>WOXC01007233.1:0-314998 GCA_011680675.1 Gymnobelideus leadbeateri | reverse complement strand
ATTCTCAAGGAAAATTGCCCTGATATTTTAGAACCAGAGGACAAAATAGAAATTGAAAGAATTTGCCATCACCTCTTGAAAAAGATCCCCCAAAAGAAAATTTCTAGGAATATTATAGTCATGTTCTGGAGTTCCCAGATCAAGGAAAAAATATTACAAGCAGCTAAGTGTAATGGAAATGCAGATTTAAAGATCTTCCCTGCCCCTAGCTTAAGTGCACCTGGAGCCTGTGGTGGGAGGCTTGTTTTTCAGGAAAGCCCACACCTTGATACTTTGTGATTGGGCAGTGGGTCAAGGAGGTTGTTACAATCTCTGAGCCAGGAGAAGGCTATATAAACCCTGAAGAGAGGCTTTGCTTTGGGGCTCACTTTGAGAAGTGTTGTGTGATTTGACCAGATGAGACTCTGGGAAGCCGTTGTTGAGAGCCCCCCGGCTTTGAAAACCCAGATGTTGATGCTTCCCTCTCTGGTAACTGTGATTTGGTATTGATGTATGTAATGTTGGGACAGTTTGGAAGCCTGTCTGTTTGACTCTGTAAGTTCTGTAACTCTGAAGTTTGGGGTGCTGACCTTTTTCCCCTGAACTAGGTAATGTGTGTTTGTTTGATTAAAGTAAGCTTGTTAACCCATTTTGAGTTGCTTTCCTTTTGAAAAGCAGATCTAAGAACCTGTGTTGGCAGTCACCCTGGAGATATTGGGGTGCTTGCTGCTACAAATGGCGACGAGGGATGGGATCTGCTGAGTAAAAGGAAAGTATGGGGGCTGGGATAATTGTTTGTTTCCCAGTTGTGGTAGCTGTGATTCTGTGGAGCCATGGAGCAGGAGAGAAAGACCTGCATGCTGACTTCACTGAGCTGAGAGCAGGAATGGTGAGCTGCCTGCATGGAGACCTGTGGAGAAGCCTGGAGCTGCTGCCTTCTGCTGGAGGAGAAGGAACCCAGGAGTTTGGAGTTCAGCCACAGGACAAGATAAGGACTGTGAGGCAAAGCAGGGGCACTGAATGTGTTTCCTTGTTGCATCCCACAGTTTGGGACCCAGGGGGAGGATAGACTTGTGACTATGGTGGGTGGGGTGAAGTGCCATGGACCCCAAGGACCCCCCTTTGGTTTTGTTGCTCAGCCCCCTCTCTGCACTTGGAAGTAGGGGCTGGAGCAGTGTGAGGGGAAGGACACCCCCCTCCTCCCAAGAGAACTTTATGTAATAATGCTTTGTATTTTGTGAATTGATGTGAAAATGCAATGTACTTTGTGTTTAAGGCCCAGTGGCCACTTTGGTAACTTTAGATGTACCTTGAAAATATGACTTAAGAGATGGTTAGTGCTAAATGAAACGTAAATTGTCTATGCTATGGGCATACTTAGTAAGACTTTACCAAATAAGTGACTTTGATTGTTACTGACTAAGTTAACATTTGCCCCCTGAGTGGAAGACTTGTACTTTGAAAACTGATGTAACTGATTGAGTTAACTTGAGTGACTATTTTTTGATCTTACTGATAAGTAACTGAGTTAACATTTGCCCCATGAGTGGAAGACTTGGACTATTGTATTTTGAGATTATATTGTGATTTTATTATGTACCTGGAAAATGTGACCTAAGAGATGTTTAGTGCTAATTCAAATGTAAATTGTGTATGCTATGGGCATGAAAGATCTTGGGGCCGAATGTAATGGAAATGCAGATTTAAAGATCTTCCCTGCCCCTAGCTTAAGTGCACCTGGAGCCTGTGGTGGGAGGCTTGTTTTTCAGGAAAGCCCACACCTTGATACTTTGTGATTGGGCAGTGGGTCAAGGAGGTTGTTACATTCTCTGAGCCAAGAGAAGGCTATATAAGCCCTGAGGAGAGGCTTTGCTTTGGGGCTCACTTTGAGAAGTGTTGTGTGATTTGACCAGATGAGACTCTGGGAAGCCGTTGTTGAGAGCCCCCCGGCTTTGAAAACCCAGATGTTGATGCTTCCCTCTCTGGTAACTGTGATTTGGTATTGATGTATGTAATGTTGGGACAGTTTGGAAGCCTGTCTGTTTGATCTGTAAGTTCTGTAACTCTGAAGTTTGGGGTGCTGACCTTTTTCCCCTGAACTAGGTAATGTGTGTTTGTTTGATTAAAGTAAGCTTGTTAACCCATTTTGAGTTGCTTTCCTTTTGAAAAGCAGATCTAAGAACCTGTGTTGGCAGTCACCCTGGAGATACTGGGGTGCTTGCTGCTACACTAAGAAGAAAAAATTTGAATATTGTGGTAACACAAGATCTAGCAGCTTCTACATTAAGGAATTGGCGGGCTTGGAATATGATATTATGGAGGTCAAAGGAGCTAGGATTAAAAATTGGGTATCTTGTCCTACAGGAGAGTAGGGGGCAAGGGGATAAGATGATAGAAGGGAGGGCAGATTGGGGGAGATAGTAGTTAGAAGTAATCACTTTTGAAAAGGGACAGGGTCAAAGTAGAAAATAGAATAAGTGAAGGGTGGGATAGGATAGAGGGAAATATAGTTAGTCTTTCACAATATGACTACTATGGAAATGGTAACCATACATGTACAACCTATATTGAATTGCTTGTCTTCCCAGTGGGGGTGGGTAAGGAGGGAAGAAGGGAGAGAGAATCTGGAAATCAAAGTTTTCAAAATAAATGTTAAAAAAATTGATTTTCACATGCAACTGGTAAATAAGATATATAGGCACTAGGGTATAGAAATCATCTTGCCCTACTAGAAAGTTGGGGGAGGAGTGTGGGGGAGGATGTAAGAGAGAGCAAACTGGGGGAAGGAATATTCAGTAGGCTCGATATCTTAGGGTGGGGGGTAGGTGTAAGACAGGGAGAAAATTTGTAACTCAAAATCTTGTGGAAATGAATGCTGAAAACGAAAAATAAGTATAAGATTATTTTTTTTAAAAAGACCTCACTGAGGATATAAATAAAAAAAAGTGTGAGGAAAAAAGCCCCTGCCTTCACAGAACCTATATACTATCGAATAGACTTTTAGAACATGAACTGTTTATAAATTAGGATGCACAACAATTAAAGCCAATGTGATCTAAAAGCCTTCCTTCTAAGATGCAAAACCATGGGAATTGGTGGGAAGGTGACAAGATATGTTAAATGTCTGGATTTTCTTATAACCAGATCATTCCAAATCCAGTTGATACAGATTACAGTATTATGCTAGTTTATCATTGTTTTAAGAACTAAATGGATAATATTCAATGAAAGAGACTGTGTAAGTGCCATTTTATTTTGCTGTACTATGTTCTGAAACATTGGAATCTTTCATTATTTTTATACAAGGTACAAATAGAGGAAGGTGTCCGATACAAAATAAATGAGTAGCTTCATAGCTGCCGGTTTGTACAAAAAAAAAAAAAAAGTCACATTAAATACCAACTAGGTGAAAGTGTCCATGCTAGACAAGAAGAATAGAAAGAAAAAATATATACCTACCTGCCCTCGAGAAGCTTCGATTCTACTCAGGAAATAATCTCTTTAATCAAGTATGCCAAATGCATGCCTACAGACTTTTAAGCCTCCACAAGATATACAATAGTTGTGAAGTTGTCCTTGTTAATGGAAATTACAAACACTACCCGAGTGGCATTAACTCTTTGTGAAACTGATTATGAAGGGTAAATGTTTGCTGGTCAATTATAATATCTGAAAATGTGAAGTAGAGAAATGTAAAGTATTGAAATTATCAAATGTTCAAGAATCCTAACTGTTGGAAGTATACCTTAGAAATTAACCTATATGCTTATATGAGGATTAGTTGAAGGAAATGGGGTAATCGTGCTAAAGATCTGAGAGGATCATGACAATTTTATTCAAGTATTTAACAGAATCTCATGGAAAAAAGGAACCTCAGAGGCCATTGGGCCATCTAATCACACTCATAACTGAAAAAGAATTCCCTTACATCATCACCAGCAAGTGGTACTCTAGCTTTTCCTTGCACCCTACTGATTTCTACTGTACTTACCTCCCAACATAGCCCAGTCCAATCTGGGATAGCTATCTAATTAAGAGCTACCAAGTCAAAATTTGCCTTTACTCAACTTACACCAACTTCCTAGTTCTGCTCTCATGGCTAAAAAGAACCAGCCTAATGGCTATTCAAAAACCTGAAGAGAACTAATACCCTCCCCTCATGCCTAAGGCATCTCTCCTCCAGGTTGAACATTCCCATTCCCCTAAACTGATCCTTGCGTTGCATGAACTCACCCTTCCCAATCCAAATCTCTCTTCCCTGGCTATTTTCAAGCTTATCAATGGACTTCCTAAAGTGTCATATAGGAAGTTGCCCAATTATATGCCAATAAATTTAACAATTTAAGTAAAATGGAAGAATACATAACAAAAATATGAACTGCCTCGATTAACAGAAAACTTATTTTAGAAAAAGAAACTGAACAGGCCATAAATGAGCTTCCAAAGAAAAAAAGCATCAGGACCAGATGGATTTATAACTTAATTGCACCAAACATTTAAAAGATAAACTAATTCTAATATTAAATAATTTGAAATAATAAGCAAAGAAGTCTTACCAAACTCCTATCATGAAACAAATATGGTGCTGATACCTAAACCAGAAAGAGCAAAAGCAGAGAAAGAAAATCTTAGACCAATTTTATTAATGAATAGAGATGAAAAATCCTAAATAAAATACTAAGAGACTACAACAATATATCACAAAGATTATACACTATGACCAAGTAGGATTTATTATATCTGGAATGCAGAGATAAGATAAGGAAAATTATTAACATTACTGATTATATCAATCACAAAAGTAACAAAATATCATATAATATATCAAGAGGTGCAGAAAGTTTTTGAAAAAATACAACAACAATTAAAAACACTAGAAAGTATAGGTGAAAATGGATTTTTCCTTAAGCTGAAAGGAAACATTTACCTAAAACCATCAGCAGCATTATTTGTAATGAGGACAAGCTAAGAAGCCTTCCTGATAAAATCAGGAGTGAAACAAGGATGCCCATTATCACCAATACTATTCAATATTATACTTGAAATGCTAGCAATATCAATAAAAGGAAAAGAAATTAATGGAATCAGAATGGGCAACGAATTAAAATTCTTTTACAGACAATATTATGATATACTTGGAAAATCCTAGAGATCCAACTAAAAAGTTAGTTGAAATAATAATTTTAGAAAGTAGCAAGTTATAAAATAAATCCACCTAAGTCAAAAGCATTTCTACATGTCACCAACAAAACCCTGCAAAAAGAGATAGGGAGAGATACTCTATTTACAGTAGTTGTAGACAGTATAAAATATACCTGCCAAGGCAAACCCAGGAACTATATGAATATAATTATAAAATATTTGTGGCACAAATAAAGTCAGATTTAAATAACTAAAGAACTATTAATTGCCCATGGGTGGGGAGGGCCAATATAATAAAAATTATAATTCTACCCAAATTATTCTACTTATTCAATGCCATCCCAATTAAATTACTAAAAAAAATTGTTGCACTAGAAAAAAATAATAACAAAATTCATTTGGTCAAGAATGAATTAATGAAAAAGTAAAGGAAGGAGGATCAGCAGTACCAGATCTTAAGCTATATTACAAGGCAATAATTATCTAAACTATCTGATACTGGCTTTAAAAAAAAAAAAAAAAGGTAGATCAGTTGATGTAAAGCCATGCATGAGCAGCTTTCCAGAAGACTGCTGCTATGAACAGCGTCAAAGCTCTGATTACAAAGTACAGTGAACTCTATTTATTCTGTAATAAACTAAGACAAAATATTCACAGAAAATCAAAGTACAACATTCATAATGTTATGACATAACTTAGCACTAAAATGGCCACATAGTTTTCACCAAAGTGAAAATTTTAAGCAAAAGATAACATTCATTTAGTAACTCAATCATTTAGTAAGTCCTTAATTCAATCACAAAGTACAAAGATCAAAGCTCTCCACCCCTAGGTCCATTGTCTTAATATCTTCAATCAAAAAGTCCTCTTCTTAACTGGAGAAGTCCTTAACTCAATGTAAAGGTCAAAATTCTCCACCCCTAGGCCACAGTAAATCATGATCTTGTCAGTCTTCATTAAATACCCAAGGAGAGACAGGCTCTCTGCTTCCATGGTTCCTCTTTCATATTGAAGCTGACAGTGTCTAGACCATCTCAAGTCCTTCACAGTTCCTGTTTCTGGGAAGACAAAGCTTAACAAAGCCACAATCCACATTGCTGGCATCCTCATCATTTCACTTTCTGTCTGTGAAATCAACATAGACCCAACAACAAGGTCTGAGGAATCACACAAATCATCAGTATAGTCCCAATACTTCTGAAAATGTCAGTTTAGACCCTCCTCCAGGATTTCTGTAAACATACAATAAGAAAACCCTCTTTCAGGGATTCTGAAGCAGTAGTGAGGTCCCAGGACTTCTGTAACAACAGCAATGTCTTCTATCAACAGACAAATCTGACAAATAACAACAAAATAGACAAAGTACCAGCCTCACAGTCATGCTTCCTTCCAGTTCTCCTCTCTCCTCATTTCTCAATTCTCTTCTCCATTCTCAGAAGTTCTCAGCATCTTTGGCTGGCTCTCAGAAGTTCTCAGCATATCCCTCTCTCTCTCTCTCCCTCTCTCAGAAATTCTCATTCCTGGCAGTTCTAGCTGGTTCTCAGAAGCTCTCAGCATCTCTCAGAAGTTTTCTCTCTCCAGCAGTAGCTCAGCCTCCACACTGCTTGCTCCCAGCTGTTCTGGTTCTCTAGTTTGGTCTTTTCCTTATATATGGGTATTACCTCCTCCCTGTTCTTTCCCTTCCTCTTATATCAGCAACTTCCTCCCACTGGGGGATTCATAAGTTCTGGATCTTAATACCTGATATAACCACAAACTTGTAACAAGGTGCTAAGTACCTGTTTGATTGCAAATACAAGGGGCAAGGAAGATCTTAAAATCCCCATTACAATTGAACAGAGAAGACATACTCTACACAGTAATAAATTATAGTATTATTATAGTAACCTTGTATTTGGCAAATGTAAAGATTTAAGTTTTTAGGATAAGAATCCTTTGCAGTATTATCTCATACCTATCAGATTCCATAAAATAATAAAAGGGGAAAATGACAAATGTTGGAGGGGGATATGGAAAAATTGGGACACTAATACTCAAAGAGCTATAAAACTGTATACCCTTTCATCCAGCAATACCACTATTAAGTTTATTTCCCAAGGTGAACAGGAAAAAGGGAAAAGAACATATATGTTCCAAAATATTTATAGCAGCTCTCTCTGTAGTAACAAAGAACTGGAAATTGAGGGGATGCCCATCAACTGGGAAATGACTAAACAAGTTGTGGTATATGATTGTGATGGAATACTACTGTACTATAAGAAATGCTAAGCAAATATCATTTCAGGAAAAAAAAACATGGAAAAACTTGCATGAAATAATGAAGAGTGAAATGAGCAGAACAAAGAGAAATTTGTATACAGTAAGCAATACTGTTCAACAAACAACCATGAATGACTTATTCTGAGTATTATAAATATTCAAATCAACTACAAACACCCTATAAGCAAAGATGCTATCCACCTCCAGAGAAAGAACCAATAAATAGAAGTATACATAGCACAATTTTATATAGAACCAAAGAAATAGCTCTATGCATGTGTGTGGCCGGGGGGTGGGGGAGGGGGCGGGGGGATCACAGCCTTCTCTAGGGTGGGGCAGGGAAAGAAGGAAAGACTTTTTAACTCAAAATGTAACAAAATATTTTAATTTAATTTTTTAAAAAACCTCAAATTAAGAAAAAAGTGTGACATCCAGAACCGAACACAACACTCAGATGTAATCTATGCCAAGCAGAATACTAAGACTACTACCTCCCTAGGCCTAGACACTATTCCCTGAGAATAGAGAATAAATAATGTGTTGCTGTATTTACAACCTCAAAAGATTAAACATTTGCCAGGATTACTGGAGAGGACATCAGCAATTTCGTTAGAATATTAAGGATGTGCCAGTTGAAAGGTTTTCATGTGAAAGAAGTATCAGGTTTCTCATATTGCACTTATAAAAATTAAATCAATGGACATAAGCTCTGTAGTGAGGGAGAATGAGGATCAAATTAAAGCTACCCAAATGTGGAATGAACTGCCTTAAGAGATAGTGGGGCCCCCCTTTTTTGAGGTCTTCAAGCAAAATTTGGATGGCCACTTGTCAGTTATGTGGTAGAGGAGATCTTTTTCTCAGCTATGGGTTGAACTAGACTGGCCCCCTGAGGTCCCTTCCAACTCTGAGATGCTACAATTTCCTCTCTGTATAGATGAGAAATTTGGAGTCAAATTACTTGGCTTAACTCACCCAGTTAATAATTAAGCAGAGACAAAAACAGAACCACTGACCAAATTCAATATTCCTTCTATAGTATCACACTCTATATAATTTCTTCTTTAATCATTTTTTTTCAAATGCTTTATTAACTTTTGGTTTACATCATTCATTTCTGTCAGATTTTGAGTTACAATTTTTTCCCCGTTTTTCCCCTACCCAAGACCCCAGAATAGCAGTCCCACAGGATATACCCTCATACAATCTGCTCTCTCCCATCTTTTCTCCCATACCCCCTTCAACTTTTCTAGTACGGCAAGGTGAATACCTGTGCCCCTATGCCTGTACATCTTTTCTCCCAATTATATGTAAAATAGTATTAATAATAGTATTTATATATTTTTAAAATATTTGATTTTAAAACTTTGAATTCCCAAATCATTCCCTTCCTTGGAAGATAAGCAATTCAGTATATGTTGTATATGTGTAGCAAAGCAAAACATTACCCTAGTAGATATGTTGTAAAAGACTGGCTATATTTCCCTCCCTCCTATCCCACCTCCCACCTGGTCCACTCCCCACTTTGATCCTGTTCCTTTTCAAAAGTGGGTGCTTCCAACTTCCCTCCACCCCAGCCTGGCCTCCCTTCCATCATCTCCCCCCACCCCCTTTCCCCCCTACTCTCCTGTAGAGTGAGATATCCCATTTAATACGTATGTCATTCTCTCCCTGAGCCAAATTCAATGAGAATAAGGTTTTGCCTTTTCGCTTCCTGTTCTTCCCCTCCCCTTCAACCACTTCCCCTTGACTCTTCTACATGAGATTGTTTACCCCATTCTGTCTCTCCCCATCTCCTCTCTCACCTCTCAATTTCATGCCTTAAGTATCATCCCTTCCCATTAAATTCGACCTGTGCCCTCTATCTCTGTACACCTGTAAACATATATACACACGTTCACATATGTATTCATATGCCCATATATCCTTCTTCAGCTATTTTCATACTGAGAAAGGTTTCATCAGACACAGTTACTGTTTTTCCATGTAGGAATGTAAATAGTTCAACTTTGATAAGTTTCTCATGATTTATTTTCCCTGTTTACTTTCTCAAGCACCTTTTGCTTCTTTTGTCTGAATGTCAAATTTTCTATTCAACTCTAGTTTTTTCCTCAAGAATGCTTGAAAGTCCTCTATTCCACTGAATGACCATATTTTCCCCTGAAAAATGATATTCAGTTTTGCTGGGTATGTGATTCTTGGTTTTAATCCCAGCTCCTTTGCCCTCTGAAATATCATATTCCATGCCCTTTGATCCCTCAGTGTAGAAGCTGCCAGATCCTGTGCTATCCTGATTGTGTTTCCACAATATTAAAATTGTTTCTTCCTGGTTGCTTGTAATATTCTCTCCTTGATCTGGGAATCCTGGAACCTGGCTACAATATTCCTAGCAGTTTTCTTTTTGGGATCTTTTTTCAGGAGGTGATCTGTGGATTCTTTCAACCTCTATTTTGCCCTCTGGTTCTAAAACATCAGGGTAGTTTTCCTTGAGAATTTCTTGAAGGATGATTTCTAGGTTCTTTCTTTGATCATGGTTTTCAGGTAGTCCAATAATTTTTAGATTATCTCTCCTGGATCTATTTTCCAGGTCAGTGGTTTTTCTAATGAGATATTTCACATTGCTTCCTATTCTTTCATTTGTTTGGATCTGCTTAATAGCATCTTGATTTCTCATAAAGTCAATAGCTTCCATTTGCTCCAGTCTAATTCTGAAGGAATGAATCTCCTCAGTGAGCTTTTGAAATTCTTTTTCCATCTGGCAGATTTGACTTTTTAAGGCATTCTTCTCCTATTACCTTTTTGAGCCTCTTTTGCCATTTGAGCTAGTCTATTTTTTAAAGTGTTCTTTTCCTCAGTCTGACTGTTGACTCTCATTTCATACTTTTCTTGAATCTTTCTCATTTTTCTTCCCAATTTTTCCTCCACTTCTATTATTTGGTTTTTAAAATCCTTCTTAAGGTCCTCTATGGCCTGTAACCAGCTTGTATTTTCATTTGGGGCTTTTGGTGCAGGATTTCTGACCTCACAGTCCTCCTCCTGCTCCATGCTTTGATCCTCTTTGCCCCCAAAATAGGAGTCTCATGTTGCGTTTTTCTGTTTATTTTGTTTCCTTAGCCTAGGCATGTTGCCATTCAATTACTTGACTTTTGGGCTTGTTGCCACAGTAGGACTCTGCCACCAGCCAGGGGAGCTTCTGTCCCAAATGTTGGGGTTTTCCCAAGTGCAGGAGGAATTAGTTGGGTGCACTCTCTGAAGCCGCCACACACACTGGCAAGCTGGTAACACACCCCAAGACCTCCACCCCAGACTACAATCCAGATCCAAGAAGGGTAAAGCAAGAGCAATTACCTCCCAGACTGATTGCCGAATCCCCCTACAGTTTGCAGGCCAGGAGCTGAAGCTGCATCGTGGCACAAGCTGCACAGTGGCTCCTCAGTAGCTTCTCACCCCCAGGGAAAGAGGCCGATGAGATTTCCCAACCAGTCCCAAAGTCCATAGGGTACTGACCTCTCACTTTGTCTTAGGCATCTATGCGTTGATAATTCTGGAAATGCCACAGATGTTGGTGTTCAGGTCTGGCCTCCCTGGAGCTAAAACTTCTGATTCATACAGGCCTGGGCTAAGCTCCCAGAGCGCTGTGATGGCTGCTCCCTGCCAGGCTGCCAAGCTCTCCTCAGCTGGAGGTTAGCTACTCTGTGTCATTTCTTTAATCATTTTAACCCTCTTCTCTATTTACTTTTTTTCCTCTCCATCAAGCAAGGACTCTTAATTTGTACTTACTGACTATACCTGTGAATGGCTGTGCATATTATAAAAGTGAATGACTATAAATGCTATATTTGAAATGAGAACATGTGGCATGAAGTATATATGATGTGCATTGGTTTTGTTGTTGGAGCACACTGATCAACTAAAGAACCAGTTAGAGGTGAAGGTCTAATTGTGTAATGGTAATGTAATTTGAATTTGAAGACCCCTTTTTGTGTTGGCAAGTAAGCTGGTACTTAGAACCAAGTTGAGCAAAGGTAGCAGGTACTTAGCACTTACTAATTGATCAAGCCTCTGTTGGGGAAAGAAAAGGTATGAACTCCTGTCTCCTGTTACTAATTTAACAGGAAGGGGTTGGCTGAAACAGGAAGCTAATGCTGTTGTGTATATGAGGAAAAGCCCCAGGAAGGGACAGCCTTTCTTGGGACCAGCATCTGGAGGCAGAGGAGCTACAGGAGATATGAGAATCGAGAACTGAGTCAGAATTTCCTGAGAACTTGTGGTGGGGGAACATCTTCTGAAGAGGAGCCCAGGAGCCCAGGATTCTGATTTTTTGAATGAGCTGCAGAAGACTGAGGAAACATGACCGGAAAGCTAAGACTTTGTTTGTGGCTTGGCTGACCCTTGAATTCCCAGGAACATAAATTGTGAAAGATCTAAGGTGGACTGGACCCTGTGAACTTCAGTGTGGAGCAGGACCTACATGGAGAGCTGGACAAGGAATTGGGAGCTGTCTGCCTTTGAATCCAGGTGACTGTCTGATGGATTCAGGTAGGAGTGTCCTACAACAGGAAAATACTTCTCAGTGGGGTACTTAGTGACCTGGGGGTGGAGGGTTTGTGTATTTTCTAACTATTGTACTTAGTGATTAATGATACTTAGTAATTGATTACTGAATAAGTGACTGATTGAGTTAACTTAGTGTGTCCCTTGAGTGGAAGACTTTTGAGTATTGTATTTTGAGATGATTCAATGACTAAGGAGACAAGCTTCCTGAAGGAAGATTGAATGATGGAGTTACTAAACAATTGTTCTTTGTTCAAAACTTTGCAGTCGCTTTGGTGGAAACTATGTGGTCATTTTAATGATAAGCTGTTGTGAATAATACTATATAGTGATTTTCTGTGTTAAGTTGTAATATTGTAAATGCTGTACCTTGATTTTCTGTGAATGTTTTACTTTGATTTGTTATGAAATAGAGTGTTCCCTACACTGTGTAATCAGAACCTTAAAAGCTGTTAACAGTAGCATTCTTTTGGAAAGCTGCTTATATATTACGTTACAAATTGCATGCAAACTGATTTAATTTTTAAAAAATGAATAAAAACACATGGTGCGACCATCATATAATGATACTGGAGGCTTTGTTGTTTTGAGGTTTGTGTCTGTTTCATAACAGTTCTGAACAAATATGGCAAATATAGATAGATAGATAGATATTTTACACTGTACCAGAAAACAATTTCAAAAGCATTTTTTGTGAGATGGCAATAACAAACGACTGCATCCTAGTGTTAACAACTTTGAAGAATACCTACTTCTATGTGGCATATTTGTTTGTTTTTTTAAATAAGTTTCATTAACTTTATAGTCATAATAAGTTTAATAAGTTTCATTAACTTTATAGTCATACCTCACATGTGTATCAGGTATATATATAACAGGCCTACCATGCCTAGAAGCAGTATGCATAGCTACTAAAAAATCATCCCTTCATTTTAAAGAGGAGAAAACTGAGAAAAATACTCTGAGAACTTAACTCATTCATGTCAGAGGTGACAGAAATGAACCCAGGTCTTCTGTCTCCAAGGCCAGTACTATATCCATAATGTCACAAAATATTATCTAGGAAAAGTTCCTTAAAACTATTTACAAATTGGGGGGAGGGGGGCGGGAGAGCCAAGATGGCAGAATAAAAGAAAGGATTTGCTTTAGCTCTCCCCCCGCCCCCGCCCCGAACACCTCCAAACACCTGTAAAAAACAACTCTAAATAAGTTCTAGAGCTACAGAACAGAGTGAAACAAATCTCTAGCCCAAGATAACTTGGAAGGTCGACAGGAAGAGTCTATTGCACCAGGCTGGGAGCAGAGCACAGCCCAGTGTGGGTCATACCAGAGCAGGCCTCATAGGATGTAATCAATGGCAGCTGTGGCAATTTCCAGACTTCTCAACACACAAACACCAAAGACAGCATATAATGTAAGTGGAAAAACTCTGTGGGACCCGAATGAAAGAGGAGTGTGGTCCAGCCCCATGCCTAGGGCTGGGGTGGCAGCAGCAGAGGCTGCTTCCAGAGCTCTAGGCCCACAGAGGGTGTGGGGATGGAGTGGCTGATCAGAGAGGCATTACAGGGATCTCTTTGCTAGCACTGAGGCAGGATTCTCTTGCTTTGTCCAGCTTAGATCTTAAGTCTTTCACAACATAACTATTATGGAAGTATTCTGCATAACTATACATGTATAACCTTTATGGAACTGCTTGCCTTCTAAACGAGGGTAGGTAAAGAGGGAAGAAGGGAGAGAATTTAGAACTCAAAATTTTAAAAACAAATGTTAAAAATTGTTTTTACATGCTACTGGGAAATAAAATATACAGGCAATGGGGTATAGAAATCTATCTTGCCCTACAGGAAAGTAAGAAGGAAGAGGATAAGGGGGGGTGGGGGTGATAGAAGGGAGGGCAGAATGGGGGAAGTGGTAATCAGAATGCATTTCATCTGGGGGGAGGGGAGAGATGGAGAGAAAATTTGGAACTCAAAGTCTTGTGAAAATGAATGTTAAAAGCTTTAAAAAAATAATAAAAAGGGGGGAAGACTACAAATTTTTTTGAACTGTTAATTAAGTGGGATTAGTGTGGGCATTTCTAAAAATTTAGGAAAAAAATGTATCTCTAAGCAATTTAAACATTTTCCTTATTATAGATATATCACTGATTTAAGAGGCAGCATGGTTCTCAGGCTAGTCAATTTTAGAGTCAAAAACACTTGGATTTACTGGCACAAATTAAGTTTGGCCAGGAACAATAAGACCTCAGGAATCCAAGCCATTCTCTAAGACTGTAAGTTACAGACCGATTGCTGCTGGGCTATGATGGTTTCTATTACTAACTGCTCATAGTAAGGCTGGTGGAATGGATCTCTAAACAAGCCTAGAAATAGTTTATCAGTAAAGACTTCCTAAAAGACACGTAGATCCCCCATTTGGAGAGGTTTTTATGTTACACTGAAGCCATTAGATGACAAAATCTATCTCATTTTAAGTAAATGTTATGGCAACTTTCTTTGACTATCAAGACTGACAAAACCGAGCAAGTCACAAAATTCAGTAGTTTTTCATGCACAATGGAAACTGTATTATATGCTATTTTAAAGAAAAACAACTTAGAAAAATTTTAGAATTCTGATCAAAGCAAAGATGAACAATGAGTCCAAAAGATTAAGGATGCAATATCCATCTATTGCCTAACAGAAAGGTAATAGAAAGCCACTCACTTCCTAATAGAAGTCATTAACTTAAAACACTGAGACATATTTTCAAACCAAGCTGATGGGGGAATTCATTTGGGGAGCTATACTGCTATGTATTGACAGCTTTATTTTTTGTTTTTCATTTGCTCAATGGAGGGTGAACTTTAAAATAAACCTTAATCATTTAAAAAAAGAAAATAGTATTATATGGAGAAAATAACTACTAAAAAATATTGTAGCCCAGACACCTATTAAATCGTAGATTTTTCAAATAACAGTAGTTAACATTTACATAGCACTTTAAGGTTTAGAAAGACTCATCTGATCCTCAGAACAATCATGTGAGGTGAGTTCATTCTCATGGGACTTTATCCTCATTTTATAGATGAAGTAATTGAGTTAAGTTGAGAAAAGTTGAGTGAAATGCCCAAGATCACACCACTAGGAAGTATCTGGCAGAGGAACTGAATTCAGGTCTTCCTGTCTCTAGGACCAGTTCACTTTGAAACTAGGAAAGAACTTGTTGGAGGTGGTACCTGATCTTTCCTTGAAGGAATGGAAGAACTGCCTTCAACTGTATGAAAAAGCATTGAGGCAGAGATGCAATGTTGTTTATCAAATTTGTTATTAAATTGAAAATGTCCACAAAACTTGCCTAAAATACGATACTTCAGATATGTCCAATCAATACTACCAGCACTGTTACTCTAGTGATAGCATGAAATACAGGAAAGAATACAATCAGAGGACCTGGCCTCTGCTAGCCACAGTTCAATAACTTTAATCATCTTGGCTGATTAAAGCTGCTTCTGTTTCATCATCAGTAAAATGGGGGTGTTATTACTTAACACTAACTCACAAGAAATTGTGAGAAAATAAGCACTATGTAAAGATAAACTATTATCTTTATACTTCATAATCTGGCCCATCACTACTTTTCCAGTATTCTTACATCTCACCACAATGACTTTGGGATCTGGAGATATTGGCACAGCAAACTACAACTCCCTACTCAAGCATTTACAATGACTGATCATCCCTCATGCTTGTAACTATCTCCTCACTTCCTTCAAGTCTCACCAAGTCCCACCTTTTGCAGGGTGCTTTTTCCTATCCCCCTTAATTTTAGGGTCTTCCCTCTAAGGTTATCACTGATTATATTTTATTTGTACACAAATATTTGCATGTTGCCCCCCAATTACATTTCAAGTTCCTTTAGAAGGATTTTTTTTTTTTGCTTTCTTTGTGTCTCATGTTTGGCACAGTGTAGGAGCTTAATAAAATGTTTGCGGACAATTATCTTACTGGAAATTTTTTTTAAAGTAAGTGGTCACTACCAAGTGCTTTAATGGCTTGTTTAAAACGTGGGTGTTTCCCAGTTATTTCAAATAAAGAAACTCAGGAAAACAACTAACCTTAGTGCTAAGGGGTATATATAAGTATATGTAACAGTATTTTAAAGACAGGAAAGTGAAAGAAGGATTAAAATTGTCTGTTATACCAGGTCAGATGATGCAGGGAAGCAGTTTGGATTTCACATAAAAAAGAAAAAGGAGGACTGTCCCTTCACCACTGATCTTCAAGCAAACAGTAGATGACTACACTGGGAAGAGAGGGGAAGTGGATGGCCGAAGGTCAGAGAATGCAGTAAGCACTGAGGCTTAGAGGACAATGGAAATTTCCACTCTCTTATCTCTCATCTTCCCATCAAGGTGGAGAAATCCTGGTAAACTCCTACCCAAGTACATCAGCAGCCCTTTATGGTCCAGTGAGAGAGGCCTGGGATACGCAAGTGACTGAGTACCTGAAAACTTGGTCTGACTCTAAGACCACCTCTAATCACTGAATGATGCTGCCCCTTAATTAGGCGTCGAGGGTGCAGTCAAAAAGGAAAAACTGTCCCTATCCTCTGGAAGCTTAAATCTTAAACGTGTGCAAAAAGTACTATGAGGTCAATTCAAGGGAATGCTACCAAGGATGGTGGGGAAGGGAGTCCTAGTGTGGAAGGCGCCCCTGAGCTGAGCTCTTTAGGAAGACAAAGATAGTGTAAAGGCAAGAGTTGAAGAGGTGTTGCGTGCCAGGTAGGGGAGGCACACAGCCTGTGCAAAGGCACAGAGAGGGGAAATTTAAAGTCGAGGGCAGGTAGAGCTGGGATAGGCCAGTTTGTCTGGAAAAGTGATAGCAATATAAGACAGGCTTCTTATATAAGCCTTATTAATGGTATGATTCCTGGGGTAACTTGTGCCAACGGGCAGGCTCGCGGAGGGAACCCCGACTGGGGTTGGGGGACTCTGGGCCGGCTGCCGCACGCCAGGCACCGACCAACATTCGAGAGAAGGAGGGCTGGAGGAGCACGGAGGTGCCAACAGCTCCGAGGCCAACACGTTTTCTTCCACTGCCGGACTTCCGGGAAGGGCGAGCAGCTGAGGCTGAAGTCCTGGAGGATACTGAGCCGGAGGAAGGAGGAAAGGCGGCGAAGGTCCTACCCCACTCACCTGAGTCCAGCTCCAGCTGGTAACAGGGCAGAGGCTCCAAGGACAGTTTGTAGCCCTCGAAGCGTGGGTCCAACAGGGGCCGCTTCACGCGCAAAGAGCAATTAGCCGCCACCTCCATCACTCCGCGTTAAGCGGAGCGCCGCTATCAACTTTAAAAATGCGGTTAAAAGGTCCGCGTCTCTTTCTGCTTTAGTAGGGTTGGAGAGTATCTCAATCCTGTCCCAGAGAGCTCTGCGGGGTCGGTGGGCTTCTGGGAAATGTAGTTTTCGAAGAAGGCAGAGCCTAGCCAGGAAGGTGAGCCTTAACCGCAATTTATCCTGGGAAAGGTAGTTTTTGTTTTTCGTCTTTTGGGATCTGACGTAACTCCTTCACGGGCTCATAGACTCGTTCACCCAGAAGGCTAAGCGAGTGGTGTGAAGTTTCTTAGAACCCGCTACGCCCCGGAAACACTTCTTGCTTCCTGTGTTGGTGTTGCTTCTGAAGAAAGGTTAAAAGGAGTCGAAATTGTGGTAGGTGGCTGTCTGATTAGACCCGGTTGTCTCCGCTTTCCTTCCCGGAGATAGCGAAGGGTGTTGCGCATTCCCTTTTTCTCCCGCCGAGGGCTGGGGCCAACCAAGAAAGAGACCCCCGAGGTAAATTGTACCCCCCGGCTGGACGGTCGTACCCTATCCCGGTGGCGTTACCCCTGGAGCTTGAGAAAGTGAGATGGGCCCTGAGTCAGTTCCTTGTCGTATTTCTTTGTCATGCCGGCCCCCCTACTCCATATCCTCTGTAGCCCCAAATTTCTTATTTTTCTTCCACCAGTTAAGCTTTCAGGGTGAGGGGGATTTGTGCAAACCAGCCCCGCGGGCTGTTTAAGACTGTCATCTGCTCACTGGACTGTGGAGCTTTCGCTGAAAAAGAAACGTCTGTAAAACGAGCTGATTGGACTAGGTATCAAAATCAGTTTAGTGAATGGATTGAAGGGAAGTCCAGTGACTGGTGATTCTAGCTTGGTGATTCCAGCGCTTAGCTGTGCATAGCACATAGTTAGGCGCTTAATAAATGCATCATGACTTGACCTAACGTCACTTTACGTCCTCATATTCTCAGACCTTACAGAGTTTCCCCCCATGTTAACCTCGGACCCTTGCTAGGGAAGCATAAATTTTGCTATATCGGAAATCCTATACTGTTTGAACTCAGTAAAGTAGTAAATGGGAGAATCTGGGTGTTGGAAACTTGTCTATTATAGATCAAAGAGTTCATCCTATTCCAGATTTTGAAGTGTAGAGCGGTGAAGTTGTTTGCTCAGGGACACAGAGATTACAAGTGGCAAAAACCAGGTTTAAAGCTAGTACTTTTTCCACTGTTTCAGTCTGGCTATTCCCCGCTGAAGGCAAAGGCAAAGGAAAGCAGCAGAGCTGGTGAAGGAATTTTAGCGTTCAGTGCAAGCCAAACCTTTTTACATGAGCTTTAGTTAAAATGTCTTCTGCATATAGATATATGTGTTTTGTGCATTTCACCAGACTGCCCAAGGAATCCATGACACAAAAATGGCTAAGAACCTCTGGTTTATGACTCCATTTTTTTTATCACTTTAGATATGTTATATTGGGAATTTTTCCACAAGGATGAGGAGTATAATCAGAAATAGTATCTTCATTTTGTTAATTAGCAAAGGTATTTTTAAAAGTGCATTTATTGCCATTGTACAGGTATGGTGGTGGTGGTGGTGTTTTTTTTTTTAATGCCATCCTCCAGGGCAGGCAGCTCATGTAAAAAATGTAATCTAAATATGCCTTTTCATCTCAACACAATCATACAACCTTTTAAAAGGAACAAATATATCATTTGGGATTTTTTGTTTGCCTTTCACATAAGTAAACTGACACAGAAAGAAATATCTGTATAACCACTATAATTAAAACCACTTCATTTAGTGGAAGTCCATTTGAGTACAACAGAGGGAAATTTCATCCAAAACCTACAAGGACCATAGAGTAGAAGGTGTGGAGAAATAATATAATTAAATTAAAATAATTTTTTAAAATATAATTAACCTTCCTTGATATCTTTAGATAATAATATTTTCCAAGTTTACCTCCTGTTAGTTTGTGTGTTCTACTACTCTTCTTAAGTAGATTATCAGCTCCTTGAGGTGTTAACTTTTTGCCATTGTATCCCCAGTACCTAATAAGATGTTATCTTGAATTTAGAAGAGAGCTCAAAGGTCATTGAACCCAACCCCTTAGTTACATAGATGAAAATACCAGAGGTTATATGACTTGACTTCTACTGTCCTGAGTTAAGTGGCAAAGCTGGAATTTGAATGCAGGTCCTTTGATTTCTTTGTTGAATTGGATTTTCCAGCAACTGTGATAACTCTTTAAATGTTTCCTAGGTAGTATAAATCGATGAAAAAATTTGGACACACTTTATCTTTTCATATACTTCACTGTTGTCAAAGTAGTAATAGTTAATAGACTACTAGTCTAGGAAAGTAATTTATACAGCTTCTCCCAGAAGTGATTTGCTGATGTTGACAGAACTCACTGGCTATCAAACATGGTGACTGACTGTGTAAACTGATTGGTTAGTATTTTCTTTGGCTTTATGATGTCAACATGGAATGTACTATTTGGGTACAAAAATTAAAATTGTTAACCAAAGATTAGAAAATAGAGGGTGTATAGAAGAGGATTAAAAAGTTGTGTTACCTCCTGGGATTCTGTAAGTAAATATTATTGAAAATCATCTTTAAAACAGCATTTCAAGCAGTGGGTGAAATATGAAATAAATGTGATCCTGACTATTGGATTTGGAAACTAATGCTATAAAAAACCTACCTTTTTTTTTTTTTAATGTAGATTAGCAAAATGAACAAAGATGCACAAATGAGAGCAACTATTAACCAGAAACTGATAGAAACTGGTGAGCGAGAACGGTAAGTAATATTTTGCTTGACTGGTCAAGCAAATTTTATAAATCTTTAGAAATGTCAAGGAAAAATTTAGAAAAATCAAGGAAAGTAGCAGACCACATGTAAAAGGTTTATAGGAAGTTGAATTTTGAATTTCATTCTTAACTTTTGTAAAGGAAAATTAAGGATATCTTACTTCAAAACTTGGGTGGGTCTTATCAACTACAAATACTCCTCCTGGAACTATAGATCAAAACCCATCCACACCCCGTCTTGTACCACTCTTGTCTACCTCTTCCCATAAAATCTGTATGAAGAGTCCAGCCGATACACTGGGAGCTTTCTCTTACTATTATGTGGATACCATTGGTGGTACATAAAGGTTGTCTTTTGGTTATCTGATCATACTTCTCTCTAATATGTTTTATACTATTTCTCATATAAAATTCTGTGGGTAATATATTACAACCTACTCATGACTACTATGAATTTCTCTCTTTTCCTTTGGATGAATCAGAATTTTCTTGAAAATTCTTCCACAATTCACAACCATAGAGTATCACTAGAATAATACTGCTCTTGAAAAGATGGACCTTTGTTTGAAGGAAAAACTTGGAGGGATAAGTCATTCAGAGTACCTAAATACATACACTCCACCCCATTCTTTTCTAGATTGTCAGTTCTTGGCCTAGTGCATAGGCACAGCAGCTCTGGGAGTGGTAGTCCCATGTCTCTATCCCCCATCCCAAACTAGCAGCTTCCAGCCCAGCCCTCACAGTCATTATAGAGGGAAGCAACTCCTATGAAGAAGGGGTAAGCCAGCCTAGATGAAGCAGCAAGGCAGAAGTAAGAGGCTGAAGCTTATACCAGTCAAGTCAGACCACCTCCACCATCTTGACCACCAATCTCCCCTCAGAACCTAAGGGCAACAGGCTAGGACACTAAACCCTGAGAATAGTAACATTAACCAATGATATTTAAAAAAGGGCATTACTAGCTTTGTCAGTTCACTTTAAAGACCATGGGAATTTTCCATATGACCTGCAGTTGATATCTTTCAAAATGTGTTGTGTATCCCATTAGAATAGACTCTTTGGGCTCTTTGAGCGCAGGAACTATCTTACTTTTCTAATTGTCTTCTCAGTGCCTGGCATATAATAAATGCTTACTTAATAAATGTTTTATTCATTCATTTTCCATCTGTAATATATGTCCAAGATACATACTGATGAACCATGTCTTTTGACTTCTCTATTAGGTACTAGACCTTAAATATTCTTCATCCATTTGGTTTTTCCCTTATAAATAGGTCAAACTCCTGGGTGATTGTGGATCTCATATAAGATGCAATCAATACATTTCATCCAAAAGAAAAAAGAAAAAAACTCTTATGTGTCAGAAGTATCTCACCATCTATAAGAAATCCCTCTTTTATTTGGATTCTGTGCTGGTCAGTCTCCATTACAATGACAAACACTTTTTGCTAGGATGTGGCTCCCTGTTTATGCCTCATTTGGTATTAAAAATTAAAATGTCATCAGTTATCTCTATTATGTCTCATCAGAATCATTTATGATGTTTGTTTACTTATGTGTGGGAGATACCTTGTTGGGGAGTCCATAATTTGGCATTTTATTTTACTAAATTAAATGCTTCTTTATAGACAGTAAAGAGTGATATTTAATTATTTAGCACCTCACAGTCATTTTCTGTAGTATCACTTACAAAAGTGTGCCTTTTCCCTTCACATGCCTTAGTAAACTCCATTTGTTCCCTATTACCACTAGTATCACATAAACCCCTTTTTAAAGTCCCTTCATAAGCTGGTACCAGTTTACTTTTCCAACCCTTCTCATATACTTAGTGCTATGAAATTGACCTTGCTTTTCCTCACAGATAGCACTGTTTCTTTTCCTTTGTATAGGCAGTCTCTTCTTGTCTAGAATTTATTCCCTTCTCATCTCTACCTCATTGAATCCGTAGTTTATAGCAAAATTGAATTCACATACCACCTTCTATTAGAAAACTTTGTAGAACTACCCCACAAGTCCCAAATGCTATTTTTAATTTATTTTTTATATACTTAAATATTCCTCTGATTGTATTGTCTGATAGGATATAAGCTCATTTAAGGCAGGGACCATTTGATTTTTATTGTTGTATCACCTAGCCCTAATACAGTGCCTGGCACATAGTAGGTACTTAATGAATGTTTGTTGATTAATGGATTCCCTCAAGATTCTCATGTATGTTGTTTTCTCGGCCTATTGTTGGGTTAGTTTGTTTGTTTTTTATATTTGGTCTCATCCAGAAAATTTTCCCACTTTTGTTTTCTTTAGTATCATATCTTTTCTCACGTAATATGTATGGGGGACTGCAATGTCAGTATCCAGATACAGTCATCAGTACTTATTGATGTAAAAAAGTTTCTTACAGAAATGCTGATAGTCTTCCCCCCCATTTTTCTCCATCCAGTTTCCCCTTTCATTATTTTCTAGGTGGTCTAGCTTAATTAAGTCCCTACCAAGCTTTCTGTAAATTTTACCTTCCACTCATTCTCAATGTTTTATGAAGTGATAAGTAATCAAAACCATCATCCTTTCCATAAGCTTTTAGAAGTGAGTTTGTATTTTAAACTAGTGATGTCCTATGTCTGCTTGATAAGGAGAAAAATTATTTCCTTTTTCCTGAGATAGCTTATGGGCTTTCTTATAGTGACTGATTTATATTTGTTAAATTTCCTTAAAAGAAATGTTTATTGTGTGTCAATGTCTATTCTTTTATCCATTTCCAATTTTTTTCTTGAGGGGGGGAGGCAAGGCAACTGGGGTTAAGTGACTTGCCCAAAGTCACATAGCTAGTAAGTGTCAAATGTCTGAGACCAGATTTGATTTCAGGTTCTCCTGACTCCAGGGCCGGTGCTCTATTCACTATGCCACCTAGCTGTCCCAGCCATTTCCAATTTCTTGAGAAAATTGTTTCTCAAAGAGAAGCTGTAGCAAAGTACAATTTCCAAAGGGTGTTTTTATTTTTTACTCTTATTTTTATGCAACTTCTAAATCTCTGCCTCTGCTAATCCTCTCAGTTCTCAATTCATTAAGATCCATCTAGAAGGGCATTATCAGACTTAGGTTTGTAAGTTCCTGATAGTCAGTTGAAGAGGGTGGTTAGGAAGAAAAGCTAAGGAATACAATAATAAAAGATTGGAAAGAATTATTAGAGATTTAGCTTACTCCTTCATTTTGGAGATTAAAAAAAAAAAAACAGAAGCCCAGAAAGGTTAAGTCATTAAGATTAAGGTTATAGTCATAAAGGTTAAGGTGACAAAACTAGTTAGTTGTTGAGCTGGAACTAGAGCACAGATCTATTTCCACTTAAGTGCTCTTTCCATTGTGGAATGTTGCCTTTTGAGTTTGAGGTGACAAAGGATGAAGCATCACCAATTAGTGTAACATATATAGGACGTTGGAAAAGGAATTAAGAAATCTGGTCTATCCAGTTCAATATTCATTAATCACTTACTGTGTAAAAGACACAAGGAATTCGAAACAGTCTCTACTCTTCAACAACATGTACAGAGATGAATTAATATAAAATTTGCACAAAATTTTGGTAAGGAGTAGAGGACCGTTAACTATAGAAGGTACCAAGAAAGGCTTTGTCATTTAATAAACACCCTGTGATGTGGTGCCATTCAGAGGTTAGTAGCAGGAAAGAAAAAGTTAACAAATTTAATGAATTGGACTCAGTATCATTAAGGTAGCTTTTTTTTTCTTGATTAAGGTCATTAGTAACCACAAAAAATGGAAAATATTTTAATTTCCAGAAGAACCTCTGGATTTAGTAATAGATGAAGGTTAAGCCAATATTTTAATAGCAGAGATTTGAAGTGTGGTATAACCTGAGTTCAAATCTCACCTCAGTCTTTCAGAACCTTAGTTTGCCCTTCCATAAAATGATAACATTTTCTGAAATACCTATGTCAGGGGGTGATTATAAGGTCAAATTTGAACTCAGGTCTTCCTGATTGCTCCACTGCTAGCTCCCTTATCCTTAAAAGGAACCATTTGTTTAAACAGACTTTGACTATGTGAAGTGGACTGTAACTTCAGGTACCATAACACAGTGTGACCCATATGATCTATAATCCTTTGGTTTGGGAAGAGCAGGTGGAGCTAATCAGTAAAGTTGATTACTAAGGAAGAGGTTTGAACTTGTGTGTATGAAAGAAAAGTCTTAAGATTCACAAATGAAATCTGTACTAAACTGCTCTATACTTCTTTTTTTTTCCCCAGACTTAAAGAGTTGCTAAGAGCTAAATTAATTGAATGTGGTTGGAAAGATCAATTAAAAGCTCATTGTAAAGGTAATCCATGTCTAATTTGATCACAAATTTAAGCTAGTCTTGCTGTACTGAGGTCTGTTAATTTTGTGTTTATTAGAGAGATACACATATATACTTGATAATTTGTCCTTACCCAGATTATTTTAAACAAATGGGGATCAGAACTTGATAATGCTAAGATCTCTCTCAGTCCCTCTCTATAGATTGAGAAGACAAATAACTACTACTAGTGAGATTTGTCATTCCTATTTTCAAAGAGAAACTCAGAAGAAAATTCTTACTATAAAAGTTTGGGTATTAAAAATAACCTGTAAGACATTGTTAATATGGTAAAAAGAGAAACAGATGTCATGTTCTCACCTAAAATCTTCCCTTATATACAAAATGGATTTCCCTACATATAAAGGGTTCTTAAATATTGTATTTAAAGATTACTCACACTACTAGACTTGGGATATCTAAGGATAAGTTTCTTCATTTAGATTTACAAAGTGTTTCATAGCTTTTTGAAGCTAACAGATTATTTATATTTATTATTTATACCTGGCATAAGAATTTTGTTAGACACTAGTAGTCTTTTTAAAATATATAGATTGGTCATTTATTACAATTCAAGTTTTTATCACTTATGATAGTTACTATACACATTAAGTACCTGCTATGTGTAAATCATCCTGCTAGGCACTAGGAATGCCTAAATACTCACCTTAGGGAGAGCTGTGACCTCACCACTGTGATCATAAAGACAAAAGTCTCTGCCCTTCAATTGATTATGCTTTATTGGAGGCAATACAGCATATACAGAAATGAGTAAGAAACAAAATCATTTAAGGAGTAAACAGCAAAGGAATCAAAGAGGTCTTCCTATCTGAGCCAAATCTTATAGGATACGATTAAAGGATAACAGAGGATATTAAAGATAGGCTATTAAAGGATAACAGACTGAAAACTGGAAATTAGCATTTTGTGTGCTCCTTGGATTCCATTGATGAGCAAAGTCAAATCAAGAGGCTTTTATTAAGCTCCTACACTGTACCATGCACTGTGCTAAGACCTGGGGATACAAAGAAAGGAAAACAAACAGTACCTGCTTTCAGGGAGCTCACACTCTAATGAGGGAGACAACAGGCAAACAGCTATGTAAAAAAAAAAAAAGATAAAGACAGGATAAACTGGTGGTAATCTCAGAGGAGAGGCACTAAGATTAAGGAGACCTGAGAAAGGTTTTTTATAGAAGGTAGGACTTTGGCTGACACTTGAAAGAAGCTCAGGAGGCACAAGGCAGAGATGAGGAGGATGATAGTTCCAGACATGAAATTTTAAACAAGATCTGGTTATTAAAAAACCCCCAACCAAACAAAAAATCCCACAATACAGGATAGAGATAGGGACTACTTGGGTTATCATTGATAGAATGCCTGGAGAAGCAAACTCCCTATACCAGCAACAGCTTACCACATTCTCTGCAGCTCATAGACTAGAACAGAGGTGTCAAACTGGCAGCAAAATTCCCCAGGAAAGCCCAAACCAGATTAAAATGTAATTTTGAAATGTTTAACAAATTAAATAAAAATACAATACAATGTAGATGATGTAAACTTGTGGCTTTCTAAATCAACATGTGGCCTGCAAGGATCCATTTCTAATTTGGATTTGACACCACTGGTCTAAAGCAATAGGGATTTCCCCCAGGTCACAGAGCCACTGTGTGTCCAAGATGATATTTGAACCCAGGTTTTCATGAACTGCAGCAAGGCAGCCTCTCATTACAACATAGTCTCACCTAATAATAAAGATCTTTTGGTATGTCCCCTGCACACATAATCACATTAATAGTCAGGGTATACTGTATCATTTCATTCTCTTCCTTCAAGTGTTAGCCTCTAAAGCCTCTCAAGGTACATACATAACTATGCTCATTTTTAGAGGCTTTTTTGTATAATATATCAGTATCTTATGGGCTTTAACATATCTAGGCTGCTTATTACTTAATATGTTCTAGAAATGTACATGATGTGCATCTGGACATTTAATAGATCTGAAAACAGTTTATAGCATTTATTTACCAAAGTGGCCTATAGCCAAGTATTTTTTAATCCTCATACTCTCTACTCATCTACCCTCCCACTCTTGCACAATAACTACTTTATTTTATCAAATGAGAAGTCAGTGCCTGGCACATAGTAGGTGCCATAAAAAGGTTTTCATTCCCTTTCCCTTCTGTACATTCCTTTTCCTAAAACAGGCAGCAAGCAACATTAAAGGTACATTAGGTTCACTACTTTGACTCTAGGCAAATACTGTTTCACTCCAAAGTGGGCCACAGAAGGTAACAGAGTAGTTATATCACATGTGAACTTTGGCCAAACCAAAAGCATAGAAAAAAAAAATTTAGTTTCCTCATAATTGATGACTTACCTAAGATCATTCCAAGATAAATTCTTCACTGGGCAGAAGATTCCAGCTCCTCACAAATGCTATATTTAAGCATCATAATAAAATGATAATTTTATCAATTTGGGGCTTTATGATTAGTATTTGTTAAATGTCCAAGTAATATACTTTACAAGAGGGTAGGCTTTTTTTTTTTAATGAACTAGCAAACATTTAAAATTTATTTACAAGATTACATTGTATCCATTGTGTTTTCCCTGACATGAATCACAGTATCTAGTCACACAGAATATATAGTCTTATAATTAATTATATGACTTTTAAAAATTATGTTATTTGTATTTTGTTTTGGACTTTTAAAGATGTGATTAAAGAAAAAGGATTAGAACATGTCACAGTTGATGACTTGGTGGCAGAGATAACTCCAAAAGGGAGAGGTAAGAAATTAATTGTTTGAAATAGTATCCTTTTAGGAATCTAAATTCTAGAACTAAATACTTTGGATTAACTATAAGTCTAGTACACTAGATTGATTATTTGACACTTAAACAGTCTGTCTTCATTTCTTAGCCATTATTTTGGGATTTCCTTACTTGCTTAGTAGGTCTATTTCAAGCCCCTAATTTATACCATCTCCAAATGTGACAAAAATTGTACTGCATGACAATCTGTTAAACTGCAAAGTTTGCAGTGCAGCCCCATCTACCACTCCTCTGATGCTTTGTTTGCTCAGAAATAGGAAAGGAAAGAAATGTTAATTGATCTGAACTCTGGAACCATGGGAGAGCTGTGACCTTGCAAATCTTGTCGTGTTGTTCTCTTGAAGTTGATACCATCGATAGCATTTATGGTTTTGTTTGTAGCATAAATTATTCATGATGTTTAATCAACCACATAGCCCTTAAGATGCAGAGGCAACCTCCCTTAGAGTCAGGAAGGCCAGAGTTGGAATCTTACCTTTAATAACATAATGATTGTGTGATCACAGGCAAGGTAACTTAACTTATCAACTGCACTGGTGATTCTTTTTAAAAATTTATCAATAATTAAGTTTAATTAATAATTAATGAATTAAAATTTAAAATTTATCGATGTCTTTTGTTTTTGTATTTCCTATATTTCCCTACATATTCCTCCCTCCTCTCCCTTTCAGAAATATGTGCCTTACAATAAAGAAAAAGGAAGAAGAGGGAAGATGAAGGGGTGGGGGAATGGAGAAGTACGAAAAAATTATGGCATTATATGCAATATTTGATAACCATAATGCCTCATGCCTGCAAAGATACAGGGGGAAGTTCATTCTCATATCTCTTCTTCAAGGCCAAGCTTAGTTATTATAATTTTATAGCATTCAGATGAAATGGTTTTATTGTTTTGTTGTTTTTCTCTTTTTTGTCATCATTGTATTGTCTTTTAGACCACTTCACTTTATATTAGCTCATGAGTTTTCTTTGTGATTATCATTTCTTACAGCACCATAATATTCCTTTCATGTACCACAGTTTATTTAGACATTCCCTAGTCAATTGGCTTGGTGACTTTGAAGTTACCAAGGAGTTGCTGATCTATAGGAGTTTCTACACATTGGAGTTTCCCATATGTAGAGAGATACAGGTCTAGATGACATAACCAGACCTCCCCCCCCCCCAAAAAAAAAGATCCCTGTATCAAATACCTTTGTTGTGATATCAAGGAAAGTATTAGAACACATTAAACACACACACACACACACACAATTGTATATGTACATATAGGGGAGTATGAGAAGTTAAATTAGGATAAATGTATATGAATTGGAAGTAGTCCACATGCTGTTTTACTTCTGACTGTTTCTTTTTCACTATTTTCAGCACTTGTACCTGACAGTGTGAAGAAGGAACTTTTACAACGAATAAGAACTTTCCTTGCTCAGCATGCAAGCCTTTAAGATGGGCTATAACATCATCACAATGTACTTTGATTTCTTTAATCCATAAAAAAAAATGCCATGTTTGGAGTGAATTTTCTAAATTAGTCCTTTTTTTTTTGTATGATGAATTTTACATGTTTTGGTAATGATGCATGTGTTGTATTGATATTTTTTCTTGAAGATTATTTTAATAATAAAAATAAAATGTAAATGTTTGAAAATGACATTTCTACTGTGTTCTATGTTTTCTATTTCCAACTTTTAACACTGACTAGAAATATTATCTTTAGATATTATTTTATTATAAAAATGTCTTTAATCAATAAGTATGTTTATTAAGCACTGTACTAAAAATTAAATATGAGATTCTACTCCAAAGAACTTATAAGACAAGCTTCACATCCTTTTCCCTTAGCCAGTACTTTAAGGCCTCATTGCTGGCAAATTAGAAGTAAGAACATTGATGAAGAAGACAATTCTGAGAGGATTCTTTGGCCTCATCTGGACCCCTGGTCTCGAGATGAAGAGCAGCATACGTAACCCAGCCTATACCTTAGAAGGAGGGCAACCTTTCCTCAAAGAACAAATATAACTGACTGATAATTGTTGTACTCTTCCATAGGGAATTCCATTTGCAAACTTTAATAATTTGGTGTATGATATCTTTCTACTAATCTTAAAATTACTCATATTTTAATTAGTCATATTTAAGCCCTACTAAGGAACTTCTTCGATTTCAGAATTGTGTTTTCATAGAAGTATTTAAGCATAGGCCATTCTCTTTATGAATTCATCATAAATCTTTGTGATTTGTCAGCTATCAAAATAATTACTAACTTGTACAAATCTTTTAGTAAAAAGGAAGAAAAATGACCTTTTTATGCTCAAGGAAGTGAAGTTGCAAAATTCCTTAAGCTCCTATTTTTGAGTAAAGTACACCTAAGAGTTCTTTAGATATTTGCTCACACTTTTTGATTCATTAAGCATAATGATAAGGTGTTGCTCACTGAGGGCAAAAGGTCCACAGAAATAGATTTTTTTAAAAATCTGAAAACTAGAAAGGACTTTTGAGATTGTCCAATCCAGTTCTTAAGGTGGAGTCAGTGGTTTGTAAACAAATAGGGAAAAAATTGCATCTTTATTTTTACTAATTTCTGACTGAAATTAACATTTCCTTCAATTATGAATGTAGGCAACAAATCACAGTAGTTTAGGCTTCCCCAGACAGCCAAAGAAGTCTGACACAAAAAAGGTTAAGATATTCTAATCTAGTTGAACCCACCCCCTTATTTGACACATCAAAAAATAAGCCCAAAAAAGTTCAATAGCTTTTCTGATTTAGTAGATGGTCTTTGGTGTAGAATTCACCACCTGTTGCTGCTGTGGAGATGAGTCAATCTAAGCTAATCTTGAGATGGCAGAATGTCACCAGGTCTCCTTTACAGATTGTTAAGACCTATTAAAAAAAAAAAAAAAAATAAACTACCTTCCACAAGCATTGGAGCTGGAAGAGATCTTAGAGGCAAAAAGTGACTAAACGTTCATTCTTTTTGACTAAGTTTCCATTGCTAGACTTGAGTTCATGAGCAAAAAGAAAGGCTCCATATATAAAGTAAAATATTTGCAGCAGCACCTTTTGTGGTAACATAAGAACTGGAAATAGTAAATGCCTATTAAGGAGGTGGGGGAATGACTAAAAAAATTGTGGTACATGAATGTAATAGAATATTACTGTACTACAAGAAATGATGAATTCAAAAAAGCAGAAAAAAGATTTATATTGATGAAAAGTAGGTTAAGCAGAGCAAGGAAAGCAACATAACAAAACAACTACAACAATGTAAGTGTAAAAAAACAACCACCACAAAACAATTGAACCTGAATGTTGTCCCCAAAGAAGAGACATGAGAAGCCTACTGCCCCTGCTCCTCTCCAGAAGTAAGGATCCACAGGTGTGGAACATTGTATAAAATGTCAGATTTTCCAGTGTGTTGGTTGATTATGCTGGTTTTTTTCTTGCCTTTTCTTTTCTTTATTGCCATAAAGGAATTCCCTATTATAATAAGGGAAATCTAGACAATTTTTTTTGTTGTGTGTTTTTTTAAATAAACAATTGACTATTTTTTTTAGAAGTTCATCACACCTGGTCATCTCCAAAGTTAATGTTATATACAGCGAACTGTCAGCTGTATTAGAAACTCATAAAATTATTCCTATTTATCACATAAGTAAATGCAGTTATTATAACTTCTATATACTTTTCTAATATAGAGTAAAAGGAGTTCAAACTAAATTATTCAAATTGTCCCTTTGCTTTGGCATAGCAAATATGTCATTTTTATCCAACAATGCCAAAGAAAGGACCAGAAGATTTGGAGAGTGGTAGGTAATTGGATTTTTCATTTTTTATAACTTTGTAAGTGGCCTCATTCCAGCTCAAGAGAATTGTTACAGCTCCTCACCAACCAACCTGAAATTATTCCGTCTTATTTATTAGCTTTTTAATAATAGTTATCTAAAGTAGCCCTCTAGCTTCATCAAAAATTCCTTTCTGTGACTACCAAAGTTACTGAACAAATGTAATAAGAAAAATTTTGGCACTTGGGCATCAGAAAATTTTGGTTTCTAGTCCCTATCTCTGAATTGTAGAGTAAGATACAATCCCTCTCCCTTAACATTTTTTTCTGAATGACATGGGAACAACTAGACAAAGGGAAAAGAAGCCTATGAAACAAAGGTACAAACACAAGTTAATCATTATCCCATATACTGAGGCTGGGATACATCTGAGCTATTAAAGCGTGTGTTAGATCTGAGCTATTCAGCCTAAAATTATATTCCTTTCTACAACCTAAGTAGTTTAGTAAAAAGGTATGTGAGCTAGTCAACTGCCTGTTAACAGAAGCTGAGACCTCCATCCCTTCTCCCAAATGAATTTGGGTCCCGACTTTTTGAGGGGGGAATGATGGAATCCTAACAAAGCTGTCCCCAGCCCCAATATTCAAACCTCCATTTGACCAAGCTGCCTCCCTCCCCTGTCTGGCCCTTTTCCCAGCACCTCATTCCATCCAACCAGTTCACATTCAGATTATTCCTTCCATAACAAAAAAAGAAGTGGGGAGGGAGTGGGTCAAGCATCTCCATCAAATCACTCATTTGGGAGCCAGAAAAATGAGCTTGCTCCTGAGAGACAGGTTCCCCAACTAGATAATATTCTGTTAAGTACTGTCAGAAGGTGCTAGTGGTAGTTAAGAAAATTCTGAACAAACTCCTTCCCGAGTTTGGCCTTACTGGGTTGGGCTCTGATAATGGATCAGCTTTTGTGCCTACCAACCACAGAGCCCAAGCCAAGTGGATCAGACCAACCAGACCCTGAAGGAGTTCCTCACCAAATTAGTCTTAGAAACAAAGGAAAACTGGGTCATGCTTCTTCCCCTGGCCCTACTCAGAATCAGGTGCACTCCCAACTGAATTGGGCTTTCCTTGAAAATATATATGGGCGACCTCCACCCATCCTCCCAGTGATTAGAGAAAAGTTATGAGCTGAGACTACTAATTCTTCCTTAATTAAGTTCTTATAGGGATTGCAAGTGGTTTGAGACGCCTTGCCTACAACACCCACCGCAGTGAAAGTGAACTCTATTCTTGCCTGGCTCCGCCACTCTCAGGTGAAATTAGCTGCCCCTGACAAATGGAAGGTGTGGACCCAGGACCAGATTTTCTCAAGTGAAGATTTTCCCATGTTTCCTCATAATATTATTGTGCCTTTTCTCCATGTCAAATCCCCATGCTCCTAAGGGTAAAAACACCTACTAAGTACTCTGGACATTCCAGGCAGAAGAGGGCTCATGGATGAGTCTGCCTTCTGCCCTGGTTTCTCCAACTGGTGCATCTCTGTTGTCACTTTTCACACTGCATCAATGGCCTAAGGGAAGGTCTGAGGGGGAACCTCAATATTTCGAGGTCAAAGCACTTCCCAGGGGTGGCTAGGTGGCGCAGTGAGTAGAGCGTCGGCCCCGGAGTCAGAAGGACCTGAGTTTGGATCCAGCCTCAGACACTTAATGCACACACAAACAAAAACCTAGCCGTGTGACCTTGGGCAAGTTACTTAACCCCAATTGCCCTCCAAAAAGCAAAAACAAAAAAGCACTTCCCAGCCTGACCTTGGCCCTAACTGTTGGCTTTTCATGAATGCCCTGCCCCCACTATTATGTTGGTCTAGCCCTTCTCAATTCCAACTTCCCCTTCTAAGGGAACCTAGGTATCAGCCCTGCATGAGTCGCTTTCTGCCCACTATGACGACGTCTCCATCACTCCGCTAGCAGACACCAATTGTGAGTCAAGGGTTCAACTGTGAGTCAAGGGTTTGATTCTCAACAAAAAGAAGTGGGGATTGTAGTAAGCCCCCATTTTGTAAACATACCCCATCTCTCCCCATCATAGGAGAGCTGCCTAGGAAACCTGCCAAAACCCAACCAAGCAGCAAACCTGCCAAGTAAATCTGCTCAAACCTGCTACCTGAAGCCCATAGCACCCCCCCCCACACACACACACAGTTCTGTTCAGTTCCCGAAATAGATTTGGGAACTTTCCAGTTGGGCAACAAACTGACCACTGGGCAATAATTGTTAGGCAATGAACTGATTGCTCTAAGTTGTGGTTTCCCCCTGGTAACAGCTAAGTTGTGATTTTTGTCTATATAAACCCTGAGATGTATATGCTCAGGGCTGCCTGATTTGGATACATGACCCCGGCAGCCCCCAGGTTAATTATGCCCCACAATAAATTCCATTTAAAATGATTAATGGTCTCCTTCACTGTCATTCTGTTACAACAATTTCTTCATCTGCAAAATGGATCTGATAATGTTAATGTGCCTTTCAGGAAATGTTAGATAACTAAGATTGGAATGTACTAAAAAGCAGATGTGGAGTCTCTGATATGCTTTGTTCAAACAATGGGTGCTTAATAAATGCTGGCTTGACAAGAGAAAGGCAAAGAGGTTTAAAGAAGAGAAAGCTGAGTTTAGTCAGAGGATTGGTTCAAAGCCCTGCTCTGCTATTTACTACTTGTATGACCTTAGTCAAATAATCTCTTGGAACTTCAGTTTCCATATTTATAAAATGAAGGAGTTAAACTAGATAATCTCTAGAGCCTGTCTAGATTTTGATCCTGTGAAAATTTATGAATATGTGAAGGGCCTCTTTGTGGCAAGGAATATAGGCTTTCCAGAATTTATGAGAGTGAAGGGATTTTACCTGAGAGAAATTACTTTCATCCTCATCCCCCATGATCCCTCCTTTTTATCTTTGTATCCCTACTGTGAATAGCACAGTCACTAGTACATAGGTGAACTGAATAAATGTTTATTGAGCTGAATTCATTTCCCATTAATTGAATTCATTTCATTTTGATTTCAGAAATGTTGATAATATTGTTGCCTGCAATAAGTACTTAATACTTGTTTGTTGAATTTTGAATTGGATAACAAATATCAAAGAAGCAGGATCAGAATCACATATAAAGGGACCAGCCTTTGTGTCAGGAAGACCTGCTTCTGACAAATTTAATCATGTGATCATGGACAAGTTGCTAAAGGACATCTAAAGAGATTTGACCAAAAAAGCACTGTGCATAGAAATGGCACAAAGCAGAAAGACAAGTTCTTCTGAGGCAAGGGAGAAAGCTATTTAAGGATATCTTATAGCTATGTATATCCTTCACAGGACAAAGCAGTGGCTATTACCTATTAAGTAGTTAATAAACATATGTGGGTTAATTGATAGCATGTATTCTTTTTCCAAAATTCAAATGGCTATCTAGCTGTTCTTGTAACTGGCCAGCAGGGAGCACCTGGAGCCTTTCTTATGCCCTCTGGAGCTAGCTGCTAATGTGTGGAAAGTAAATTACACTCCCCTTTTTTTAGTTCTGTTCAACTACCTCTTTCAAGATGAAAATTATTGAATTCAAGTCTAATTTGGGGATTTCTGATGGTATTTATTCACAACTTTGAAGGACTAAGCAACATAACTTGATGTTTGAGTTAACCCGACCCCCTTCCCTCAGCCCCCCACCCCCAAAAAAAAAAGGTAATTCAAGTCATCCATTCAGATCTGTTAACTTAGGTCAGCAAACTGTTTTATATAGGAATAGCTGCTATTGAAATGGTTTTCTTTACAACGCCAACTTTAAAAAGAATCCAGTGATCTCTAAGCTAAGTCTGTTGATTCTAACCTTTTATGAATATAGCATAGTTAGTTTAGGACAGATAACCTAGTGGATAGAGTGCAGGACCTGGAGTCAAGAAAACAAGTTTAAATTCAACCTCAAATAAGTTATTAGCTCTATGACCCTGGGCAAATCACTCAATCTCTGCCTTAGTTTCCTTGCCTGTAAAATAGAGATAATTATAGCACCTGCCTCCCAGAATGAGCAGCTAAGTGGCAGAGTAGATAATGTGCCAGGCCTGGAGTCAGAAAGACTATTCTTAGTTCAAATCTGACCTCGGACACTTACTAGGTGTATGACCCGGGCAAGTCACTTAACCCTGTTTGCTTCAGTTTCCTCATCTGTAAAATAAACTAGAGAACGAAATAGTAAACCACTCCAGTGTCTCTACCAAGAAAACACCAAACGGGATCACAAAGATTCAGACATAACTGAAAAACAATGGAACAACAGAAACCTCCCAGGATTGTTGTGAGAATCAAATACACTATTTGTAAAGCACTTTACAAACCTTAAAGCACTATATAAATGCTCTTATTATTGAGAAAAATAGTGAATTATTAATAAAATAAAAACAAAATATTTTATATCCTTTTTACTTCAAATATTCTACCTCAGATATGGAGTCATCTAAGGAGTAACTCTGAAAGATGATAATAATAAACAAGATTTTGGTTTTTTCTTATGATATTCACAGTCTAAATGGAAGTGGTGCCACGGATAGAACCCTGGAGTGAGGTAGGTCCTAGTTCAAATCTAGCCTCCTATCTTTACTAGTTGGCACACAGTGTCAAGTCACCTAACCTCTATCTGCTTCAGTTTTCTCATCTGCAAAGTGGAAATAATAATAGAACCACCTCCTAGGAGTGTTGTGAGGATCAAACTAGTTAACATATGTAAAGTGATTTGAAAATCTTTTTTTTTTTTTTGGAGCGGGGGAAGGGCAGTTGGGGTTAAATGATTTGCCCAAGGTCACATGGCTTGTGTTAAGTGTCTGAGGCCAAATTTGAACTCAGGTCCTCCTGACTCCAGAGACGGTGCTCTATTCACTAGTTGCCCCTGCTTTGAACATATTAAAGAATTATATCAATGATAGATAACAATGATGATTTTAAGTAGAGTATGATGTGCAATTCATGAATATCCTGCAGATACTCCATGAGCCTCAGTTTTTGGTGGCAGGGTTTCCCTTTTCAGACAGCCTTTGTGTAGGCAAGAGATAAAAATTTGATAGCCAGATGAAAATTTACATATACCTTGTCCTACATCCAAATGCATGGTATTAAGATAGTATATACACAACCCTTGGCATATAAAACCCTTTAGAGGAAATTCTACCACATCCACAAATCTTTGTGGATCTCTATTTTTGTCTTTGAGCCCGAGATGGGAGATCACTTATCCTGAAACACCAGAAGGAACTGATAGGGAGCATTTCTTTCCCTTGTGACCTGTCTTGTTACTCCCAAGCTAGAGTTCTCTGAGCTTCTCTCTGTATGGTTAGATCATTAAAAAGCAATCTAACTGACCCATTATTCCAACTCTCCCAAGAACTTAACTTCAACTACATTAAGATTTAATGTGAGGCCCTCAACTATTATGGAGGGCTGTTATTTTTTAAAGTTTATTTAAGTAGTTTTTCTATGTCTTTTGCAGAATGATCATGGAAGACATTGGCTGTTATTTTGCCCAGGGCCTCTTATATGAGGATGCACACAATAAATTCTTCCTGGATTTTAGTGCCAAAGTCTTTTATCAGACTCTGTAACCCAATGCATTTCCCTTCAGGCTTCAGCTGCCAAGAAACAGAATTAATTCATTGCTCATTTTGTAACATCCATTTTCCCACTCTTTAGCTATTAGGTTGTGTGTGTGTGTGTGTGTGTGTGTGTGTGTGTGTGTGTGTGTGTGTGTGCTGTTCTTATTTTGAATTTCCTTTTTTTAAAAACCGGAAATGTGCTTTTATCAGTATATGGAGTTCCCAGTGAATTTTCGCTACCAAGTCATATGACAACTTCTCTACAACATATAGTTTTAGAAACAGTAGCTTGTGACACTCAAGGTTAAACAGTTGGCCCAGGACCACACAGTATGTGAGTAGTATGTGAGAGATGCAAGTCTTTCTCATTGTATGTTGCATTTAATTTTTTTAGGTCTTGTCAAATGATTTTTGGAAGCAGGTGGAGTATAAATCTCAAATAAATACACACACACACACACACACACACACACACAAAGACAATACTTTATAGTGGAAGGATTGTGATTCATAACTCAGATTGAAAGTTGTTTCTTATACAGATGCTACTATCAACAACAACAACAACAATAATAATAGCATTTAGCTAACACTTTTGAGGTTTACAAAGTATTCTATAAATATTATTTCATTTGATCCTCACAATAAACAATCCAGGATCTTGGGTGTTCTTATTATCTCCATTTTGCAGAAGAGAAAACTGAGGCAAAGAGGTTAAGTGACTTGCCCTCAGACACACAACTAGTAAATATCTAAGTCTGGATCAGAACTCAGAACTTCCTACTGCCAAGCCCAGTGCCGATCCATTGTATCACCCAGATGCTTCTTCAAGTGTAAAACTTATCTTCAAGTAGGAAAGATCAAGGCATAGAAAATTCAGGCTTTCAGGGTTCCCTGACAAATCGATTTTCTCCATTAGTATATGTTTCTTCGACATTTTTCAAAATTTACGTTATGCATTTGTCATGAGTGAAGTAGTATTTTCGTATTTTTCCTATAGGAGTGCATGAGTGTGTTTACCTCTGTGCGGTTAGAGAACCTCAGACTCATAAAATTATATCAATTATATCTATTCCATGGATAAACACTGGAAAATGGAAAGACCATTGGGTTTGCAGCTGGAAGACATCTATTTGAATTCCATCTCTGGTATTTTACTACCTGTATGACCTTGAGCAAGTCATTTAACATCTGTGTGTCTCAGTTGCCATATCTGTTAAAAGACAGGTTATCTCTAATATCTTCCTGAACTCTAAAGGCAGAAAATTGTGCTAGATGGGAGTGCTGGTCTTGATTCAGGAAGAACTGGATTCAAATTCTGCTTTTGACATTTGGTAGTTATTACTAGGAACTGTGTGACCATGTGCAAGTGACTTAACTTTTCTGAGTCTCAGTTTCCTCATATGTAAATGGAGATAATACCTGTGGTTCTAATCTCATGGGGTTATTAGTCTTAAATGTGATTATGTAATTAAATGTCAATTATTATAAAATCCTATGAACTTAAGCTACTGGAGAAGTGCTATAGTTATTACAAAGGTTCCCTCGACTTTTGTAAAATTTATAGCTGCATCTTCAGTTAGCAACTAAAACAACAAATATTTTGCCTAAACAAACAATGTTAATGTGACAGTCACAGCAAAGGAGACAAGAGAGTAACTAGTTTAGCTTAGAGTACAAACTGACAAGCATAAGTAATCTTTGACTATGTGACATTTTGGTGTGAATGCTTACAGGTTGGAAGAAGGTCATTCCCATCACAGAATCATATCATAGTGTAACTCAATGGGGTGATCTGAAAATGGGACCAAAACTTCAGAAAAGTGCCCTAGAAATGACAGTCCTAGGTGCCCTGCATTAATAAGCTTAATAATGATAATGACAAAATTATTCCTCGTGAGTATTGGTTTCAGGAACTGTGTTTAACATATAAAAGAAAAGACTTTGAAGACACATAGGGGATATTGAGTAAAAATATTTAAAGTGTTGTTATGTGAAAAATAATTAGACATCTTCTTGGCCTTCTAATCCCTTAGCTGAAAGTTAGAGAGACTCAGATTTTGCCACAATGTAAGAATAACTTTCTAAAAATTAGGAACTGTCCACAGGGATGAGTTTCCTTAGAAAATATTGAGCTACCTATCACTAAAGGGCTTCAGGAGAAGGATTACTGAATCATAGGTCTGGATCTTAGAAAGGACCTCAGAGGCCATCTGGTCCAATGCCTTCATTTTTAAGGTTGAGAAAATTGAGGTCAAGAGAGGTTAGGTGACTTGTCCAGGGTTACATGGGTAGTAAGCATCAGATATAGGATTTCAAGCCAAGTTCTCTGACTCCAATTTCCCTTCTATGAAGATACACACAATAAATTTTTCTTTGATTTCACTGCTCTTTCCACTGTACTAGATTTGTTGGAAATATTGCAGAGAAAATTCCTGCTCTAAGTGCAGGTTGGAATAAATTACTTCTCAGGTATATTCTAAATATTAGATTCTATGACTCTCAAAGCAATTGGATCACATTTTTATTTTTATTGACTTTTTATTCGTTTTAATCACACACATTTCTGAATAAACCCATCTTCTCTCTCTGCTAATACCTTATTTCTGAGGTTCTTTCATTTATACTGCATATATGTATGAATACACATATGTGTGTAAATATGTGAAAACATGCACATAATGTCTTCCTTTTTAAAATATAAGCTCTAGGGGAGGCTAGGTGGCGCAGTGAATAGAGCGCTGGCCCTGGAATCAGAAGGACCTGAGTTCGGAGCCGGCCTCCGACACTTAATCCATACAAACAAAAACCTAGCCGTGTAACCTTGGGCAAATTACTTAACCCCAATTGCCCTAAAGGGGCGGCTAGGTGGTGCAGTGAGTAAGAGCGTCGGCCTTGGAGTTGGGATGACCCGAGATTAGATCCGGCCTCAGAAAATGAGCACCCACGCATAAATAATAATGACTAGCCGTGTAACCTTGAGCAAGTTACTTAACCCCAATTGCTTTAAAAAAAAAATATAAGCTCTTTGGGGGGCAGAGTCAAGATGGCAGAGTAGAAACAGCACTTCCACGGTGCTCCAGCCCACACCACTTCAAAATTATGTAAAAGGGGAACTATGAATGACCTCTGGAGCTCCAGAACCCACAAAATGACGCAGAGAAGCTAACTTTCCATTAAGGACAGCCCAGCAGCCCAGCAGGGAGTGGCCAGCGCAGCACTCTGGGAGCTGAGTCTAGGCCTGCATGAGTGGAGGTTTTAGCCCAAGGGTGGCCAGACCAGCAGCCAGCTGGAGGGACCCCAGAACACCAGCAGCTGTGGAGTTCCCGGAATTATCAACACATAGATGCCTAGGACAAAGTGAGAGGTCAGTGCTCTATGAACCTTGGGACTGCTTGGGAGAATGCTTCTTCCCCTTGGGGTGAGAAGTCTCTGAGGAGGCAGTGCAGCTTGCACCACATTGCCGCATTGCAGCTTCTGCTCTTGGCCTGCAGACTCTAAGGGGATACTGAGATCAGTATGGGGGGTAATCGCTCCTGCTTTACTCTTCTTGGATCTGGATTGTGGTCTGGGGAGGAGGTCTTGGGGTGTGTGACCAGCTTGCCAGAGTGTGGAGGCTTCACAGAGGCCACCCACTTAATACCTCCGGAAGTTGAGAAAAACCCAGCGTTTAGAATGGAAGTTCCCCTGCCTGGTGGCAAAGTCCTACTGTGGCAACAAGCCCAAAAGTCAAGTAATTGAGTGGCAACATGCCTAGGCAAAGGAAACAAAATAAACTGAAAAAATGCAACATTAGACTCCTATTTTGGGGGCAAAGAGGATCAAAGCATGGAACAGGAGGAGGACTGTGAGGTCAGAACTCCCGTACCAAAAGCCCCAAATGAAAATAGAAGCTGGCTACAAGCCATAGAGGACCTTAAGAAGCAGATAAGAGAGGTGGGGGGGGGGGAATTGGGAAGAGAAATGAGAAAGATGCAAGAAAAGTATGAAATGAGAGTCAACAGTCTGACTGAGGATAACATCTTAAAAGGTAGACTAACTCAAATGGCAAAAGAGGCTCAAAGAGGCAATGAGGAGAAGAATGCCTTAAAAAGCCAAATTTGCCAGATGGAAAAAGAATCTCAAAAGCTCACTGAGGAGATTCATTCCTTCAAAGTTAGACTGGAGCAAAAGGAAGCCAAGGACTATATGAGAAATCAAGATGCTGTTAAACAGGCCCAAACAAATGAAAGAATAGAAGGCAATGTGAAATATCTCATTGGAAAAACCACTGACCTGGAAAATAGATCCAGGAGACATAATCTAAAAATTATTGGACTACCTGAAAACCATGATCAAAGAAAGAATCTAGAAACCACCCTTCAAGAAATTCTCAAGGAAAATTGCCCTGATGTTTTAGACCCAGAGGGCAATATAAAGGTTGAAACTATCCACAGATCACTGCCTGAAAAAGATCCCAAAAAAGAAAACTCCTAGGAATATTGTAGCAAGGTTCCAGAATTCCCAGATCAAGGAGAGAATATTACAAGCAGCCAGGAAGAAACAATTTCAATATTGTGGAAACACAATCAGGGTAACACAGGATCTGGCAGCTTCTACACTGAGAGATCAAAGGGCATGGAATATGATATTCCACAGGTCAAAGGACCTGGGATTAAAACCAAGAATCACCTATCCAGCAAAACTGAGTATCATGTTTCAGGGGAAAATTTGGTCATTCAGTGGAATAGAGGACTTTCAAGTATTCTTGAGGAAAAAACCAGAGTTGAATAGAAAATTTGACATTCAGATACAAGAAGCAAGAGATGCTTGAGAAGGTAAATAGGGAAAAGAAATCAAAAGGAACTTATCAAAGTTGAACTATTTACATTCCTACAGAGAAAAACAATAACTATAACTGATGAAACTTTTCTCAGTATGAAAATAGTTGAAGAAGGGTATATGGGCATATGAATACATATGTGAATGTGTGTATATATGTTTTCAGGTATACATAGATAGAGGGCACAGGTTGAATTTAATAGGAAGGGATGATACTTAAAAGGTGAGGTTAAGAGGCGAGAGAGTAATGTGGTGAGGGGGAAGGGGAAGAGACAATGGGATGAACTGTCTTGTTTAGAGGAGGCAGGGGAAGGTGGTTGCAGGGGAGGGGAGGAACAGGAAGGCAAAAAGGCAAAACCTTATTCTCACTGAATTTGGACCAGGGAGAGAATGGCATGCATATTAAATAGGGTGTCCCACCCTACAGGAGTGTGGGGGGAAGGGGGATGGGGGAAGGTGGTGGAGGGGAGGAAAGGCTGGGGGGGAGGGAAGTTGGAAGCACCCACTTTTGAAAAGGGACACAATCAAGGTGGGGAGTGGACCAGGTGGAAGGTGGAATGGGAGGGAGGGAAATAATAGTCAGTCTTTTACAATATATCAACTATGGCAATGTTTTGCATAGCTACACATGTACAGCATATACTGAGTTGCTTATCTTCCTTTTAAAATCAAAATTTTAAAAAAATATATAAATACTATGATTAATACTATTTTGCATATAATTGGGAGATAAGATGTACAGGCAATGGGGCTCGGGGATTCACCTTACCCTACTGGAAAAGTCGAAGGGGGTATGGGAGAAGATATGGGAGAGAGCAGATTGGTTGAGGGGATATCCTGTATGACTGTTATTCTTGGGTGGTAGTTAGGGGGAAAATGGGGAAAAAAATTGTAACTCAAAAGCTGGTGGAAATGAATGATGTAAACCAGAAGTTAATAAAGCATTTGGAAAAAAATATATATATAAGCTCTTTGATATAAGGGACTGTGGTTTTTGTTTTTTCCCTTTCTTTAGACCACCTAGCAGTTAGTACCATATTTAATACATAGCAAATGCTTAATAAATACTTATTGATTGATTAATAAACCTCTCTTTCCTCTCTACCCAGCAAATTTTCTCTTGTAACAAAGATGAAAGAGGGGAGGAAGTTCAGTAAATTTATATATATATATAAATTTATATATATATATAGTGTATCTGATATCTTATGCTACTCACAATAGAAATATGGAAAAGGGGTGAGTTTTAAGAAAAAATAATGAATCCTTGAGCTTGAGATGCCTAAAAGATATCCAATTCAAATGTCTGATAGGCAATTTGTAATGTAGATTTGGAAATCCGGAATGAATAGTACTGGATAGATGGATTTGCAAGTCATCTTCATAAAGGTTACAAGGGAACCTATGAGAGTTGATAAGGTAACCAAGAAAGATAATGTGAAAATAGAAGAGAAGTTCCAGGACAGAGCTTTGGAGAATCATTCAGTTAGGAGATGTGATATGACTAAGGAGTGGTCAGATATGGTCAGATAGATAAGAGAAGGAGAGACAGAGACATACAGAGATAGACAGAGAGACAGAGAGAGAGAGACAAACAGAGAAGACAGAGACAGAGAGAGAGAGAGACAGAGAGAGAAGGAGGGAGGGAGAGAGAGACAGAGAGAGAGAGAGAGAGAGAGAATGAGAATCCAAGATGTTCCATTTCAGTTGAATAATGATGTCAGAAGTCAGATTGCAAGGGGTCAAGAATTGAGAGGAAAGGTAATGGAGCCAATTAATAGGATGGCAGACTTCCTCTAGCACTGTTCAGTAGCACATGAGCTGGCATTCTTATCAGATTTGAACATAACATAAATCTATGAGGGATAACTAACCTGGATAACAAAATCATTATTGAAAAATAACTCAATTGGCTAGTACATTGGGCTGAACCTAAATAAAATAAAATGTAATAAAGATAAATGCAAAGTCTTACATTTGGGTTAAAAATAAACTTCATAATTACAGTATGGGGAAGGTATGGATAGGCAGCAATTTGTCTGAACAAGATCTGGAGCTTTTAGGACTCTTCAAGTGCAATGAGTCAACAGTGTGAAAAGGCAACCAGGAAATCTAATGAGATATTAGTCTACATTAGAATAGGTATAGTATCCAAAACTAGAGACATAATAGTTTCACTTTACTCTGCTTTAGTCAGTCCACATCTGGTGCATTGATCAGTTTTGAATGACACAGTTTTAAAAGTACATTAAAAGTAGGAATTATACAGAGGGGAACAACCAGGTTGGTGAAGAGCCTTAAATACATTTGGTATCCCTTGAAGATATTTAATGAAGAAAATAGAAGACTTAAGAGAGATGATAGCTGTCTTCAGAAATTCGAATGGTTGCCAAATGTTTTATGTTTGGCCCCAGAGGACATAAATGGGAACAATGGATGGACTGAAGTCTAATTTCAGTTCAATGTAAAGCAAATACTTCCTTTTAATTGGAACTACTCAAAAGTATGTGTTACCTAAGTAGGTAATGGATTCTCCTTCATTTGAGATCTTAGAGTAAAGCCATTCAATAAATAAATAAATATTTATTAAATACCTCTTATGTGCCAGGCAATGTGTTAAGTGCTGAGGATACAATTAAAAAAGGAAGACAGTCCCTCACCTCCAGGAGTTTACAATCTAATGAGGGAAGAACCAATTGTTGTTTGTCCTTCTTGAAGAGGACAAGTAACATCAGGAAGGTGATGGCCTGACTTTTAAGTGAATTAGATGTAAGTGAGGCAGCATTGTATGAAGTCATCAGCCTCGCTTTTTCCTCCAGAGTTATCTGAGTCCAGTGGCAAGACATAGATCAGGACCAGTGATAATGACCCCAGATGCAGTGGGACACCTTGGCCTTTTTATGCTAAGGGCTTTCCCAAGTCTCAGTTTGTCTGAGACAACACTCATTCAGTAGTTAAAAACTAGGTAAGAATTGAGGCAAAAGATGACTTAGTTTGTCTCGACAAAATAATCTGTCTGAGAGGGGAAGACCCTCAGAGTTTCTGGCCAGAACAGAAACAATTGCTAGTTACATTCCCTCTAAACCATCAAAATGCAATGAGCAAGTGATGCTCAGGCTGGGATCTATTACCGGCCAATCAGTGAGATCCAGAGTGACTTGGATTTAAAGGCATAGTCAAGTAGCTCCCAAAATACAAAAGCTGAAAAGTAAGAGGGAGAAGAGGGAGCTGGTGAAGTATTGTACTCAAGTCATGGTGGAAAAATCAGAGAAGTACCAAGAGAACTCACCAAGCAGGTGAGAAGTGAAATGTTCTAAGCTGAGGTCCCATATGAATGGAAGCTTTGGAGTCCATGGCTCCACCCTCTACTAAGGACAGAATGTGGTCATAAGGTGGAGTATCAAGGCCAATCAGATCTTGCAGGGTGATGAGCTTTTCCCAATAAAAATCTTTCTGAGACAGTGTGGAAAAATCAGAGAAATCCCAAAGTAGTGTGGCCAGCGTGTAAAAAAAAAGAGTCAAAGGGTGAACAGTCACTCTTTGGGGATACTGTAAAAGGAATTCCTTTTCAAGTACCATTTGGACTAGTGGTGGCCTGCAGTCTCTTACATCTCTGATAGCAATTAATGCTATTTTTAAACAAGTGTTCACCATCATCTTGTTTTTATATTACCCCTCCCTCAGATAAGCATTCCCTCTCTTATTTTCATTAATTATATGAGTTTTAAAAATTTAAACTTAGAATATCCTCTCTCAACTATGAACTGCCTAAAGCAAGTTTTTGGCAAGTATCAGATTATTATCAATTCATCATTGAATTCTCCATTGCAATCCAGAAATTTTATTCTGCATTGTTGATGGAGGGCCGAAATATTTTATATACCAGATGTGTGAAAGGTTGAGCTGATATTCTGGCTCAAATAGATGAATATGTCATTTTTGCACAGATGTTGAGCCATAAGGGAACTTTCAAACAATGGTAATGCTATCATCAAAAAGAAACTTTGAAATGTCCCCCAAGTATTTGGACAAGTATTCAATAAAGACTTTAGAATTTTGTGCCAAATCCCATGAAAGTGACTGTTCTGATTTAAAAATATTGCTTACTTTGATCATATTAGAATGTCTGCCTTTGAGTTGGACTTCCTGAATGTGGAGAACATGTTAGCTATTACATGTAGCTAACATGGGATTAGCTCTTGAATGAGATTTTTTTAATATTGTTAATTTAAATGATAGAGATTATCTAACAAATGCAATGTCAGATTTATATAAATATAATTAGTTTTGTTCAGCTGCACTTGCTGGCAATAATTAGCAGATTCAGCTGCTTCTTACCTCCAAACTCTTGGTTTGAGATGACAAATTCATGCCATCGGCTTGTTGTTCATCCATCATTTTTGAAGAGGATGAATAACATCCTGAGTGATAACTTGACTTGTACATGAATTGGATTTAAGTGAGACAAAGTTGCACAAAGTGTCAGCCTCACTCTTTCTTCCCAAGTCATTGAAGTCCAGAGGCAAGACAAAAGTCAAAACAACTGGCAATGGCCTGGAATACAGTAGATGAACTTAGTGTCCTCTGTATCTGATAAAGCTCTAAGCCTTATACAGAGCACTCTTTAGCTGCCTTCATGGCCATTGGAACGAATTGTACTCATCCACCCCTTCTGCTGGAGGAAGTTTTCATATGCTTGAAACAGATATTCCCCTAACTCACCAACAGGTATAATCTAGTTGGATGACATACATGCAAGTCATATTTTTTTTCCAAATGCTTTATTAACTTCTGGTTTATATCATTCATTTCCGCCAGATTTTGAGTTACAATTTTTCCCCATTTTTCCCCTACCCACCACCCCAGAATAGAAGTCCCACAGGTTATCCCCTCATCCAATCTGCTCTCTCCTATCTCTTCTCCCATAACCCCTATGACTTTTCCATTAGGGCAAGGTGAATCTCTGTGCCCCGATGCCTGCACATCTTATCTCCCAATTACATGTCAAATAGTATTAATAATACTATTTATATATATTAGAAACATTTAATTTTAAAACTTCGAATTCCAGATTCTATTCCCTTCCTCCCTTGTCACCCACTCCCAATGGAAAGATAAGCAATTCAGTATATATGTTGTACATGTATAGCCATGCAAAACATTACCATAGTAGATATATTGTAAAAGATTGGCTATTTTTCCCTCCCATCCATCCCACGCTCCACCCGGTCCATTCCCTACCTTGATCCTGACCTCTTCAAAAGTGGGTGCCTCCAACCTCCCCTTCCCCCAGTATGCCCTCCCCCCCATCATCCCCCCTCTCATGCCCCTCCCCCCACTGTCCTGCAGGGTGAGATATCCCACTTAGTATGTGAGTCATTCTCTCCCTGAGCCAAATTTAATGAGAATATGGTTTTACCTTTTGGCCTTCCCATTCTTCCCCTCCCCTGCACCTACTACCCCTTGCCTCTTCTACATGAAAGAGTTTACTACACCCCTTTCTCTCCCCATCTCCTCTTGCCACATTCTTCTCTCACCTCTTAACTTCACCCCTTAAGTATCATCCCTTCCCACCAAATCCAACCTGTGCCCTCTATCCATGTATACATGTAAACATATATACACACACATTCACATATGTATTCATATGCCCATATACCCTTCTTCAATTATTTTCATACTGAGAAAGGTTTCATCAGTCACTGTTATTGATTTTCTATGTAGGAATGTAAATAGTTCAACTTTGATGAGTTCCTTTAGATTTCTTTTCCCTGTTTACCTTCTCAAGCATCTCTTGCTTCTTGTGTCTGGGAATTCTGGAACCTGGCTATAATATTCCTAGGAGTTTTCTTTTTGGGATCTTTGGGAGGTGATCTCTGGATTCTTTCAACCTCTATTTCACCCTCTGGGTCTAAAACATCAGGGCAATTTTACTTGAGAATTTCTTGAAGGATGATTTCTAGGTTCTTTCTTTGATCATGGCTTTCAGGTAGTCCAATATTTTTTAAATTATGTCTCCTGGATCTATTTTCCAGGTCAGTGGTTTTTCTCATGAGATATTTCACATTGCCTTCTATTTTTTTCAATTGCTTGGATCTGTTTAACAGCATCTTGATTTCTCATAAAGTCACTAGCTCCATATGCTCCAGTCTAATTCTGAAAGAATGGGTCTCCTCAGTGAGCTTTTTTTTTTTAAGCAATTGGGGTTAAGTAACTTGCTCAAGGTTACACGGCTAGTCATTATTTATGTGTGGGTGCTCATTTTCTGAGGCCAGATTTGATCTCGGGTCATCCCAACTCCGAGGCCGGCGCTCTTACTCACTGCGCCACCTAGCCACCCCTTTTAGGGCAATTGGGGTTAAGTAACTTGCCCAAGGTCACACAGCTACGTTTTTGTTTGTGTGGGTTAAGTGTCTGAGGCCGGATCCGAACTCAGGTCCTTCTGACTCCAGGGCCAGCGCTCTACTCACTGCGCCACCTAGCCACCCCCACTCAGTGAGCTTTTGAGATTCTTTTTCCATCTGTCAAACTTGGCTTTTTAAGGCATTCTTCTCCTCATTGCCTTTTTGAGCCTGTTTTGCCACTTGAGTTAGTCTATTTTTAAGGTTATTTTCCTCAGTCAGGCTGTTGACTCTCAATTCATACTTTTCTTGCATCCTTCTCATTTCTCTTCCCAGTTTTTCCTCCACTTCTCTTATTTGGTTTTTAAAATCCTTTTTAAGGTCCTCTATGGCCTGTAACCCACTCATATTTTCATTTGGGGCTTTTGGAGCAGGATTTCTGACTTCACAGTCCTCCTCCTGTTCCATGCTTCCATCCTCTTTGCCCCCAAAATAGGAGTTTAATGTTGCATTTTTCTGTTTATTTTGTTTCCTTTGCCTAGGCATGTTGCCACTTAATTACTTGACTTTTGGGCTTATAGCCACAGTAGGACTCTGCCACCAGATGGGGAGCTTCCATCCCAAATGTTGGGGTCTTCTCAACTGCTGGAGGTATTAGTTAGGTGCCCTCCCTGAAGCCACCACACACCCTGGCAAGCTGGTCACACACCCCAAGACCTCCACCCCAGACTGCAATCCAGATCCAAGAAGGTTAAAGCAAGAGCCATTACCCCCATGACTGATTGCCAGATCCCCCTATAGTCTGCAGGCCAGGAGCTAAAGCTGCAACTGAAGCTGCAAAATGGCTGCTGTGCCACAGCTCCTCAGCTGCTTCTTGCCCCCAGGGGAAGAAACTGATGCACTCCAGAATACTGGTCCCAAAGTCCATAGGGCACTAACCTCTCACTTTGTCCTAAGCATCTATATGTTAATTCTGGAAACGCCACAGCTGTTAGTGTTCTGGGGTCTCTCCATCCGGCTGCTGGTCTGGCCACCCTTGGGCTAAAACCTCCACTCATGAGGGCCTAGGCTCAGCTCCCAGAGTCCTACACTGGCCGCTCCCTGTTGGGCTGCTGGGCTCTCCTCAGCGGGAAGTTAGCTTCTCTGCATCATTTTGTGGGTGCTGGGGCTCCAAAGGTTGTTCAGAGTCCCCCTTTTACATGATTTTGAAGTGGTGTGGGCTGGAGCGCTGTGGAAGTGCTGTTTCTACTCCGCCATCTTGGCCCCACCCCCTCCATGCAACTCATATTATAATTAAATCTTTTAAATAAAAAATTTTAAAGATGACCTGCTTTACCCTCCTTAAGATGGAAAATAATATACACAGTATAACAATAATGGAAACAGGGATTTCTGGTGCCAAGATGGCAGAGTAAGGAAGTAACTCTCTGAAGTCTTTCCAATCTTCTGCTCCAAACAATTCATATCAGAATTGATCTAGAATCAGGGAAGCAGTTTATCAGCACAGGAGGAAAGGCCTGTCTCAGGTCAGGGGTCAGAAAGAAGCAAGGTCCAAGAGCAGCTGCAACTGCAGCCAACCTCGCAGTAAGGGGCCCACAGCAAAGCTTCAAGCCTAGGGCAATCCACCAGTGAAGCCCCACTGTTCTGCAAAACAGCACCCCTCTAGGCAAGTGAGCAATCTGTGCAGCACAGCAAGGCCCCATACCCAGCGCAAGCAACCAGTGAAGCCCCATTGCTGAGCAGTAGCTAAGCCCCACCCCAGGTCCTGTAAACAGTGAGGCCCCTGCTCCAGGGGCTCACCAGCAGCAATACTTGTTTCCACAGCAACCCAGAAGCAAGGCCCTACTCCTGGAGCAAGTCAGTAGCTAAACCCCATACCCCAACAGAGAGGCTCCATCCCCAATACAAAGGAGGTTACCCTCCAGAGAAAGCAAGCTGCTAAGCCCTGAAGCCCAGTGGAAGGCAGCAATAAGACCCAGATCCCCAGGACATAAAGCTTGGAACAGTTCAAGCCCAGAGCCCAACTCTCACATAAAAACATCAAGTCACAAAAAAGGCATAAAAATGAGAACCCCCCCCCCCCAAAGAGCTTGAATATAGAAAGATTACTATGATGAGATGGGGAATCAAGGTATAAACTTAGAAGAGATGATGGCTACATGTGACGCCTCAAAGAAAAATGTAATTTGGTCTCAAACTCAAAGAATTTCTGGAAAAGCTTAAAAAGGATTTTAAAAAGCAAATTAAAGAAGTAGAAGAAAAATGGTAAAAGGAATGAGAGTAATGCAAGAGAAATAGGGGGATAAAAAGAGTTAATAGCATGGGAAAATATATACAAAATATATACAAAATTTTAGCAAGGAAAATAACTTCCTAGAAAATAGAATTGGTCAAATGGAAAAGGAAATATAAAAGCTCATGAGGAAAATAATTCCTTAAAAATTAGAATTGAACAAATGGAAACTAATGATTTTATGAGACATCAAGAGACAATAAAACAAAATTTTGAAAAACAGAAGAAAATATGAATTTTCTCATTGGAGAACCTAGACAATAGATCCAGGAAAGATAATATAAGATTATTGGACTACCTAAAAACCAGGACCAAAAAAAAAAAAAGCCTGCACAACATCTTTCAAGAAATTATTTTTAAAAAACTGCTGTGATATATTAGAACCAGAGGGCAAAATAGAAATTGGAAAAATCCACTGATCACTGCCTGAAAGAGCTCAAAATGAAAATTCTCAGGAACATCATAGTCAAATTCCAGAGCTCACAGATCAAGGAGAAAGTATTGCAAGTAACCAAAAAGAAACAAATCAAATATCATGGAGCTATAGTCAGGATTACATAGGATTTGGCAGCTTCCACATTAAAGGACCATAGGGCTGGAAATATGATATAGCAAAAGTCAAAGGAGTTAGAATTACAACCAAGAATCACCTACCCAGCAAAATGGAATATAATCTTTGAGGAGAAAACAAATGGATATTTAATGAAACTGGGGATTTTCAAGAATTTCTAATTAAAAGACCAGAGATTAATAAAAAAGTTGGCCTCCAAACACAAGACTCACAGGAAACATAAAAAGGTAAGAAAGAAACAAGAAAGAGAAAACATAAGAAATTCATTAAGGTTAAACTGTTTATATTTCTGTATGGCAAGGTAACATTTGTAACTTTTAACAACTCTATTACTATAAGAACAATTAGAAGTATATGTAGACAGAAGGTATGGATATACAGTGACTTTGATGGGGTGATATCCCAAAAAACAAAGCAAAGAGGTAAGAGAGAAAACTGCACTGGAAGAAGGAAGAGGGGGGAGATTGAATGTGGTAAATTATTCCACATAAAAAAGGCATGAAAAAGCTATTATAATGGAAGGGAAGATGGAGGGGAGGCAAAGCTTAAACCTCACTCTCATCAAAATTGGCTCAGAGAAAGAATAGCACACTCACTCAGTTGGATATAGAAATCTATCTTACCCTATGAGGAAGCAAAAAGGTCTGGGGATAATAGAAGGGGGTGGAGGACTGAGAAAAGGGAGGGTAGATTGGGGAAGGAGGTGATCAGAAGTAAAACACTGGTGAGGACAGAAAGGATGGGGGTAAGAGAGGGAGGGTGATAAACAAATAAACATAGCATGGAGGGGAAAACATTATTAGTTTTCATAACTATAAATGTGAATGGGATGTACTCTCTCATAAAACAGAAGCAGATAGCAGAATGGATTAAAAACCAGAATCCTACAATATGTTGTTTACAAGAAACACATTTGAAGCAGAGAGATACACACAGGGTAAAGGTAAGGGGTGGAGCAAAACCTACTTTGCTTAAGCTCAAGTAAAGAAAGAATGGGGTAGCAATCATGATCTCAGACAAAGCAAAAGCAAAAATAGATCTAATTAAAAGAAATAACTGTAGACAATATAAAATACTTGGGAGTCTACCAACAAAGACAAATCCAGGAACTATGAACACAACCATAAAACACTTCTCACACAAATAAAATAAGATCTAAACAATTAGAAATATATTAATTGCTCATGGGTAGACCAATATAATAAAAATGACATTTCTACCTAAGTTAATCTATTTATTCAGTGCCATACCAATCAAACTACCAAAATATTATTTTATAGAGCTAGAAAAAATAATAACAAAATTCATCTGGAAGAACAAAAGACCAAGAATATCAAGAGAATTAATTTTAAAAATGCAAAGGAAGGCAGCCTCGTCGTACCAGATCTAAAACTATATTATAAAGCAGTAATCATCTAAACTATTAGCACTAAACTTAGCACTGGCTAAGAAATAGAGTAGTGCGTCATTGGAGTAGGTTAGGTATACTCAAGACACAGTAGTCAATTACTATAATAATCTAATGTTTAATAAACCCAAAAACTCTTGTTTCTGAGATAAGAACTCACTATTTGACAAAACTGCTGGAAAAACTAGAAAAAAATATGACAGAAACTAGGTATAAACCAACATCTTGTGTGGTTGTGTGGTTTATCCTTCATTCTAGAAGAGGACCATGACATCAGGAAGATGATGCCATGACTTGCAAGTCAATTGGCTTGAAGTGAGGGAGGGCTGTGCAAAATAATCAGTCTCACTTTCTCCTTTGGAGGCATCTAGGTCCAGTGACTAGATATAGATCAGAACAACTAGAGATGGCTCCATGATCATACAACACATACCAAGATAAGGTCAAAATAGGTACATGACTTAGACATAAAAGGTGATGCCATAAGTGAATTAGGAGAGCAAGGAATAGTTTGCCTGTAAGATCTATGGAGAAGGGAAGAATTTATTACCAGGCAAGAAATATAGAACGTTATGAAATACAAAATGGATAATTTTGATTACCTTAAATTAAAAAGGTTTTGCACAAGCAAAGCCAATGCAACCAAGATCAGAAGGAAAGCAGAAAGCTGGAAAACAATTTTTATAGCCAGTGTCTCTGATAAAGGCCTCATTTCTCAAATATATAGAGAACTAAGTCAAATTTGTAAAAAAGCAAGTCATTCCCCAATTGGTAAATGGTCAAAGGATATAAATAGGCAGTTTTCTGAGGAAGAAACTGAAGCTATCTATAGTCATATGAAAAAATGCTCTAAATCACTATTGATTAGAGAAATGCAAATTAAAACAACTCTGAGGCACCACATCACACTTATCAGATTAGCTAATAAAACAAAACAGGAAAATTATAAATGTTAGAGAAGATGCAGGAAAATTGGAACACTAATACATTGTTGGTGGAGTTGTGAGCTGATCCAACCATTCTGGAGAGCAATTTGGAAGTATGCCCAAAGAGCAACCAAACTTTGCATACCCTTTGATGCAGCAATACCACTACTAGTTCTATTCCCCAAAGAGATCATTAAAAAGGGAAAAGGACCCACATGTACAAAAATATTTATAGCAGATTTTTTTGTGGTGGCAAAGAATTGGAAATTGAGGGGATACCCATCAATTGGGGAGTGACTAAACAAACTGTGGTATAGGAATGTAATGGAGTTCTACTGTGCTATAAGAAATGATAAGCAGGAAGATTTTAGAAAAACATGGAAAGACATATGAACTGATGCTGAGTAGAGTGAGCAGAACTAAGAAAACATTGTACACAGTAACAGCAAAATTATTTCATAATCAACTTTGATAGACTTGACTCTTCTCAGCAATACATAATCTAAGACAATTCCAAAAGACTCAAGATGGAAAATGCTATCCACATACAGAGAAAGAACTATGGAGTCTGAATACAGATCAAAACATTCTATTTTCACTTTTTTGTTTTATTTTCTTTCTTGTGGTTTTTCCCTTTTGTTCTGAATTTTCTTTCACAAAAGGTAATGTTGAAATATGTTTAATATGATTGCACATGTATAACCTATATCAGCTTGCTTGCCATCTTGGGGAAGAGGTGGGGAGGGAGAGAGAGAAAAAAATTGGAACACAAATCTTATAAAAACAAATGTTGAAAACTATTTTACATGTAATTAGAAAAAATAAAATACTATTAAGTAGGGAAATTATTTTATAGAGCTAGGAAAAATAACAAAATCAATCTTAAGAATATCAAGGGAATCAATTGGAAAAAAATTCAAAAAAAAGGTGGTCTAATCATACCAGATCTCAGTTATATTATGTATTATAAAGTGGTAATTATCAAAACAATCTGGTACTGTTGTGCAGAGAATAAGAATGAGCCAAGACTTGGGTTCAAGATAAATTTGGGTGTGGATTTATTGATCAAGCAGGTGACTGCCTAGAGTATTACCTCAAATCAGGCAGCCCCGAATTGGGGTACATACAATACTTAGAAAGGCTAAAACCACAAAAATCCACAAATGGGGAAGGGAACTAGCATAAATAATAATGCACAGAAGCCAAGAGTTGCCATTGGTTAGTTCTATAGCTCAGGGCTAATTTGGGAAGATGGTGCAAGGGTACAAGGGTGTCTTTCCCAGAACAGGGTGGAGGGTACAGAGTGAATGGGGTCATGTTCTGGGTAAAGGGTATGGTGACCCCGCTTGGTCAGCAGGGACAGAACAGGGTGGTCTCTTCTTAAGATAAACGTGTACCATAACTCCGGGACTATTCCTTGGGCAATACCCAAAACTATGCCTTAAGCTATTTCAAGCTATTACGGGGTATAGGATAGAGACAAAGACAAATATATAAAGGGGCTTAATGGTGGACTTCAAATCAGGAGATGGGTAATTTGAATTTGGGCACAATAGTACTGGTTCAGAAATAGAGTGGTGGATCAGTGAAATAGATTAGGTGCAAATTATGTTATAATAAATGACTAAAGTAATCTAGTATATGATAAACCCAAGGATACAAGCTTTTGAAACAAAAATGTATTATTTGACAAAAAACTGAGGGGAAAACTGGAAAATGGGATGGCAGAAACTAGATATAGACCAACATCTCACACTGTATATCAAGATAAGGTCAAAATGGGTACATGATTTAAATGGTAATACTGCAAGTAAATTAAGATAGCATGGAATAGTTAATCTGTCAGGTTTATAGGAAAGGGAAGAATTTAGGACCAAATAAGATATAGAGGGAATTACAAAATGTAATCAAAAGATTACATAAAAATCAAAAAGTTTTTGTGCAAACAAAACCAGTGCAACCAAATTTATAAGGGAAGCAGAAAACCAGGGGAAAAAATTGTAACAAGTATCTTTGATAAAGGCCTTATTTCTCTTTTTTTTTTGAAAGGGGGAAGGCAGGGCAATTGGGTTAAGTGACTTACCCAAGGTCACACAGCTAGTAAGTGTTAAGTGTCTAAGGTCAGATTTGAACTCAGGTCTTCCTGACTCCAGGGTCAGTGCTCTATTCACTGTGCCACCTAGCTGGCCCTTCATTTCTCAAATATATAAAGAGAACTAAGTCAAATTTATAAAAATAGAAGCTATTCCCCAATTGAAAAATTGACAAATGATATTAACAAGCAGTTTTCAGAGAAAGAAGTCAAAGTCATCTATAGTCATATGAAAAAACATGCTCTAAATTACTATTGATTAGAGAAATGCAAATTAAAACAACTCTGAGGTGCCACATCACACCTATTAGATTGGCTAATATGACAAAAAAGGAAAATGATTAATGTTGGAGAAGATGTGGGAAAAGTGGGACACTAATCGTTGTTGGAGGAATTGTGAACTGATTCAACCATTCTGGAGAGCAATTTGGAAGTATGCCCAAAGACCAACCAAACTGTGTATACCCTTTGATCCAGCAATATCACTGCTACGTCTGTATCCCAAAGACATACAAAAAAGGGAAAAGGACCTATTTATACAAAAATATTTATAGTAACTCTTCTTATGGTGGCTAAGAATTGGAAGTCAAAGGGATGCCTATAAATTAGGGAATGACTCAAGTTTTGGTACATGATTGTAATAGAATATTACTGTGCTATAAGAAATGACAAACAGGATGATTTTGAAAAAACTTGGAAAGACTTACATGAACAGATGCATAGTGAAACGAACAGAACCAGGAGAATGCTGTATAGAGTAATAGCAATATTATTCAATGAAGAACTGTGAATGCCTTAGCTGTTCCCAGCAACACAACAATCTCAAAGAATCGCAAAGGACTAATGATGAAGCATACTATCCTCCTCCAGAGAAAGAACTGATATTGATTGAATACAGACTGAAGCATGCTAATTTTCACTGTCTTTCTTTCTTTTCTTTTATTAGAGCCTTCTTGAATAAAATAACTAATATGGAAATGTTTTACTGAGTTGCACATGTATAATCTAAATCTTTGTCTCAGAGGAGAAGAGGGAAGAAAGGAGGGATAGAATTTGAACTCAAAACTTTAAAATGTTTTAAAAATGTAAACAGAGTTGGGGGGCAGAGCCAAGATGGCGGAGTAGAAACAGCACTTCCAAAGTGCTCTGCCCCACATCACTTCCAAACAATGTAAAAGGGGAATCTGAACAACTTCTGGAGCCCCAGCACCCACAGAATGACACAGAGAAGCTAACCTCCTGCTGGGGACAGCCCAGCAGCCCTGCAGGGAGCAGCCAGCGCGGCACTCTGAGAGCGGGCAGCACAACACACTGGGAATCTACAGCACAACACTCTGGGAGCTGAGCCCAGGCCTGTGTGAGCCATGGTTTTAGCCCCAGGGCAGCCTGGCCAGCAGCTGGCTGGAGGGACCCCAGAACACCAGCAGCTGTGGAGATTCCAGAATTATCAGCACATATATTCCTAGGACAAAGTGAGAGGTTAGTGCCCTATGGACTTTGGGACCAGTATTTGGGGAATGCGTCAGCTTCCTCCCCTGGGGGCGAAAAGCTGCTGAGGAAATGTGGCACAGAGGCCATTTTGCAGTGGCAGCTCCAGCTCCTGGTCTGTGAACTGTAGAGAGAACCAGCAATCAGTCTGGGGGTTAATCACTCTTGCTTTAACCTGCTTGGATCTGGATTGTAATCTGGGGGGGAGGTCTGGGGTGGGTATCCAATTTACCAGAGTGGGTGGAGGCTTTACAGAGGCCACCCACCCTCCAGAAGTTGTGAAGACCCCACATTTGGGATGGAAGCTCTCCTGTCTGGTGGCAGAGTCCTATTGTGGCAACAATCCCCAAAATCAAGTAATTAAGTGGTAACATGCCTAGGCAAAGGAAACAAAATAAACAGAAAAAATGCAACATTAGACTCCTATTCTGGGGACAAAGAGGATCAAAGCATTGAACAGGAGGAGGACTGTGAGGTCAGAACTCCTGCACCAAAAGCCTCAAATGAAAATAGAAGCTGGCTACAGGTCATAGAGGACCTTAAGAAGCAGATAAGAGAAGTGGGGGGGAAATTTGGAAGAGAAATGAGAAATATGCAAGAAAAGTATGAAATGAGAGTCAACAGCCTGACTGAGGAAAATAACACCTTAAAAAATAGACTAACTCAAATGGCAAAAGAGGCTCAGAAAGGCAATGAGGAGAAGAATGCCTTAAAAAGCCAAATTTGCCAGATGGAAAAAGAATCTCAAAAGCTCACTGTGGAGAATCATTCCTTCAGAATTAGACTGGAGCAAATGGAAGCTACTGACTTTATGAGAAATCAAGATGCTGTTAAACAGATCTAAACAAATGAAAGAATAGAAGGCAATGTGAAATATCTCATTGGAAAAACCACTGACCTGGAAAACAGATCCAGGAGAGAGAATTTTAAAATTATTGGACTATCTGGAAGTCATGATCAAAGAAAGAACCTAGAAATCACCCTTCAAGAAATTCTCAAGGAAAATTGCCCTGATGTTTTAGACCCAGAAGGGGAAATAGAGATTGAAAGAATCCACCGATTGCCTCCTGAAAAGGATCCCAAAAATAAAACTCCTAGGAATATTATAGCCAGGTTCCACAACTCCCAGATCAAGGAGAAAATATTACAAGCAGCCAGGAAGAAACAATTCCAATATTGTACAGTCAGGATAGCACAGGATCTGGCAGCTTCTACACTGAGGGATCAAAGGGCATGGAGTATGATATTTCAGAGGGCAAAGGAGCTGGGATTAAAACAAAGAATCACCTACCCAGCAAAACTGAGTATGATATTTCAGGGGAAAATATGGTCATTCAGTGGAATAGAAGACTTTCAAGCATTCTTGAGGAAAAAACCAGAGCTGAATAGAAAAACTGACATTCAGACACAAGAAGCAAGAGATGCTTGAGAAGGTAATCAGGGAAAAGAAATCAAAAGGAACTTATCAAAGTTAAACTATTTACATTCCTACATGGAAAAAACAGTAACTGTGTCTGCTGAAACCTTTCTCATTATGAAAATAATTGAAGAAGGGTATATGGACATATGAATACATATGTGAATGTGTGTATATATGTTTACAGGTATACATGGATAGAGGGTACAGGTCGAATTTGGTGGGAAGGGATGAAGTTAAGAGGTGAGAGAGGAATGTGGCAAGAGGAGATGGGGAGAGATGGGGTGGGGGGTAAACTGTCTCATGTAGAAGAGGCAAGGGATAGTAGGTGCAGGGAGTGGGGGGAAGAACGGGAAGGCCAAAAGGCAAAACCATATTCTCATTGAATTTGGCTCAGGGAGAGAATGACATACATATTAAATGGGATATCTCACCCTGCAGGACAGTGGGGGGAGGGGCATGAGAGGGGGCATGATGGAGGGGAGGGCATGCTGGAGGGAGGGGAGGTTGGAGGCACCCACTTTTGAAGAGGGACAGGATCAAGGTAGGGAATGGACTGGGTGAGGAGTGCTATGGGTGGGAGGGAAGTATAGCCAGTCTTTTACAATATTTCTACTATGGTAATGTTTTGCATAGCCATACATGTACAACACATACTGAATTGCTTATCTTCCCAGAGGGAGCGGGTGACAAGGGAGGAAGGGAATGGATCTGAAATTTGTAGTCTTAAAATTAAATGTTCCAAATGTATATAAATACTATTATTAATACTATTTTGCATGTAATTGGGAGATAAGATGTTCAGGCATTGGGGCACAGAGATTCACCTCACCCTAATGGTAAAGTTGAAGGGGGTATGGGAGAAGAGATAGGAGAGAGCAGATTGGATGAGGGGATATCTGGTGGGACTTCTATTCTGGGGTGGTGGGCAGGGAAAAAAGGGGAAAAATTGTAACTCAAAATCTCATGGAAATGAATGATGTAAACCAGAAGTTAATAAAGCATTTGTTAAAAAAAAAAAATAAAAACAAAAATGTAAACAGAACAAACAACTACAACAAAGTAATTGAAAATGAATGTTACAAAATTACAAAGAATATGCATGGCCCTAAGGCAGTTTGGTGACATAGTGGATAGAGCACTGGGCCTAGAGCCAGGAAGACTAATCTCCAGGAGTTCAAATTTGTTCTCAGATGCTTAGTAGCTCTGTGACCCAAAGCAATTCACTTAACCCTGTTTACCTTAGTTTCTCCTCTGTAAAAATAAGTTGCTGAAGGAAATGCCAAACTGCTCCAGTATCTTTGCTAAGAAAATCCCAAATGAGGTCATAAAGAGACTGAAATCACCACACAATAGCAAGAAGAAGAAAAAAGAGATATGAGAAGACATTTCTTCCACCCCTGCAACACCTTGAAAGGGGGAACGGAGGGTGGGCTTAATGGATGTGGAACATCACATATATTTCAATTATTTTATTTATTGATCAATTTTGCTGATTTTTTCATTTTCCAACTTATTCTCTTTTTGAAAAAAATCCTTTGTTTTATAGTATGACTCCCTGGGAGGGGGAAGAGAAGAGATATAAGGGGACACTTAGGTGATATAAAAACAAAATATACAAAAAAATTATTTTAGAAAAATAAATTTAGACAAAGAAAAAGAAGAAAGTAGTAGTTGACATTGATGTAGTATCTGGAGATTTACAAGAATTTTGCATATTTTATTGAATCCCCACAACAACTTTATGAGATATATACCACAGATATTTTTGTTTAAATTTTACAAATGAGGAAACTGAGATTCAGATATTGAGTAACTTACCCCTGCCCATGTATCTAGTAAGCAATATAGGTAGGAAGCCAACCAGATCTTTCTTGACTTCAAGTGCAGCACTCTTTCCACTCCACCATGCTGTTATTTCCCAATAGAGTTGCACAGATTTTTATCTGTTTCACAAATCACAGGAAACAAGCATATATTTAAAAAATTATATGGTAGATGTAAAGCTGTGTAGCAGCAAGCACCCTAACATACCCAGGGTGGCTTCTGGCAGATCTAGGTTCCTGTATCTGCTTTTCAAAAGGAAAACAACTCAAAATTGGTTAACAATCTTACTTTAATCAATCAAATATATATCATTTACCTAGTTCAGGGGAAAAAGTCAGCACCCTGAACTTCAGAGAATACAAACAAGTTACAAGCAGAAGTTACAAGCAGATAGAGAAACAGATCAGCAGACAGGCTTCCAACTGTCTGACCATTACATCCATACCTAGTCAGTTACCAGAGAGGAAAGCACCAACATCTGGGTTTTCAAAGTCAGGAGTGGGAGGGGAAGGGGCTCAATGGCTGCCAGAGTCTCATCTGGCCAAATCATCCAACTTTTCTCAAAGTTAGCCCCCAAATAAAATCTCACATCAGGGTATCTATAGCCTTCTCCTGGCTCAGAGAAATGTCACAACCCTCTTGACCTACTGCCCAATCACAAAATATCAAGGTGTGGGCATTCCTGAAAAACAAGCCTCCCACCACAGGCTCCAGGTAACCACATTCAACCTATTAGGGGGCAGAGTATACTTTCAAATCTGGGAAGGTTGTCAGAGTCACTTAAGCCTATCAAAGGGCCTAGGGGCAGGGAAGATCTTCATATTCCCTTTCTCATAACAAGCTGTAGACCATTACCAAAAATAACATGCATGGGGCATAAAAGATAGCATCAAGGACAAATATAACAATAAAAGGAGATAGTCTGCCATGAAATAAAAGATGAAAGCTGAAGTTTTGTTCTAATATATAAGAAATATTTAATACACCAATAAAAGACTACATACTTCCTCTTTGGAAGATTTATGGAAAGCTGTGTACTAGAATTAGAGGGTGAGAAGTTATGGAGGCTCATGGTATAGTACAAAGAGCATTGGCTCTAGCCAGAAGACTTGGGATCCTACCCTTATAATTTACTACCCATGTGAACTTGAACCTGAGTTTTGTCATCTATAAAATGAAAATAATTGAACTAGATGGTCTCAGAAGTCTTATTCAGCTAGTTTCCTATTAGTATGGATTATTATTATTATTGTCCAGTAGTTAAGGGAATATCCACACTAACGAGATCCATTGAAATATCAAATTATAGATGCCTAAGGAGATAGACAGCAAAAAAATTAGTAAGCAGTTGTGAAATATGAAATTTTTTTTCTTCTAAAATTGAGATAGACTGTGCATCTTAACACCATAGAGTTAGTTAGAGTAAATAGTTTGGCCTGGATTGGTCCCTGTACCCAGGGCAGGAGCTAAATACTGGTATTAAGAAGGCTTCATGGGCTTATTCCTTATTTAGATATGTTAGGGTAGAGAACTACTAGATTCAAGTTAGAAAAGGTCCAGGAATCATTAAAATGTGTGTGTGTGTGTGTGTGTGTGTGTGTGTGTGTGTGTGTGTGTGTACTCTTTGATCTGAAATATATAGCTATCTGTCTACTTCTTTCCTTTTCCTTATGAGAGCATAGAACCAGAAGAGGAAATCAAAGGCTATATAGTTCCTCCCCTTCATTTGACAGATAAGGAAACTGTGCCACAACGAGGTTTAGTGATGTACCCCAGGTCACCTAGTTAACATGTCATAGGTAGGCCTTGAATCCAGTTTACCATACTGCTTGTCTTCACATTTTTCTCTCTACTCCTCCTCCACCAACTGCCTAAATGTATTAGTGCCCTAACCTCTAGATACAGACTTACTGTCCTCTGGCAAAAAAGAAGGGGCAGGGGTAGAGGACATGTGTTGAAGAAGTAGTAAGGTTATGTAGGGTGTGATTCTGAGGGTGAGAAGGTTAGATATTTAGGGCATTTGTGGGAAAATGTCATATTTTTGTATAATACTATCAATTTTACAATAAAAAGGGTGGATTGTTAGGAGGAAGGAAAGGACTATAAAGTTAAGTGCACTAAATTGTCCAATAATTAATTTGTGCCTTTCTTATTCCCCTTAGATATGGGTGGTGATGTTTTGAAACCTAGTTTAAGTGTTGTCCATTGTAGTTGAGATAAAGTCTTCTCTTGGTTTCCATTATAATCTAGTCATGGTGGATTGTTATTTTTTCCCCAGAATATAAATTTTAAAATATTTGAATTTAATGTTTTGATGAGTTATTTGTATTCCTTTTGAAATACTATCTCAATAGCTTTGCCAGGATTCTTTCAACTTCCCAGAAATCTTTATCAACCCTAGATAAGGACAGACAGTTCTATCATGGCCAAGGTATGAAGCAGCAGTAAATTTCATTCTGACAAGAATCTCCTAAACATAGAGGAATTCAAAGAGCTTTCCTTCTAATCTTGGTTACATTGCTTTTATTTGTATAAAACCTTTTTAATTTAATGTAATCATAATCATTTTTTCATCTCACAATGCTATCTCTTGTTTATTCATAAATTCTTCTCCTGTCCATAAGTCTTTATGTAATATGTTCCATATTCTTCTAATTTACTTATGATTTCTCCCTTTTTATCTAGGTCATGTATTCATTTGACCTTATCTTGGTAAATGGTGTAAGACACTGGTCTATACCTAGTTTCTGGCAAACAACAGAAGGGAATTGGAAAAATTGGGACACTAATACACTATTGGTGGAACTGTGAACTCATCCAACCATTTTGGAGAGCAATCTGGAATTATACCCAAAGAGTTATAAAATTGTACATACTCTTTCACCTAGCGATACCACTATTAGGTCTGCTTCCCAAGGCAATCAGGGGAAAAGAAAAAAGAACCCATAAATTCTAAACCATTTATAGCAATTCTCTTTATGGTGACAAAGAACTGGAAATTATGGGGATATTAATCAATTGGGGGATGGCTAGACTAGTTGTGGTATATGATTACAACAGAAAACTACTGTGCTGTAAGAAATAATAAGCAGGTTTATTTTTAGAAAAACATGGAAAGACTTGCATAAAATAATGAAGGGGGAATGAGCAGAACCAAGAGAATATTGGAAACCGTAAAAGCAATATTGTTCAAAGAATAACTGTGAATGATTAAGCTATTCTGAATATGATAAATATTCAAATCAATTACAAAGGACCTATGATAGAAGGTGTTATCTACCTGCAGAGAAAGAACTAATAAATAGAAATGTATATTTGGTCCTTCATTCTCAAAGAGGACATGAATAGCAGTATATTGGAGGCAAGGTATAATGTGTCTGTGGCTGGTAAAACCAATATAAGCTCATAATGTTTTACCACCAATCAGGCACAAATTGTACAAATAAACATTTGTGGTGGAAATGTCTCCAAATTGGTACATCTCACTTTTTTGTTTGTTTGCTTGTTTGTTTTTTGAACTACCGCAATTCTTCTTTGTTTGTAGAACATGGCACTTTCTTTGATTCGGGTACACCATGCTCAACATTATAGATCTTACCTTCTAAGAGATGGAGCTACTCAGCAGTCATTTCCAGGATTCTCTCAGAGAAATAAAGACTAGAGGATCCCTAAAAGGGATCAGTTCTTTCAAAGAGGAGTCAGTTCTTTCAAAAATCACACAGTGCTACAAGAATTAGGACTCAGAAATGCAGAAAGAAGGATGGAAAAAAGCCAGCTACCAAGACATAGATAAGGGAAGGCTTCCCTGGATACATAGATTTTTTTGAGAATCCATCTGCCCTATTATTATTCAGAGTAATGCTCTGATAAAAATTTCCCAATAAAATGAAAACATCATTTGAAGTAACAAAGCTAGACTTGCCTTACTTGCAGATTTTTTGTACCATTATATAGGGTTTATCAGAAGGGCAACACCTGCCAAGCAGCATTTCAAAATTATTGCTAGCACCTGAACCTTCTACCAGGTCCTTAAGCCTTAATGAATCAGTATATGGACAGCACTAGGTGCTAAAAGCAACAGTCCTTTGACAAAATTGTTTATCCTAGAAATCACATCACCAAACTTATAGCAACTAACATATACATGGGAGACATAAAGTCTGAATGACCTTCAAATTGGTTCTGGACATCTGATGTATCACCCAGCATGGAGCCCTAGAATCAGAAGGTACATTACAATTCATCCAGTCCAGGTGCTACCTGAGGCATGAATCCCCCCTGTAGAACACTTGACAAGTCATCATCAAACTTCAAAGGCTTTTAGAGAAAGCTTTTAAATCATTACTACTGCTAAAACCCATTTCATTTTCAATCAGCTTGTTTAAATTTCCCTAGGCCTAAGATAACTCATAATGGAAGCTTAGTGGAACAAATTCTGACATTGTAGATTCCGATTCTCTCTTTACCACGTGGAGTTCCATCGATCCCTTTGTGATAAGAGTATTGTTGGAGCCAAGGCCATGATACCAAATTGAAGGGAATTTGCCTGTGTTTGCTATGTATTTTTTTTTCCTATTCTGGTTTCCAGAGGTGAGATGGTGTTACCTCCTGTTGAGAGACCAGCAGCTGTGGCCAGAGCAATGGTTGTAGCATGTCACCGGAGCAGAAAGGACCAATCTGGGCTGCAGGGAGAATTTATCCACCTTGAATCTGGAAGCAAATAAACTTGTGAGCCAGGGGAAGAGGCAACCCCATCTTTTTCATTCATTCATGTTCTCCAGCATTTCTTTGTCATTGAGCAAGGCAAGTGAAAGTTGTTCTTTTTTTCTGTTCCTATATGATTCTTTGGTATACTAATGAACATCACCCTGGCTGAAAAGAAGATCTGGGAGGAAGGAATACTGGGAGAATATAGTGATAACTATCTCTACAAAAAGTTAAAAGTTTAAATTTTCTTTTAAATTTTAATTCTACATTATTGAAGTTACAGGATTATTTACTGTCTAAGTATGAGTAGTGAGGAAATAATTTGTAGAAAATAAACTATCTTATGAAGGTGGGGCTAAAAATAAATTATTAAATCACATTGTAATATTTTATCAACATTTCTCCTCCTTGATAAGATTGAGATCTGGAGAAAGGAGAAAAGGTCACTCATTAAAAGCCAAGTTGTGGAGTGTGGACAGGGAGATAACATCACCAGGCTTACTCAGGATGCAAAACTGGCTGAAGTTATAAGCACTAAAAGCCATGGGAAAACAGTAGAGTATTGCCATGTCATTAACTCAGATAATGATGCAGAGTTCATTCAAACAAACAAACAAAACCTTACGGTATAAATTTATTGTATATTTAAAAGGAATAGCAAAGGTGTACATAAATGATTTGCAGTTTCATGTGCAACCATCTTTTTAAAAATCTTACTATATTACAGAAATGTTTGTTATTTCATAAATTAAAAATAAATAAATGAATAAATGGAATCAAACAACAAAATTACAAAGAATTATCTTACAGGTATTTACTATCACATGTAGTCAAACATAGGAATTTGCTACTACATGTAATATGCAAGTCAATAAACAGGTATTTATTAAATGTTTACTAAATGCCACCAGAAGTATTTGATATGGCCATTTCTAACCTTAAACCTACTGGGAATTATCATGAATTGGTCAGATTCTCCTTGGTTTTCATGAAAGGAGAAGGAAATAGGAAATATTGGACTTTGTAAGAATCTTTGCCATGATGGGAAGTAGATAATTCATTCAAATTTCTTTTTTTTCATTCAATATAAGAGGAATGCTAATAACAAATTAGAAGAAAATGTGATACAAAAAGAATGTAGTATATTCAATGATCTTAAACTGTTCCCTGATGCAATAGTCCCCCATTCCTCCCCAAAGTCCTACTCTGATGCCTTATTGTAGCAGGTGACCCTGCATTCATGAATAGAATGCCAGCAAAGAATAAGTTCTATGTTGGAAAAGCTTAGACCCTAGCAACAGACCAAAAGCGTTTTCCAAGGACCACATTACCTAAGTACAAAGGATCTCATTTCCAGGAGCCAGCCACTTGATGAAGAATGAATTAATTAGCTATGACAAACCATGAAATGAAGAAAGCTACAAAATGCTCCTCCCTCATGTATAGCCACCTACTCTTTCTATGATAGTAGTGACAAGTGGCAGGAAGGGATACTGGGCTCTTAGATTTAGAAGAGAAAGGGTCATTGAATCCAACTCCTTAATTTTGCAGAAGAGGAAATTGAGGCCAGGAAAGATAAAAGTGATATATTCAAGATCAAACAGGAACTAAGAGACAGAGCTAAGATTCATATGCAAATTCTTAATCTTTGGCTCCAAATCTTCCACTTTTACCACTCTAACACTTCTTTTTAGGTGAAAGTTGCAAAGTGATAGATGTAGCCCCAATGTAAGAAAAATGATTGAATTGCCACAGGAGGAAATAGCTTCCTTCTTTCCTCAAGGTCTTTGAAAAGAGACTCAATCAACACTTGGGGATAGTATAGAAAGAATTCCTGTTCATTTTTACAGATTCAATTGGGTGGCCTCTAAGGTCTCTTCAAAATGAGATTCTGTAATTCTTAGCATGTCATAAGTTTTAGTGTTAGAGGGGACCATAGAAATTATCTAATCCATGTCAAGATAATTTGTGAATTTTCAGAATTTCATTCTTGAAGTCTTCATTCCTTATGAGCCCATTTCCCCTTAAGAATCTTAAGTCAAAAAATTATACCAACCAGTTACCACAATCAGGAATGCCAGGCAGTTGATCTGTGGGGCAGGAAGGCCAGAATTCTGAAGAGCAACCACCCTCTTCCTCCCTTTACAGCCAAGCAAGTAAAAGCAGGGAGAGCCAGGATCTCTGTGGTAGCATTTTGCTGTTTTAGGCTGGACCTATTACAAATGCAGAGGAGGAGGTGGCCAGGTCATATAGTTCCTTTCACTGACTTTATTCAGTTGTAAATATCCCATTCTTCTTGTGGACTTCCTACATTCATATATATTACCAGATAATTAAAATATCACCAATATAAAGGAACATGACAAAATGTACTAGTTTTCTCTTTTTAAGACTTGTTATTTCATTGGTGTACATGAAACTCCCTCTATAAATGCCAGTCTCTACCTCCTCTGAAGATTCTAGTATGAAAAAGTTATCTGGGCAGTGAGAGAAAGGAGGGTCACTAAACTAAGTTCCCTGTAAGCTGCATATCAATTTAGAAAACCACATACGGTATTATGTTTTGCATGACTTTATATGTATGATCAATATCATACTGCTTGTCTTCTCAAGACTGGAGGGAGGGAATTTAGAACTTAAAATTTTTTAATATGAATGTTAAAAATGTTTTACACATAATTTGGAAATATATAATAAATAGAAACATTATTAAAAAAGAAAACCACATATGAACAATATCTATGTTCTATTGTATTTTATTTCGTTGAATATTTCCCAGTTACACTTTCATTTGGTTCAGGTTACCCCCTGATGTTTTGGGGGCCACTGTGTTACAACCTCTGATCTGAGGAGTACTTAAGGATTAAGAGATTTGCCCTATTTTTAACAAAAGGAACAGTAAATTGTACATAATAGATTTGCAGTTTCGTGAGCAACCATCTTTTTTATTATACTGTGTTAAAGAAATGTTTGTTTTATCCCATAAATTAAAAATAAAATAAATAAAAAATTTTAAAAAGAGACTTGCCCAGATCCACATGGCCAGTATGTGTCAGAGGAGGGTTCAAACATAGGTCTTACTGATAATGAGTATAGTTCTCTAATCACTACTCTATAGTCTCTCTATCCTCAGTCTCTTATACTACTAAAAAGTTATATGAGCCAAATAGGTGCAGACTGTGCTCGGATGTGTCCAGGAAGACCCCAAGGGTGATTAATAACATTTTAATCAGCAGAGCTAAAATTGAATCTTGAAGTTCCAGGGCCTAACAAGAAAGAAACATAGACAACTAAAGCAGACAGTGAACAGAGAACGCAACATAAATTAAGAGCACCTGTATCTAATGATTCTCTCCTGGGTAAGCCAGGACTGGACTGATAGTGTGTCGCGGGCTGGGCTCTGTTTCTCGGGGGATCTGCAAAGCTTTGTTATCAGCACTACAAGCTGTTTGTGGGGGGTTGGGTTAGCAAGTGGCCCGAGCATAAATGGGGCGGGGCGGGAGGTTTGCGAGCGTGCCAGGGTCTGGGAGGGTGTGAGAACTTCTCAGCTGGTGCGCTGTAGGTCCTGGGTGTGGAACTCGTTAGAGAACCGCTATTCCAGCTGCCAGAGGCTGTCAGGGAGCTTGGGGCGAAGACCCCAGCAGTGGCCCTAACAGCAGTTCCTGACTGAGCACACAGATCATGGGGCACCAGAGCATATGCACTACCTTGTACCTGTTGGCGCTGCTCTTCAGCGCCGCGGAGCATGGCACAGGTAACTCGGGAGAGAGATGGGGTGGGCGCTGCCGCATCTTGGACGTACTATTGGCACGACCCCTGCTATCCTCCCTCCCCACAACCCCCACTCAGTCCCAGCCCCGCCGGGCGAGAAGTGGAAACTCAAGCACCTACACTTCCAGAGAGAGAAAGCTCCGAGCCCAAGGAAAACTCCGGGAGAAGCCAGAAAGGATAGGAGAAAAAGATTTGGTCGGGTGTCTGGGGGACAGTGCAGACATTCACTTGGTTACCAGCTTTGTAGGCATGGGGTGGGGGTAGGGGGGTGTTGGGAAGAGGGGAGTGAGAGTAAAGCTCAGGAGGGGATTATAGATATTTCTATAGATATAGATATTTCTAATACGACTGGAAAAAACCTCAGAGGCCATGTAGCAGAACTTCTATATTTACAGAGGAATTGAGACCCATGAAGATTAAGTGACTTGCCCAAGGTCACAGAGATTAAGCATCAGAGGCAGAACTTGGGCTCGTGTCTGACTCCACAGTCAGTGCTTTCTCCAATAGACTTCAGGCTCAAGACAGATGATGTTAGATTTTTCATTATTTCACTTTAGTAATTGATTTATCTAAATTTTCCTCTAGCGTTTCACCAGGGAAGAGAATAACCAGGGATTGTAGGTTTGGGGTGGAATATTTTACCAGTCACACTTCCAAAGCCCCAGTAAACTAGAAAAAGCACTGGAGAGCAATGAGGTGAGGTATGTGGCACCAGGGCAGATTGCATAGTGTCCTCAGACTGTTTCCAGGGAGAGGTCTGGGAAGAGGCTGATGAGATAAGAAATTGGAGTGAAGTGCAGGGCCAGATAACTGTAAAAGGATAAACTTGAGACACATTATGGGGCTAGATAAGATATAGTAACAAGTACTAGGTTTCCTATCCTTGACTGTACATTGTCTGGAGATATAAACATTTTAATCAACTAGAATTCTAAAGGCAAGGAGGTATGTGTTTAGGGCATGGAAAAAAGAGCTGGGGAGAGGGCTTTCTGTAGGGAATTAAAACCTTTTGGCTATTTTTTACTGAATATATATATATATATACATATATATATATATATGTAGTCAACATTAGCCTTCTCCTAATCTTAAACTACTTAAAGTTCCTTTTCTCATATGTCCCATTTTCCAACAATTTAACAGTTTTTATGGCATTTTCTGTCAACCTGTAAAATTATCCCTATGAATTTGGCAAAGTATTACAATAAGGACATAGTACTAGTGACATTTTCACCTGATTTTCATATATTATCTTCCAATTTGCAACTAAAAAAATGCTGTACTTACTTTCCTGAAGTCTGCATTGAAAGAAAAAAAGTACAGGTTACTTACAGATTTCTAATTTCTTTTAATTCTTGTGGCAATGTCCATTGTGTTTTTTCAGATATAGCACACACGTAAAATCTAGTATATACAAAACTTGATAGATATACAACTTTATAGTCAGGAAGATGTATTCAAATCCTACTTCTGACTGTACAAGTCACTTAAACTCTAAATGCCCCTGGCAACACTAGAAGTTCCTAGTGCAGGGGGTGGCTTATACTGGTAAAGGTTATGCTTCCTGTGCCAATGAAATTTCAGATCACACACACACACACACACACACCCCAATCAAAAAAGCTAAAATTAAAGTACATTCTTCTCCTGTGAACACCTCAGCTAAGATTTCTGATTAGAAAAAGTTTCACAAAGACTATTCATTTTTGTGAAACTCTGATTTTAAATATGTATATGTGAATGTGTATGTATATAATTTTAAACCTATTCATGTCTTTTTTCTACCATGGCCAAACACTTTACAGACATTTGTCCAGATTCATCTTCATAATACCGTAAATTATGTGAGGATAAGGTTGATCTCTAACTCTACCTTGACTTGACTTTGTAATCTCACAGTTACTTTTTCCACTTTCCATCCCAATATTTGCTTATCCTTAAAATTTTCATATTTTTTATTTTACAAGATTGTAAGACACTTTATCTAACAGTAGTATGAAATTAAATATTATATAATAATTGCTTTTGTAAATTAATAATAATGAATAATTGTGTCCAGTAGAATGTGAGAGCAGGGACTGTTTGGTTTGTCTTTATATCCCCAGCGTCTAGCACAGTGCCTGGCACTCAGAAGACACAATAAATGCTTGCCTATTTCTCTATCCCCCATTATAACTATTAACAATGCTTTGCAGATAGCATTAACTGGATGAGTACTAATTCTAGTGCAGGGGATGACTTATACTGGTAAAGGTGGTGCTTCCTGTGCCAATGAAATTTCAGATCTCACACACATACACACACACACACACATACACATCAATCAAAAAAGCTAAAATTAAAGTACATTCTTCTCCTGTGAACACCTCAGCTAAGATTCTGATTAGAAAAAGTTTCACAGAGACTAGACTATTCATTTTGTGACCAATTTTAAGCCTAAAATAATATATTTTTTCCATGATCATTAGATGCTATTATGTATTAAGTCAAAATAAATGTCTTTCAGATACCCAGTAAATACTAATAAAACTGGAAATAATATTAAGTTGCCTTTCCTTGCAGTTCTATAATCCCAGTGATTCTTTTTCCTATATGGCTGTACTACACAACATAAGAATCAGAATTTCTGATTAATGATAGGAATTTTGTGCTTTATGTTTTTACATTCTTATCATTTGACTACTTTTCAGATGGCCATAAGACTATTTCTAAAGTCACAGAAATATTACCTAAATATGGAAGCACAAATGGAGCAACAAGACTGACTATAAGAGGAGAAGGTATGTTTCCTTTTGTCTTAGTTTCCAGTTTTGAGGCAGAATGTGTGTGTATATCCCTTAAACATGGCTATTACCAGTAATATGAATGAACATATAAATATGCATATTAATCCATGTGGATGTATGCATATATATTTATTTTGTATGATATGTATTTCTATATATTTAAAGTATTTAAGATTTGTCCATTGTACTATTTTTTATCTTATTAAGAATGTAAAGTCCTTGAGGGCTTGGAGTGTTTGTAGCTCTAGTACCTATTATAGTGTGTGGCCCATGGTAGACACTTAATTAATGCTTCTTGATTAATTGATTGATTGACTGTTCTCTCTACCTGGCCAGCAAAGTAAAATTCCATTCCTTAGCCTCCTGATCACCAACCTTCCAAGAATTCCTGGGAACCTGCCCAACGAAGTTCTTGTTTTTAATTACTTGCTTGGATCTAAGGCCTGGATCTGGATAAGTCAAGCGATCATACTTGTCACTTCATTTGTTAAGTGGGATTTTTTTTCATGCCAAATAAAAGCACTAGGCTTTTTTTGGGGGGGAGGGGTTAAAGAGGAAAAGAAAAAATAAAGTTCCCCAAACTGCCCATCCTGTCACTGTCATATTACCTTGATCATATCTTGAGCACCATTTTTTGCTTAAGTGTCATCTTTTTTGCCCTTTTTTTGTATCCTTCTTATTGTCTGCCATAATACAAGCATATAATAGGCTTCCAGTAAAAATTTGTTGACTAATAAATGGTTTCTAGAAGCAGGTAGAAATGTGCTTTCCTTTCCTAACCTTCCCTCCCCATTCTTTCAATTCTATACTTCCTGAAGGTTAAAAATTAGTACAGTTCTGATCTTTAAAGGTTTTTTTAGGTGGTAGAAAAGAAACAATTTTAAATTCAATAAAATAGCCTACTTTTTCTTTGAAATAAGTGTGGAATTTTGAGAAGTATTATAAGTTGCATCTCCACTTGGAAGACATTGTTAGCTATTTAGTTACAAATGTCACATCAAAAACCAAATTCATTATCTTTCTCTGAAAATTCCCCCCTCTTTCTAACTTCCCTATTACTGTTGAAGACACTACCATCCTCCCAGTCTTTCAACTTGGGCTTTGTCCTTTACTCTCCCTGTATTCAGTCAGTTGCCAAGTTGATTCTACTTTCATAACTTCTCTCATATATGCCCTCTTCTCTCTTCTGAAAATGCCATCACCCTGGGGACAGCTAGGTGGCTCAGTGAAGAGAGCACCGACTCTGAAGTCAGGAGGACCTGAGTTCAAATTTGGCCTCAGACACTTGACACACTTACTAGCTGTGTGACCTTGGACAAGTCACTTAACCCCAATTGTCTTGCCTTCAACCCTCCAAAAAAAAAAAAAAGAAAGAAAGAAAATGCCATTACCCTGGTATAGGCTCTCATCACTTCAAACTTAAACTATTGAAATAGTTTCTAATTGTTCTCTCTGTCTCATCTCCCCCACTCTAGTACTCTGCTCAGCTGTCATAAGTGATCTTAAATCTCAAGACTGATTCAATAAATTCCAGTGGTTCTTTATTACCTCTAGGATTAAATATAAAATGCTTCATTTTGAGTCTTTGTAACCTAGCTCATTCATACCTTATGGAGTCTTTTTATGGCTTACTCTTTTCTATATACTAAGTGATTCAGTGAAACTGGCCTTGCTTGTCTTCAAATTCAGTATATTTTCACTGGCAGTCCCTTATCCCTAAAATTCTCTCCTTCCTCTTCCCTGGAATCTTTTAGAACCCAGATAAGTAACACATTTAGCAAGACATCTTTCTAGATTCCCTTTATGGCTAGTGCCTACCCTCCATTGTTATCTCCAATTTATCCTATATAAATCTTTTTTGTACATAGTTATTTGGATGTTGTCTCCACCACTTGAGGGCAGGGATTTAAAAAAAATTTTTTTGCCTTTCTTTAAAGGGGATTGAGGTAGGGATATCACCTAATAAAACCTAATAATCCCTAATCCCTAAAAATTGCCTTTCCTGTATCCCTAAAAAGACAGAAGGAAAAAAATAGAATGATCAAGGTGAGACCAGGAACTCTTTTTTGCTTTCTTTTTATCCCTAGCAATTAGCACAGTGCCTGGTACATAGGAGCCACTCAATACGTTCTTATTAACTTGACTCCATGGGCAACAAGCATGGACTCCCAGACTCTAGTGTAAGTGATCCTCCCCTAAGACAAATGACAACCCATCTATGCTTTTTTAACTGGGTAATTTTATTCCATGGATTATTTCCATAAATCCTCCATAGAGGATCTCCCTCAACACCAAAGGCATTGTTTAAACTCCAGTGTTTAATATTTTATGAATATAAAATGGAATACAGTCTGTCCATCTGTAACCCCTTGATCTCAGCAAGAAACAAATGTAAACTAGGTTGAAATTATTTTTCAATAGCATAAATTAGTGATTCTGCAAAAGTCTGAAGCGGTTTGTGAGAATATTTCTAGGTCCTTTACTCCAATTCTTGTTCAGTTTTCCCTCCCCCATTCCTTGTATAGTATTCCTTTACTTTTACTTGGAGTTAGTAATCAGGGCAAACCATGTTGTTAGAGACAAATTTTAAAAGTCCACCTGCTTTTTAATTCTGTTAGAAATTCTTTTAGCTACTCCAAAGCTTTTCTTTTCTCCTCAAGCCTTAAAGACCTTCATCTCCCCTACTTTCTTTCAGCTCCAGACCTCATCTCTTACCTTACTGAGAAAATTGAGGTCATTCAACTTGAGCTCGATATTCTTCCTTTCATCTCAAAAGGCCTTGACATCACCCCCCTACTAACTTTTCCTTTTTCACAGTCTCTGACAATAAGCTGGCTCTTCTCACAAGAGCACATCCCTCTTTTTGTGACCTTGATTCTGCAATCTTCTCCAAAAACAACTACAATATGCATTTATTAAGTAACGACTTTATACCTAGCAGTGTGCTAAGCACTAAGGATAAAAGAAAGTAAGAAACAGGCAGTCCTCTCACCTCAACTATTCTCTCTGTGTCGCTGTCTCTATCTTTATCTCTGTCTCTCTGTCTCTGTTCCTATCACTCTCTGTCTCTGTTTCTATTTCTACTCTCTATTTCTATTTTCTATTAGTCTCTATTTCTGTCTCTGTGTGTCTATGTCTGTCCGTCTCTCTTTGTATATCTCTGGCTCTTTGTCTTTGTCTCTCAGTCTGTCTCTTTCTTATTTGCTGGTTTTTTTGCCACTGTCTTCAAACATGCCCAAGTCTCCTTCATCCTTAAAAAAATGCATTAAACTCCACTATCCCCTCTAAATTGTTGTCCTGTATCTCTCCCTTTCTCAACTAAACCCCAGAAAAAGGAACCTAAAATGACTGTCTCTGGTTTTTTTTTTCCTCTCAGTCATTCCTTTGCAATCTGGCTTTTGACTTCATTACTAAAGTGAAACTATTCTCTCCAAGTTTACCAATTATCTCTTAATTGCTAAATATGATGAAATTTTTGATATTTTGGAATGCTTACCGCCCATCTCCATCTGGATACTTTCTCGGGCCTTTTAGAGGTATCCAGGTGGCGCAGTGGATAGAACACTGCACTGGGAGTCAAGAAGACCAAAGTTCAATATGACCTCACACACTTCCTAGATGATCCTGGACAAGTCATTTAGCCTCAGTTTTCTCAACTCTAAAATGGAGATGATAATAGTACCTACCTCTCAAGGTTGTTATGAGGGTCAAATAACATAATATTTATAGGACACTTTACAAATCTTAAAGGCCCATAGAAATGCCAGCCACTATTATTATTACTTTCTCATGGCTGTCTTCCTACCTAAAAGTTCCTTTTATATGTCCTTTGTGGCTCATCAGCCGTAACATGACCCCTAACTGTAAGCATTCCCTCAGTCTATGTCCCAATCTCCTAACTCCCTCTCTCTACAGTATTTCTCTTGGAACCTATTCTGCTTTCATGTTTAATTGTCACCTCTGTGCAGATGATTTGCAGATCCATATATCCAGGCCCAGTCTCCTCTATGAATTGAAGTACCATGTCATTAATTGTCTCCTTGACATTTCAAATGAATGTCTAGTGGGCATCTTAAATTCAATGTATCCAAAACAGGAAATCATTCCTCCTCTCTCCCCTCAAAGCCATTCTTCTTCTAAACTCCCCTGTTTCTGTCAAAAGCATTTTTTCCATTTTCTCTGATTTTAGATATCTACAATTTTTTAATCTCTTTCACTCCAAATATCCAATAATCTGTCAAACCTTGTCTTTCCTACTTCCACATCTCTCACATCTGACCCCTTCTCTTGGTTCATACTGCTCTGACCATGGTTCAGACTTTCATCACCTCTTTCCTAGATTATTGCCATGGACCCCTATTTGTTATCCCTACCTCAAGTCTCTCCAGTCCAATTTACCTTGTATACTGTTGCCGTAGTAATTTTCCTTAAGTACCATGATATGACTATGTCATTCTCCTCAATCAATTTCATAGCTGGTTGTTGTCTCTAGGATAAAACACAAATTCCTCTGTTTATCATTTAAAGCTCTTTACAATCTGACCCCAACCTGTCTTTCCAGTCTTTTTGAATATTACTCCCCTTCCCACTATGAGAGCCAGATAAATTGGCCTTCTCTCTGTTCTTCACATGTAGCCATCCATTTCCAATCTCCAATTGGGACTTGTTATTCTTTAGATTTAACTGTTATCCTAGTTTCTCCATATTGCCTTTATATTTATTCCAAATGTATGTATATATATTATTTGTACATATATATATATATATGGATATATGCACATCTATATTTTTTATTGTCTTTTCTGTTAGAATGCAAGTTCCTTGAGTGTCAAAATTGTTTCAGTCTTTGTTTTTGTATCTCAAGTACTTAGAAAATACCTGGAACAGTGAATACTTAATAAATTCTTTTTCATGGATGGCAAATTACCAATTAAGATAGTGAATCTTTTGTTTAATAGTAATTTGTCATTTAGCAAAGTATTGAATATTATGGAACTAACACCCTGGCAAAAATTGCTCAACTGTTACTTGTCTCTAAATGCCAAACAAGTCCGGCCTAGCCCAAATAGTCTAGGAACAAGATTGTTACCGTAACTAGTCTGACCTATTCTACCTCCCCTTGGGAAAGTACTTTTAAGCATCTGTTGGGGATATCACTGTCATCTTTGCTCTCACTGACATTTTCCCATGATAAAAGTATAGGAATGAAACATCAATCATACTACTTGCTTTTCAGTACCTGGTACCCAAAGCACCTTAGAAGTCTCAAAATAAAACTTTAGCTGTTTCTTGTTCCTGGAGATCAAATACCTCTTCCTCTAATCCTTGGCTTTTGAACTTGGTCCTTAAGGACCTTACATTTCATTCCATTTTTTGAATTTTATATCTTAATTAAAATTATTTTTGGAAAAGTGCACCCATCTATATCTCAGTAAACTCTTTGAGATAAGCTATGTGAATAAAATAAAATTACTTGAGTAGTTTTCATTATTATTATTATTGTTAACAACAATAGTAATAATAACTAATATTTATATGGTATTTACTATGCACCAGGCATTGTGTTTACAATGATTATATCATTGAATCTTCACAACAATTTGGGGAGATAGATATTATTATTACCCTCATTTTACAATTGAGGAACTGAGCAAATAGAGGTTAAGTGACTTGCCCATTGTCACATAGCTGGTAAGAGTCTAAGGTTAGATTTGAACTCTGGTCTTCCCTTTCCAGGCCCAGGACTCTATCCAAGCTCTACCATATTAAGTTAAATTACTAACAAAAAGATCAGAAGACATTTAAACATTTTATTGATTGTGATGTAGGCTTTACTTAATGGTTTTTCTTCATTTTTTCTATGTGATAGAGGCAAATTAGTCTCTGACTTCATAAAAAGCTTCAAGCTATTGTGATTATGACAAAGTTCAAAGCCAAAAATTATTTCCTATGAAACTTAGAGTTTTTATTTCTTACTTTTGGAGTAATTCCATTCATTGATGGTTAGATTCCATGTTTCTATGCCATTGCTGAGATGTGCACCCACATAGAAAAATAAATGAAAAAGTGTTTCCTTAGTAACAGCACAAGTAAAAGTTTCCATGCCCCAGTGAATTACCAGAAATATTATCACTTTTTTCAAACCCATTGTGAATGCTGTAGATAAGAAAAAACTGGCAAAAGGACAGCATTTGTCTGTATAAGGCTTTTAAAAAACTGTTTTATTATTCGTTGTAGAGATATCTCAGTTTTAAAACTATCAACTGAAACCAAATATTAATGAATCAAAGAAATATTTACATTAAATATATCAGATTTAAAGAAAGAACAAATATAGCACATAAACTTCTCTCTAACAGATTAAATTGTTCCTCTCCAAGGTACAGAAAAATGTCAATTTTCTGGACTTTGTTTCTCTTCTCTTGCTCTGCATTTCAGGCTTTTCACCCATATTAGCAGAGACCAGGGTCACCTGAGAGAAGTATTGAGTTATGAAATAAAAAGAAAATAGTCAAGGCATATGGATGATCAAACCCTGAGTTCCCATACTCCTATACTTGAAATAGACATCAGTATCTTATTGCAAGAATTTTGCAGTAAGCAAATAATTTCAATTCTATTCAATAATCATTAATTAAGTGCCTCCCATCTCTATTCTGCCCGAGGTCTGATGGATGGAGCAATGGGGTATAGTGGAAAAAGCAATTAATTTAGATTTATGATGAATCAAGTTAAAATCCCTACCTCCAACACTTAATGTGGTACCTTGGAAAAATTCCTGACTGGAGTTAGAATATTTGGATTCAAATCCTCCCTCTGTTACTTACTACCTGGCTGTCCTTGGACACATCATTTAACTTCCATGAGTCTTAGTTTCCTTATCTGGAAGATGAGGGGCTAGGATTAGAGAACCTCTGAGGTCCCTTCTATCCTATATCTATCATTAACTTCCCCTGTGTGATCTTAAAAGTCCACAACCTCACTTTCTTCATGTAGTAAGCAAGGAAAATAATATTTGTGCTACCTACTTCACAGGATTGTTGTGATCAAGTGAGGTAATACAGCTAAAGCCTTTTCAAAGCATAAAGTCCGATGCAAACATCAGTTATTCTTACCTTAGCTACAACAATAACCATGTGTCTATGTTAGGTATTCCACTAAGCACTGGGGATAGAAAGACAGAAACAGAATAGTCCCTGCTCTCGAGGAACTTATATTCTACTAGTGGGGACTGTGGTGTTTATGGAGCCACTGGGCTGATTTTATTCAGATTTTCGATAATCTGGAGTCAGGGGCATTGTGAAAATTAGGGAGGACCACAGCCAATTGTTTGATGACTTAGTGAGATGGGATGTTTATGAATCTTTGGGCAGCCTGATGAGATGAGTGTGTATAGATAGAAAAAAATCACATGTGCAAAATGTTGGACAAGTTCAATTAAACATTATCAAAATTTCCAACATTTTGCAATAATAGTGATTGCTTTACTCAAATATTTTGAAAGCTATTGTTTACATAAACTGTATTTAACATATGTAACAAGAAAGAAAACAAAACCTAAGGTCAAAAGACACATCTTAGACCCAAGTCCTAGATGCTCTATTTGCTTTCTTTATGAACTTGGATAAGTCACTTAAGTTTCAGTTTCCCATATGTAAAATGAGAATAAAAATATTTGCATAAAATGCAATGCAGGATGATAAGAAATAAATGAGAGGATATATGTAAAGTGCTTTGTAACTGTGAATAACTATATAAATATGCACTGTTATTGCTCTTTTTTATATTTCCCTGTCATGATAATACAAATAATAATAATAATAATAATATGACAATAATAGTAATAATATGAATGGATAGAATCTAAGCTACATCCCTGGCTTTATTATTTTTTCTCCCATTTACTGATTTTTGAATCAGGACTATGTGGTGGGGTGGGGGGAGATGCAGTGTGGCATAGTGGAAGGGAACCGGACCTCTGAGAAAGAGAGACCTGAGTTCAAGTTGTGCCTATGACATAAACTGTGTGACCCCGGGCAATATATTCATCTACCCTTTTGCTTCTTCAGGCAACTCTTTATGACTATAAGATGCAGAAATGTTTTTTAATTTACATTGTTAGATGGAGTTTCCTCGTTGGGTGTTCCCTATTCCTGTGAAGTCACAGTACATGTTTAAAAAAAATAAAAAATGTATGTTGTGGAACAATATTGTAAAGATACCTCATTTCCCCCTGGAAAACCTGCTCTTCCTCTCCCTGCCTGTCCCATCTTCATTAGTGGTACATGCCACCAAAGTAAACAAGGTGGAGTGGTTGACCTTTAGAGCCTGGAAGGTCTGGGTGGCTACAGGTCTGAATAATATACCAGCCTCTCTTCCCATATAGCACTGAAAAGCAGAGAATGAGGTTGACCTGTTGGAGTTTTTGAAAGCTATCCAAGTCACATTATTGCTAGAGTTTGATGTCCTTTGAGAAGGCAGAACCACATCATGATAGAGCTCTAACAAAGTCTTCATTCTATTTCAGCTCCATAATCACCTCTTCCCTGACCCATTACAATAGCCCTTTAATTGTTCTCTGCTTCCAGTCTCTCCCTGTTCAATCCATCCTCCTTAATGGCTTTCAAAAAAACTAATTCTGTTATATGTTCACATATGCATGATGATCTCAAAAGAAATATTAAGGCTCCAATGAGTCAAATGATATAGTAGGAAGAGCTTTAGACTTGGAGTCAGGAAGACAAGTTCAAATTCAGATTAGGAAACTTATTAGCAGTATGACTATGGGCAAGTCACTTAACTTCTGCTTGTCTTAGTTTACTCATCTGTAAAATGAAAATTATAATAGTACCTACCTCTAGGTTTCAAAACAATACTTTTGAAGCATGCTATAGATGCTTGCTACTGTTATGATCAAATTCTACCTGTATTTTCATAAGACCAAATAGACCTTCACTGATACATTCATGGGAGTGGGTAAAATCTAGGAGGGTACTTGTCAGGAGTTTCATCACAACCACATTATTATTAGAATTTTTATCCTAAAAGCTTTTTCTCTTACTCCTCTTTACTTTCTGAAAGGAGGAGATTAGAAAGGAATTAATTCCAGGCATGGGAGTTGGCTTGTGCAAATGCAGGAAGGATGGAGTGTAAAGTTCAGGAAACAGCAAGCACACAGGAAAAATTCTGAGAGCATTATAGGTCATGCGAGGCACTCACCAATTGGGACAGTGTGTGCCCCATGATGAGAGTTTCAGAACTGAAAAGGTCAAGTCCCTCGGGCATGGTCTCTGACTCAAAGGGACCAGTGGCAAGGCAGATGACAGAAAAGACTAATGAGTATAAACTAACCATGATACCATCTAGCTATAGTGGACAATGTAAGGTACACAAGCAAAAGAAATGTGAATTCCAGGTTGGAGTTCAAGAGCTTACTCTAAGGTCTTGAACCTGTTAGGACCTAGTGTTGTCTTATCCTCTGGATTAGAGTCAAGGAGAAGAAGAGGGAAGGTAGAGAAAAGTTTTGAAGTATGGAGGATTGGCTCTTAACATAACCTTCATCTCAGTTAAGTAAGAGAAAAAATATCTGCTGAAAGAGGAAGGAATACAGATGGAGAAAAGAGGGAAATGTAGGGAACAACTACAATGAGTAGTGTGAGAGGTAGCCCATCAGAGATTAATAAAAGGGTTGTTAGGTATGACTGGCCCCAGTCAAGTATAGTGCATACATTTGTAATGGACTCCTTCACCATGGTTTGATGAACATCTCTAGCATTATTTGGCACTTGGGGAGTAGGAGTGAAGAAGGAATAATGTAGGGATTGCTCAATATTTAATAGTCTAATCACTAGTCTCCTCCATTCAATTACTAATACTCCATCTGGACAAATTTCTCAATGATTGCTATATCCCTCATGCTCTCCCTAGTCCAGTGATTCTGAATCTGGGACTGCCATTATACAAAAGTCTCTTACTTTATTTTCATATTTTTCACCCAGTCCCATTCCCACTGGCCTACTCCAGTTCTGTTTGCTCCCTTCCATTATATTCTCTGGAATGCCCACTCCTAATAAACTTTATTTCACCTTAACCCTTTTCCTTTTTCATTCTTTCCAGCTTCTGGCACTGACTGAGACATGAATCCTTTCTGATGACATTCTTTTTTAAAAACTATTTCTACTACTATATCTACCTTCTTTCATATTCCCAGCTGTGACAGAAAAAGGGGTTGAGAGTCACTGGAATATTTTTTCTCCATTGCCACTTTCAGATTATCCCTCAACCATTATCACTAAACAACTGACTACTCCTCTACTCTACCTCCCCTACACACAGAGATAACATACCTTTGATCTTCTCATTATCCACTTCTTAGACAGCCCCAATCACTGAATGGGCATTGCCTCAGTCAAAGTGAGAACTCAGAAAAACCTTAGCTTAAAAAAGCCAAAGTCTTCCACTGCATTCTGGGCCATCTCTAGTTGTACTGATCTATATCTGGCACTGGACCCAGATAGCTCTGCAGGAGAAAGTAAGGCTGGTGACTTTGCACATCCCTCCCTCACTGTAATCCAACTCACTTGCAAGTCATGGCATCATCTTGAGGTCATGGTCCTCTTCGAGAACAAAAGATAAACTACAATACATTATCTACTAGTGTTTCACTTCTATGTACAAGAGCTCCAAAATTCCTTTGTCTTTTCTTTGCTTTATGATTCCTAACCCTGTTCTTCATCTCTACTGTGATTTTCATTCCATAGTTCTTTCCAAGGCCATCACCTCTGAGTTCTTCCATTCTCTGAATGGACTTTTTGGTGAATGACGTCAGCTCTATATTCTCTGCCACTCTCAAATTCTTTTTTATCTTGGACTATCAACAGTCATGCCTTTACTGAACTCTAGATCTGCATTACTCTCACCATCTCTCTCTGTCATACCTAATAATGTGCTGCAGGATGGAGCTGGTAAAAATCATGAAATAGCAAGTTAGGTCCACTAAATTTGTTATCTAATCTAAACTGGGCCTTCATTTCAATAAGAAAATAATTCTGTTGTTCAATTGTGTCTGACCCCATGGACCATAGCATGCCAATATCATTTATGGGGTTTTCTTGGCAGATACTACTGGAATTGTGTGCCATTTCCTTCTGTAGTGGATTAAGGCAAACAGAGGTTAAGTGACTTGTCCAGGGCCACACAACTAGGAAGTGTCTGAGACTGGATCTGAACTCAGATTTTCCTGACTCCAGGCCCAGTACTCTATCAACTGAGACACCTAACTGCTTCCAAGGCAAGCAGTGGTTAAGTGGAGGTAAGTGACTTACCCAGGATCACACAGCTAGTAAATGTCTGAAGCTGGATTTGAACTCAGGTCTTCCTGAATATAGGCCCAGTCCTTTATCCACTGAGCCAACTAGCTGTCCCCAAGGAAATAATTCTACTCTTCCCTAAATAATTCATTATTCCATTCTCCACAGCAACTTCTTAAGCTATTACAGTACCCTAACCCCTCTAAAATGAGCCTTATGCTGTCCTGAAAAAAATAAAGTCATTTTCCAAGAATTCCCTCTTATCTCCCCCTCATTTCACATCACTGAGACATTACTCAGGCATCTTCTCCCATTCTTTCCTCTTTCACTCCAATCTTTAAGGAAGAGGTGGTTCTTCTCCTTGCCAAGTCCAGCTCTTATATATGCACCTTTGATTCCAATTCCTTTTGTCTTTTCTAGCAGATTACCCTCACTACCATACACTATCTGTAATCTTAAATCTCTCTCCTATTGAGTGGATCCTTGCCTATAAACATACCAATGTCTCTCCCACTTAAAATAACAACAGAGAAGAATTGCAGTAAAGGGGAGTAAGAACAAAAGCTTTTAGGAAAAAAATTCTAATAAGAATGTGGTTGTGATGAAACCCCCAACAAGAAGTACCCTCCTAAATTTTACCCACTCCCATGAATCTATCAGTAAAGGTCTATTTGGTCTTATGAAAATATGGGTAGAATTTGATGATAATAGTAGTTAGTATTTATAGCATGCTTCAAAAGTTTTATTTCAAATACTAGGGATTAGTAGGCAAAAGTACTCACATAAGTACGGAACATGAACATTACAGAAGTTTCTAGAAAAAGAGATATTAGGCAAGAGGAAAGAGCATATCTGGATCAGAGACAGTCTGCTTCAAGAGAGTATTTTTTTATACTCTCTCCCAGTTTGTGAGATAAAAAAGGGAGTAAATCAATTGGGACCAACTGGTTGGAGAGCCCATCCCCTCTCTATGAAATTCATTGCCCTTGTCTACACCATAAGCTGCAGTGGTGGAAAGACAGTGGCAAACTACCCTAGTGTGGAAGATATAGAACCTTAACCATGAGTGACGGGAGAGTTAGCAAAACTGGGTATTTCAAGACTGTGGGATTACTGCGAACATCCTGCCCCTCCCCCATCCCTAACATGGCTAGAATGCCCATTATGCCTGGAGTTCTGAGAGTCTTACTAGTTGTATCTTTAGTTTATTTCCATGGTTCCTCCATGTTCCTCATCCTGGAGTCTCAAATTAGGCTTTAAGCCTTCTGTTGTGTGAGTTAAAATAAGCAATGAGGTATCACAGTGAATAGAGCACTGGACCTGAGTTCCAATCCAACTAGTTTTCTGAAGTACCTATCTGCCAGAGTTGCAAAAATCAAATGAAATCATATTTGTAAAGCACTTTGCAAATTTTAAAGTGCTATATAGATTTTAACTATTATTGTTAAGACATACCACAATAAAGACCTGTTGACATATGTTCCCCCTGACCTGCCTGATCATTTTATGAAACCTTTAAGTTCCCAAATTGTTGAAATGGATGGGGACAATGCACACAGTGCACAAGTACAACCACATCACTCCCCTACTTAAAATCCTTAGGCTTTACCATGTATCCAGTGCCTTCAATAATCTGTTTCAACCCTGCTTTTCTAGAGAGCATAGAGAGATAGCCTTGAGGCCAGGAAAACCAAGATTGAAGTCCTGCCTCTAATATATATTGGCTATATGACTCTGCATTACTGAGGTTGTCACTTAATCTCAGTATTCTAAGCATCTCTCAAAGACTACAAGTGGAAGGAGTTCTCCACCTTGGGGTTCCATATACCAATAAAATCATAGGTTCAGTCCCTGTCCCTATCCTTTCCAACTTTATTTCACACCATTCCTTCACATGAGCTTCAACTAAACTAGATTACTAGCTGTTCCCTATCTTACAGAATCACAGAATTTGGGGTTAAAAGAGAACAATCTCAGTGGTCATCTAGCCCCACCCACACCCCAGACTAATCCCCACTATAACATCTAGATTTTGCTTGAAGAATCTCTAATGAGAGGAAACCTAACAAAACAACCTGCTCCATTTTTTTTTTGATAGCTAAAAGTTTAAAATTGTTCCTGACATCATAATTTTCCTCTTTGCAACTTCTACCCATTGCTCCTGGTTCCTCCCTCTGAGGCCAAAAGAACAGATCTAATCCACCTTTGCATGACAGCCCTTCAGATACTTGAAGATGACTGCCATGTTAATCTGATTCTTCCCTTCTCCAGGTTAAGCATTCCCAGTGCCTTCAACTGCTGATCATGTGATACAGACTATCACTATTTCGGTTGCCCTCCTCTGGACGCTCTCTAATTTATGAATCTCATCTTGTTGTCTTCTCTTTCCATGTACTGGTGTAGGCTGCACTCCATTTTTGAAATGCACTCCCATATATGTATTGACATTTTCTTCTCCCTTGAAGACTTAGCTCTGGAATCACCTCCTCCAGGAAGCCTTTCTTATCTTCCCAAAAGAAATTTCTCCGCACTTCTTCCAATTTTCCAGGAATACTTTACCTGGATTTCTCTCTTTCCTCTACCACATTCTACCTGGTATTAATTTGTGTACATGTTTATTCCCATCCTCCACACTGGATTGTGAGCAATTTAAAGCCAACTGACAACAATGTTCATTTACATCTTTGCATCCCTAGTAGCTAATACAGACCTTTGTCCATAGTAGGTGCTTAATAAATGTTTGTTGAATTGAATGAAATAGAATATAAATTATCATTAAATAGTTTGGTATTGAATAAAAACTATTAGATTTATGGCATCTTGTTCTTTCTATTAATTACTCAGTTTGCTCTCTCTTTCAGGCTTTGCTCAAGCAAACCAGTTTAATTATGGAGTGGATAATGAGCTGCTGGGGAATAGTGTTCATTTTGTTTCTGCTACCCGGTCAATACCTTGTGATGTTGAAAAGGATGCAAGTCATTCAACTCATATAACCTGCTATACTAGGTATCTTTATTTAAAAAAGATCTTTTAAAAAAGTCTTTTGAAGTAGATTGCTACTTCAGTGCAAAATTCACATATATTATCATTTGTGTCAGTCTAAACTTCTAAGTAATAATTAGCATTATCATCGTTTTAACATTATTGTGATTATTTTTGAACATCATAAACATGCAGAACAGGGATTCTTAACCTGGAGTCTATGACCTTGTTTTTTTTAAATGTTTTTGATAAAGTATTTTAATTGTTTTCTTTTGTTATCCTATGTATTTTATTTTATACATTTTAAAAAACACTATTCTGAGCAAGGTTCCATAGGCTTCACCAGACTGTCAAAGGAGGGGGTCCATGACACAAAAAGGGTCAAGAACCCCTGATGAAGAATATTGTTAGATCTCATGGTAATAAATTATTATTATTAATTACATTCTGAATGATTGATTTAGGAAAGGTGAGAGTAGGAGAAGGAGATGAGTGCCAAACATGGCGATGAGTTAGTGAAAAGAGTGCTAGATCTCAGGGACAGTGGACCTGAGTCTGAATCCTGTCTATGCTAATTATGTGTATCTCCTTGGGAAAGTTATTTACCTTTTCTGGGCAGACAATGACTCTAGATCATGGGAATTAAGAGAGCAGGAATTGAATATTTACCTGTGATAGCATGGAGAATACCCTTATATGTTTGTGGGTCATAGAGATTGCTCCATAAGAGTCCAAGACCCAGGCTCAGACTTACCTAGCCACCTTACATGAGTAACTGCTTTAGGAATTTAGGAAAAAAAGGAAAGATGTTCCCTACTCCTTGCTCTTCCCTAACACACACACGAGAGTGCACATGCACACACACATACACACTCACACATGCACACACACACACAAAATCTCAAAGAGAGGGTTCCATTTGACACACTCCAGAGAGAGGTATAAGAAATGAGAGCAGAGATTGTCCTTCCCTTTAAAGTCTATTAAATTGGCGGCTCTCCCCGGTTGCGTGACCATTTTTAAAAAAACATATTCCCCTTCCCACTGCCATCACAGTGATCAGGGAATTACTGTGTCATACCAAGGTGCCAAATCTTTCAGCTCTGGGGTCAGAGCCCATGTGATTCATCCAGAAGGGGACCAGCATCCTACAGAAGAAGGGGAATCATGTTTACACCATTGCATAAAGTACTTTGTAAACCTTTAAATGATCCAGAAACACAATTAATATAGCATTTTGTGCATATTAGCTCCAATATGAAATAAGTGACCAATGATGATTTTGACTTTTTAAGAATCATTTAATACAACTGTATAACAGATAAAAGAGATAATAGTATGAGATTGGTCTCTATTTGAATTTGCAGCACTAAGAAAAGATTGGAGGGCTGTATCTTTCATTAAAATGTTATTGAACTTGAAAGGATTTGGAATTTATTGATATTTTTAGGAAATATTTGGGGTCCAGTAGGATTATTTTATTAATATTATATATGAAATTTAAAATCCCATGTGTGATTTCAATTCATTTTTTCTAGAGCAATGCCTGAAGATACTTATACAGTTAAAGTCAGTGTGGATGGAGTTCCTATCACAAATGATAATATCTGCAGAGGCCATATCAACAGTTGGGCATGTAGCTTCCAGGTGTGTAGATATCCCATCTCTTTTGTTTAAACTTAGTAGGAAACACAGTGAGTAAATCAGGTTTAAAATACTAACAAATGAAGACCTCATTTTCAGAGAAAGTGATATTATAAAGGACTTTTTCTTATCATTGCCACTAGGTGGCCCAGTAGATAGAGTGCTAGCCCTGCAATCAGGAAGACTTAAGTTCAGATCTGGCCTCAGATACTTACTAGCTGTGTGACCCTGGGCAAGCCACACAACTTCAATTTCCCTCAGTTTCCTCAACTGCAAATTGAGGATAATTACAGCACCTATCTTACAGGTTGTTGAGAGGAAGAACAATTAAGATAAAATTTATGAAGCACAATGGTACATAGTAGGTACTATTTAAATGCTAATTCCCTTCCCTTATCCTTTGTTTCCTACTTTACCTTCTTTACTCTTAGTTGAACCAAAAATGAATCAGAAAACCTGGGCTCTAATCCTGACTCCTTTATATGCTATGCTTTGTGTGACATCGGTTGAGGTACTTGCAAAATGTAAAGACTATATGAATCAGCACCATCTCTTGACGACATTTACACAAAGATTAGAGGTGCCTATTGGGTTACCCACACTTAATCGTTGGTTTTAAAGCTATATATATATATATAAAGTTTAACACAAAGGAATTTTACTTAACAGGAGCACAAATGGCTATTCAAAAAACATGTATAGTAATGGTTCAGGTTTCCATAATCCCCTTCATGTCCAAATGGAGAAAGGCTTGTGAACTCATATAGCAGTGAAATTTTCTCAAGGCTGAAGGCCTCTAATTCCCCACAGGGTAAGCATTTTATCCCATAAGTGCCTGAAAAATTGTGGCAATGGATGGATATCTGATCTCTTGGGCCAATCACGTCTCCTAGACAACTTTAAGTCCCATTAGGGAACATTAACTTTGCCGGGGTGGCAAGACCTAATAAGTTTTGATCCTACCACATCCTCAAATTGAAGGTATAATTTTGTGATTAATTGAACATTTTAAGGATTTGCACTTTTTGTCCATTATTGGTCTGTCTAGGAAATTCAAATGAAATGAATATTAAACATAAGTGTTTTCTCCCTACTACCAATTCTTTTCCAGCCTTTGTTTGTAGAATAATTTTTCCATAGTTGCAATTAATGTAGTATCACATATTTCCTTTTAAAATTTAATATTTGTATAATTATTTCCTAGGATGCACAATACCCAGCTTTAGAATCAGTAAGAACTGGATTCAAGTCCTATCTGTTATGCTTCCTGTCTCTGTGACCTCTATCAGTCTCTTTAGCTCTTAGTGCCTTGGGCAAATCTCTAAGACTTTAACTGGCAAAGTATTTGAGGATCTGAATTTGATAGGTTTCTCATGGGGAATTCCTTTGCTATATTACAGTGGTAGACTTGAAAAGTATCTCTGAAACCATCTAACGTAACCCCTTCATTTTACCAATGAGGAAACTGAGGCCCAGTGAGGTCAAGTGATTTGTTTAATTCATACAGCTAGTGAATCCAGGTCCTCTGACTCTAGAACCAGTACTCTATCTACTTTACAACTACTGCCACAAAAAGAAAAATATCCATTTGTTCAAAAACAAACAAAAAGACATTGATGGTTTACATCAGTGTCTTTTTTCATGATGAAACATTACATCTGAGGCAACTCTCTAAGACTTTAAGTTGCATACATGGCAGGTACCCATAGGTGGAGATAATCTCCTTATCTATTTCTTTTTTCATTGAAATCATAGGTTTGTTTTAAAAAATAGCTTTCTATCCCAATTTATCATAATTTGATCAGATATTGCCAAGTTGTCAGGTATTTTGGTTGTATATGATGTTTTACTCTTATAAATAATTCTGTTTCAGATATCTTGTATAAATTACAATTTTTGCATCAATAGATAAAAAAATCTCATACCTTTTGTTATATATTTTCAGATTTCTCTTTAGAAAGGTTTAACAAATTTGTTACACTCTGCTCACACCCTCTTCCCACTGCTATTCCCCCCATTATATTTGTTTACTTAGGTATATGTTGTTTCCCTCTTTGAGGGCAGAGGCAACTTAATTTTGCCTTTTTTATTCTCCAGTTCCCAGCACAGTGATTGGCACAGAGTGGCAATATTAGTCTATTAACTGTTAATAAATGTCATTGACTAATTGACTGGTTGTTGAAAGTTTCTTTCTGTTCTTAGTTAATTCATACAGTCTCCTAGTTTAATGATCATTCTATTCCTAAATGCTCAAAAACAATTTGCCTCAGATTTGGTGGGAAATTGATATCAACTCACTAGCCTACATTGTGGTTCCATCTTTTCTGCCTTTTAAAAAATTGAGACATTTACCCATATCCAATCTTCTTTTATAGTGCAGTTTCTCAAAGTTTAGTGATAACAATTTAGTAATCTTATCTCCAGGTCAATCAGTAGATGTTGTCCATTTCCTTAGGCAGCAAGTATACATGAAGATGAAATAAAAATAACACAAGTTAAAAAATGAATAATACATAAAAGGGTTTATACAGGGATGTATGATATATGTAGCGGAAGAAGAGTCATCTTTATCTGGGGAACTACAGAAGGATGACATCTGAGCTGGTCCTTGAAGGGAGAAAATAATTTCAATAGAGAATCTGTTCTGTCATAAGGGGATGACATGTGGAAAAACCTGGAACCAATAGAGGGCAGTATGAGATCAGAGAATGATTACTAGTCCAATTTGAAATTTCAAGGTATGGAGAAAAGTATTAAGGCATAAGGATGAGGAAAGCTAGTTGAAGCCAAATCATGGCTGGCTTTGAATGTCAGAATAAGGAGGGATTTTGTTTGCTTGTTTGTTTTTATTGTGCCCTTTTGGCAGTAAGGATGTACTGAAGGTTTTTGCATGATGGAAGGACATGATCAGATGTATATATTAGAAAGATTACTTTAGAAAGAGCATGAAGGATGGATTGGAGAGGAGAGAATTTGGAAGTAGGAAGATTAATTAGGAAGCTAAGCAGGAGGTAAAAAGGACCTGAACAGAGGCAGTAGGAATAAGAGATAAAAAGGAGGACATGGATGTGGATTGGATGTAAAAAAATGAAGGTTATAGATGAGTCAGAGATGACTCCAAATTTTGGAGTGTGGGTGTCTGGAAGGATAGTTGTATCATCAACAGAAGCAGTAAATTTGGGAGAGTCAGATTTTGAGGGAGAAGATACTATAAATTTGGAATATGCTGAGTTTCTTTTGAAGCTAGAGCATCAAGGAGGAGCTGCTCAACAAATATGGAAATTTGAGACAGGAGAAATTGGGACTGGATTGGAGTTCTGAGAGTTATATGCATAAAAATGAACATTTAAGCCATTTAAATTGATAAGATCATTGAGAGAGTGAAGAAAGAGAAGGAAGGAGAACCAAGGAGGGTTTTAGGGGGTTACCACCCTTAAAAGGTAACAGAACAAAAGGGATCAGGCATCAGGGAGGGAGACCATAGTGGAGCTGTCAAAGAGATCAGAGGAAAACTGGGATAGGGAAATATCACAGAATAAAAGGGAGGAAAAAGTGTCAAGAAGTGGGAAATAGTCACCAATGTCAGATAGTATAGAATGGCCAGTGGAAGTTGGTTTAGCATTTATTATGTGGAATAAGGCAGGTATTGAAGCATTAACATAACTGGGAGAATATCTTACAGACAAATAAATGACAACCAGAAGAATTAGGAGATTAATTAGCACACTCAGATCTATAGTGATAAGCAAAGTAATCTAGTGTATGAAACCATCTAGTCCAAACCCCTCGTTTTACAGCTAATGTAACTGAGGACTAGGAAAATTAGGTGACTTGTCCAAGACTACACAGGGAGTAAACATCAGAAATGGGATTTGAACCCTCCATAGCCAGTGCTTTTTTATCATGCCAGATTGGATGAAATAAACATAAATGGAGATGAGGCTGTTGAATAAGAGTGGCAGAGAAAGGCTGTGGATATTCTCAGGCCTTGGCTCTCTCTGCACAGAAACACAAAGTAGATAACTCAGTTTTAAAATTCAAGTCACAAATTATAATTGATATGAAAAATACTTTCAAAGGGTTAGAATTATCAGTTAATTACTTCAACTCAACATTTCAATTTATATGCATAGTCAATTAAAATAAAAATATCTGGACAGTTTATATAGTGGATATTAGTTTTATATACAAATTGGAATTTATGATGTCTAGGGAGTGCTGAAGATATATTACTTCATATGTATTCTTGCTGCTTCACAGACCAAAAGTTTCAGAACTCCAACAATAAGGAACATCACACCTTTGACTGGATTACCAGGTCAGTTATAAAACAGCTAAAGTTCATTCACTTCATCTATAATTTTGTGATATTCTATTTTGTGTGATAGCCTAACATACATTTAAAATACATAGTTTTACTTAACCAATACCACCTTATCCCTCTATTTCTAGGCTCAGTAATAACAATCCAAGGCAGAATCTTCACTGATGTCTATGGAAGTAACACTGCTTTGAGTTCTAATGGAAAAAATGTTAGGATTTTGAGGTACTTATTACCTAGCAACATTCATTTAACAGGCAAGATGTAACATTCTATTAATAATGTGTATGATACTGTTAAATATGTCTGAAAAATGAATAGATTGAATGAAATGATTGCTAAGGTACCTTGTGGTTCTAACTTGTTCTGCTATCAAAATGCTAACATGACCACAAACACCAGCAATATTGCAGAAATGTAAATAGAGAGATTGTGAGATGCATGCAGTTGAGTTGGGGCCTCTGACCAGTTGTCCTCATTTTCCGTCTGAGTCAGCTCCTTCTGTCTAGGCTGGGGAAAATAAAAGTGATATTAATCAAAGTCACTTGAGGCCAAGTAAGTATCATAACAATAATGGGAATTAGTATAATTCTGTTTGAGAGCTGGAAGAGAACTTAGAAATTATTTAGCCCACACGTTTTACAGATGTGAAAACTATACCCAGAAAAGGTGACTGATTAATGCAGGGTCACATGACTAATTAGTGTTGGTGTCAGAACTAGAGCCCAATTCTTTTTTCTTTTTTTTTGAGGGGGGAAGGCAGGACAATTGGGGTTAAGTGACTTGCCCAAGATCACACAGTTAGTAAGTGTTAAGTGTCTGAGACCAGATTTGAACTCAGATCCTCCTGAGTCCAGGGCCAGTGCTCTGTTCACTGTGCCACCTAGCCACCCTAGAGCCCAGTTCTTATGATTCTTAGTCCACTACCCTTTCTACTATACTATGTTGCCTCTGAGAATCATCATAATATATTATAATATGTATTATGATAAATCATATACATTAAATTAACATATATTATATGGCATATGTAACATACAAGATATACTATGATATATAATATAATAGCATTCGATATTTAAGAGCTAATAGGGGTTTTAAAAGGTCTTTGTTTTAAACAAAAGTGATTATTAAACATTTTGTCCTGGTTCTTTTCTATTTTAACTGTCTCACGCCCATTGTGAATTGTGCAGAGGTTGGTCTTGTTTTTTGTTCTTACTGAACTCAGTTTTGTCACTCTCATTTTTTGTGGAAATTATTTTTGTTGCTCCTTGTGTTTACTACACATATCAGATAGCAGTGTGTAGGAAGTAATAATGGTAGTGAATCATACTATCATAGATAAAGAAAGGAACTTAGAAATCATTTAGTCCAAACTTTTTATCTTACAGATGAGAAAGTTGAAAATCAAAGAGGTTAACTATCTTGTCCAAAGTCACATTGATAGTTAGTGGTAGAGATATGACTTGGTCCACTGCTCTTTATATTAAGCCATAGTAATCAGAATCATATCTGTAATCATAATAATGATGGTATATAAGAACCCCCAAAGAAGGAGGATTTGGTTATTTGTGGTTATGTATGCAGTCAAAAGAAGTCCAATAAAATGATAATCCAAGTTGGGTCAAACAAGAAACAGAAAGCTTGTGCGCTATCAATATAAATAACATTAAGGGAATAACTTTGCAAAACTGGAAAGCATAGGGACTGGCTAATCATTAGCTATTATTGTTATAATTATTAATAATTATATTAGGCTAATTCCATAATTATTGGCTCAAATACTTCACAGTGTAAACTAACCAGCAATGAACCTTATTAACAGAAAGTATCACATATCTACTACCAAAACATAAGAACTTGAGCAAGTCATCCAAATGTAGGCCAAATTCATGTTTATGTGCTTTATACAGATCGTTCACTATTAATATCATTTTAAAACCATAAACAGAAGAAAACTTTGAATGCAAAGGGATAACATAGTGATTTGTTCCAGGACTGTTTCTATCTGAATCTCAACCAAAAAGATGAGAAAAATGAGGTAATGATGACGTGAGACTGCACAATCCATGTTTTAAATAATTTCTAATATCTCTTCTAGCTCTTAAATGTAGTTATGCTAACTCAGATTATTGCTATGATATTAGCATGATTCCAAGTGACTGTAATGATAACTGATAATAACTTAAGCTATATCTCATGCACCTGAATATGGAAGTGCAGTCAAGAGATTTGTTTGATTAGTTAGTTGTAATTTTCTGACTAGGAGCATGGAGAACAGAAACCAGAAGGGTGTTTGATAGTTTGGCTTTTTTAATTAGGAAAAGGAGGTGGGAAATTGTAGAGAGGATGAGGAATTTCATTAACTTTTAAAACTGGAGAGATAATAAGAAAAAAAACATATCATAGATAGCAAGGAAGTTATCTTTATACTTGCTTATTTCAAATTTATTTCTAAGTTAAGAGCAAGACATTGAAATATCTCATTGATTTTTAGGTAAGAGGTCTGGAACTAGATTCATTTAAAGATAACAGGTGTGGGAGTAGAGGAGAAATTTTTGGTGAGACAAGTAATGGAGATGAGTAGAGAATGAAGGAGGAAATTTGTGAATTTTTAAGAAAAATCTCACAAGAATTTGTGAAAACTCAGGGTTTGGGGGGGATATTTTTAGGTGTTAGTAGAAGAAAAAGAAAGATCAAAAGATGGAACAGGAGCTTTGTACGGGGCAGCTGGAATGCAAGTAACTGACAAAAAAGAGAACAGAGTTGCTTAGTTTTTGCTATTTTCTCTGACAAAGAGAATGACCTTTACACTGGAAATGATAGGGAGAAAATGACTATCAGAAAGTTGATGCCCCAGATAAAATAAGAGATAGTTAGAGGGCACTTAATTGCACATGGTGAAATCAAGTCATCTGGCCTAGCTGAACTATATCTTTGAGTTTTGAGAGAATTAGCAAATATGATTGCTGAGTCACTGACAGCTGATTGAAAGAACCTGGAAAATGTGCTATGTATCAAAAGATTGAAGGGCAAATGTCACCCGAATTTTCACAAAGGGGAAGAGAACAGTCTCAAAACTATATGCCAATGAACCTGAAATACCTGGAAACATTCTAGAAGGGATTATTAAAGAGATGATCTACAAAAAACATAGATAGGTAAACGATGACTACATGGAGCCAGATAGCTTCATCAACAATAGTTCCAGACTAACATAATTTCCTTTAAAAAAACAACAACAGAACTACTAAACGCTGATGAGGGAAATGCTGTGAATATAATTTGTCTAGATTTTTAGCATATCTCCTAATAAAGTTCTCATTATATTCCTGTGGACAATATGAAGAGAAATGGATCATATGTTGACAATCAGATTCAAATTCAAAACTAGTTGAATGATAAGACTCAAAGAATGGTCATTAATGGTTCAATGTGAGCATGGCAGGTCTTCAATGGTGTGCCCTAGGGTTATATACTTGGCCCTATGATTTTTAACATTTTAAATAAATACTTGGATAAATGCATAGATGGAATGCTTATTAAATTTGCAAATGACAAAAATCTGGGAGAAATAGCTAATGCTGTAAAAGTCAAGATCCAAAAGGACATTGACAGGCTAGAACACTGGACTGAATCTAACAAAATGACATTCAGTAGGGAGAAATGTAAAGTTTTGTATTTGGGCACTTTAAAGAAAAACCTGCTTTACACTTACAAGATGGAGAAAGCATGAAGTTGCTCTTGAAAAATATCTTGAGATTTCAGTAGACTGCAAGTTCAATTCAAAATGATATAGCAGCCAAAAAAGCTGCACTGGGATAGAGATGGCTTCCAGTAAAGAGAAGTAATAGTTTTACTGTAGCCTGTCCTTGTCAAATACCACCTCATATATTATATTCAGACATGGGCACCATGCTTTGAGAAGGACATTAATAAGTATTGAGGGGAGGGCAGCTAGTATGATGAAGGGCCTTAATTTCATGTCATATGATGAGGAGTTGCAAAAATTGGGCATGTTTATCCCAGAGAAGAAAATACTCAGAGGAACATGATAGCTCCTTTCCAGTATTTGAAAGGCTGTCACGTGGAGGATTAGATGTGTTTTGTTTGGATAAAGAAGGCAGTTCCAGGAACAAAGGACGGAAGCTGCAAAGAAACAAATTCAGACTTGAAGTCAGGAAAAAACTTGGTAACCCTAGTTAGTAATGTATAAAAGTGGAATGAGTTGTCTCAAGAAGTGCTGGGCTCCTCCTCCTTGGAAGTCTTTAAGTAAAGGTTGATTGACCACTTATCAAGTAAGTTATAGTATGGATTCCTTCTGGGTATGGATTGCCTCTGAAGTCCCGTCCTAATTTCAGATTCAGTGAAGAGAAAGCCCAGGACAAAGCCTTCAGTACATTCACAGTTAGGGAAAACACTATGGATGGTGATCTAGCAAAGGAGAATTGTGGGTGCTCAAACAAGAAAGTATAATATAAAAAAAAGAAGAAGAGAGAGTAGCTAAGAAATAAGGATAATCAATAGTGTCAAATGCTGTAGATAGTTTAAGAAGGAGCATCAAGAAAAAGGCAGATTTGGTCATCAAGAGATTGCTAGTAACTCTGGAAAGAGTAGTTTCTGTTGAATAGTGAAGTCAGAGGTCATGGCAAAGGTTTGAGAAGTGAGAAGAGAATGTGGAAGCAGCTAGAGCAAGTAAAGCAGACTTTTTATTTAGGAGTTTTGACTATGAAAGGGAGAATAGATATAGGATGATAGTTTGAAGGGATGGTAGGGTCAAATAGGGTTTTTTGTTTGTTTTTAAGAGTGAAGGAGACTTGTGTAAGTTTGTAGACAATGGAGAGAATCAGTAGATATAGATGGAAGGATGAATGTAGGAGTAATCTATGAGAAGACTTGAGAGAGATGGAAATCTAAGGTACATGTAGATACATTAAATTTGGTGAGAAAGGTCACCTCTTCATCAGAGACTGGAGTAAATGAGGAAAGAATAGTAAGAATACTTATTCATTCATTCATTTACTTTTGCATTTGTGAGATTTAAAAGGCAAAAGATGAGGGAGCTTGTAGCAAAAGTCCTTGATTTTCTTTGTAAGGTGTGGGACTTAGTCCTTTCCTGAAAGGAAGGGAAGAAAAATGCCATAAGCAAATTGAGGAGAAAAGAGATGTTTTGAACAACCTCTGCGAACAGTAGGGTAGGAAATTAATTGGAGATGAACAAAAGGATTGCCTTGCAGCATTGTGGCCCTGAAAGGAATTATATAACAAATTTGTAGTGGACTCAATCACCATGGGTGCATGACTTCTTCCACCAAGTGAAGCAAGAGCAGACTGATAGCATTAGAAAAGATAATGCCAAAAATAGTAAGAAAGATTTACATAGAGGGGGTTGGATAATACAGGGAGAACTGTCAATTGGTACAATTTATCAGCTTAAACTTGTTCTTTTTCTCAATTAAAAAAATGTCTAGAGTTTATGTTGGTGGAATGCCCTGTGAGCTTCTCATACCTCAATCAGATAATTTGTAAGTAATATAAAATGACTTTACTTAAAGAATAATAGCTTTAATAAATCTAGAAATATGTGTAGAAAATGTTTAAAATTAAGAAAGTGGTTTTTTCTATTTCACACAACTCTCTTATATGTACTTTATATATAGTATTTGTAAATACAGGAGTGGCAATTGAATGGAACTAGATGTCTGTAAATCATCTAGTCAAATCTGATATCAGTAAAACATAAAGTATTACTCAGGAACTTATTACATTTAAAACCATGTAATGAATTGTTTCACTTTTGGAAAGAGCATTTTTATATTGCTTATATAAATTTCATTTTTCAAAAATGAAACATTTTTCATATGGATAATATAAAATTATTTTTCAAAAATGAATCAGGGTATTCCATACAAGTGATATGAAAACTATTTTTTTCAAAAATTTAACACATATGTGAAAATGGTTTTAAAAATAAAACAATTCTTTTTTGGGCTATATGTTTAAATTAATTTCTTTAAAATTACTTTTTGGGACATTTATGTTAATTCATTATGCTTTAAGGATTTTATTATATTAAATACCACTTGAATATGTAGATCTTCAACTGGGAATAGGAAATATTTTGATTATACATAAACTTTTTTTTAATATGATCTGACCTGTGGTGAACTTTTATATAATTTGAAATTAATGATTAATTTTAGGAGATGCTGTTTGAGTTAATATTTATTTACATATGAACTTTATTAGGTATGGTCTAAAACTAGACCATGAAAATAGTGACATGGGCACCATGATTTGTAAAATAACTGGAACCTATATTGGTAAGTCTTAAGTTATTTTTCATCATCTTTTCCTTAAATGCCTCCAAGCATTTGCATCATCTCAATCTGTCTCTTCAATTTTCTTCTAACTATATATATTCTTCTCACTTCTTTACCACTCCTTCTTCCTTTCTTTGGCATCCTTTTAATTCTATCTGCGTATAATCTTTTTTTCTACATCTTTTATTGTTATAGTTAGGCTTCCATATTTTCTTCATTCTTTTTCTATTCCATTGTGAATTCTGTATTATTTTGACTGCCTTTCTGATAGTTATTTTTTAAAAAAAGGTTTTTGTTTTAATTCTTCCTTTATTCCCCATTTTGTTTTTTTACTCCAAATAATTTTAATTTACGTACATGTTTCTTTATTTGCCTTATCCTTTCATGAAACAGTTTTGTTTTCAGATTTACTTCTCTTCCCTATTATCTTTTCATCAATTTGGTAATGCACATAGTTATTTTTCTTCTATCAGCAAAGATGAAACAGTGATGAAGAATTTGATTAAGTATTCCATTTTTAATTGACAGGTCATCACAATGTCAGCTTCATCTTAGACAGTGATTATGGGAGGTGAGTCATTTCATTATAATACAGCTTTCATAATGGAATTTATGTGTGGAATGCAAACCTAGTAATGATTTATATTTATATCACAATTTACAAAAATGAAGAACATGTACCACTCCAAAGGAACTTTAGAGGCTTTAATGACCCCATTTAATATAAAACATGGGCATAGCATTTACTTTTATAAATTGTCTAGACTTTGCTAGAAAAAAAGATTTGGTTCATCTAGATATTGGGTATAAAGTAACATTTTGTGATTCTTTTAGTTTAATATTGAATCTGGTTCTATATACATACCTTTATTAGGCAACACTATGTTCAATGCAAAGGATAATTTTAGGAACAAAGTACTATCCTTATAGCTAGTTATCACTCAATATTAGTTTTAACTATTTTTAAATGGTCAGAAATTCTAAATGTGTTTTAGGGCTGTGGAATTTCACAGACAATAGTTAGCCTTTCTTCTAAACTGTCAATCGCATAATGTCGAGGTGACTAGTTTTAGTCATTTTGATTTTTTAAAATTAAAACTAGTTTCCAGTTGCATGCTATTCTAAGTTCAAGAATTCAAAATTATTATAAGCTTTTAGAAATATTTCTATTTGCTAAACTCAATATGCTTTTCAGACATAGAATCAGTAAACATCATGGAGTTGGTGATCTTAGAGCATATGAACATATGGGAGGATACAATTCTCATGTTTGTTTACTATGACAGCTAGGAATTCCAGCACCTAGTGCCACTGAGTGCCACTGTGTCTAAAGTGTTTTGATCATTCCTTTGTATGATTAAAATAGATTAGAGACAGAGGTCATGAATATTGTTGAGTTTGAGGAACTGAGAGACCAAAGTATCAAAAGGAGTAGGATCTGAGATAGAGAAAAAGACTGAACCAATTTAGAAGGAAAGAGGGTGATCCAGAGGCCCACAGAGTATAACAAGTATGTGAAAAGTCATTTTGGTAAATATACAGGAGCAGTTTGCCATTTCCCTCTCCAACTTATTTTACGGATGAGAAAACTGAGACCAACAGAGCTAAGTGACTTACCAAGGATCACACAACTAGTAAGTGTTTGAGGTTGGATTTGAACTCAGGAAGATGAGTCTTCCTGAATCCAGGGTTAGCACTCTGTCTAGGGCATTGGAATAGCTTCCAGTAAAGAGATAGTTTCAAGTAGCCTGCCCTTGTCAAATATCACCTGTTATATTATGTTCAGACTGGGACTGGCCTGGTGTTAAGAAGACTATCTTCATGTGTTCAAATCTGGCTTTAGACACTCACTAGCTGTGTGATGCTGGGCAAGTTACTTAACCCTGTTGACCACAGTTTCCTCATCTGTAAAATGAGCTGGAGAAGGAAATGGCAAAACCACTCCAATATCTTTGCCAAGAAAATCCCAAATGGAGGCATGAAATGTTGGGCACAACTGAAGAACGCTGCAACAAGCAGAAGATTTGAGAAAGGGATGATTGTTAGGGAAATCTGCTGGAAAATATGGGAGGAAATGAAATCAAGGGTGTACATAAAGGTGATAACCTTGGCAAGGAAGACAGTCACCTCATCTTTAGACTGGGGGGATAATGTCAAGTTTTAAGATGTAGAGAAGAATGGCAAATGGCCTGAATTTTCTCAATAAAGTATGAGACAAGGTCCTAAGAATAGGGGAAAGGAGGTGTGGGAGACTTGAAGAGAAAAGAAATGGAATGGAATAGTTTATGAAACAGGTAAAAAGACTCAGGGAGGAGCAAAAGTCAAAGTAGTCAAAAGTCACCTTGCTGTCATTTGCTTCAGGCCTGTGCAACCTGTGGCCCACAGATCCATAAGCAGGCAAGCTAGCTAGTCACCAAAATCCTTTGGTGTGCCACAGCCCTCGGGCTGCAGGTTGTACAGGCCGGGTATATCATCACTAGAAGGAAATTCTGTGTCTGAAAATCCTGCTGATTACTAGCTAACCTGTGATTTTCCAGGTGCTGGAAAAAAAATCATTTGTCCTAGTATTTTTCCAAGTATTGAAATTAGCCCAGAAATTAACACAATCATTATTTCTCCCATATTCAAGTAAAAGCCTACATTTCCCCCAAATGAAAATACATTTTAAAGGAACTTGCACTTTCTTTTACAGGAGCTTGCCACAGTTGTCAGCATATTTTATCTCCTCTCTTAATAAAATTGCAATGTTTCAGACATATGCAGGTATGTGGCTTTTTCCTTCTAAATTAACATACACATGCACATAGTACTGTGACAGGACCAGGGAAAATAAAACTCGGCAGCATTTATGAAAACGAAATAACCAAAACTTTATTTTGTGAAGTAATGTGAAACCTGCTTGCAAGAAGTTGTTGCTCACGTGGAAAAAGATATCAATATTCTGTGTTGTTTAATTATTCCCACACACATCAGAAAGCTCAAATTCATACTCTAACTGCAAGCACAAAAAGAGAATTCCTTGCTTAACTTCTATCAATCAATCAGCAAATATGTATTAAGTACCTACCACTTGACAGGCATTCTTCTTCTCCTTCCTCTTCCTCCTCCTGCTCCTCTTCCTTCTTCTCCTTTCTTTTTTGCCCAGGCTTGTAGTGGAGGGACCTACTCATGGGTCTTATTCCTTTACTGATTATTACAAGAGTTATGGCCTTCTTTATTTCCAACTTGGGCTGGTTTGCCCCTCCTTAGGTAATCTTATTTCCTCCTTGCTTCTTCCACCTCCCCACACTCCTGTGAGATCACCATATTGATGTTGGACTTAATGTAGATGGCTAAACACCTGATAGGCTTAGCTCACTGTAGTTAAGAATTCCTGAGCTCAAGAGATCCACCAGCCTCAGCCTCCTTGGTAACTGGGATTACACATTGTGCAGCCACACCTAGCAAGATCTCACATTCTAAGGGGGACTCTTTTTAGAGCCTTTGGGAGCAAAGTGATCCATAGGAATCCTTAGGTTTATTGCAAGAAAGTTATCCTTAGTCTAAACCCCATTCAACTAACTTTTTTTTTCCACAGAGGTCACTAAAATTTCACCATCAAAAGGGAGCATTCAAGGTGGCACGTTATTGACCATAACTGGACATTTCTTTGACCAGACTGACTCCCCAGTTCGTGTTATTATTGGAGGTATTTTCAGGGTTTTCCAGAACTGTTGCTGAGCAAAATTTCATGGGCATCACAGAGAAATATGGTTTTCTTTTTGAAAACATAATAGAGAAAATAATATTTCTATCCAAAAATTACTTATAAATTCATTCCAAATATTATGTAGTGGGTGGACAAGAATGGTCTATCTAGCCCAATGTTTAATGTATGTCACCATTTGGAGAAAAGTATAGTAGTTATTCTATAACTGTCAGGCATGGAACACAGCCTCTGAAAAATGAAAACGAGTATCACATAAAAAACAATGAAGAAATGTTTGTTGTGCATAAGCAGACTATAACATATAACCAATTAGGAAATATAAAGATTAGGAATAAAAGATGTCATCAGGGAAATGCATGTTTGGAAAACAAGTTAGGTTTATCACTTGGCAAGAATGAAGAATGACAGATAGGCAACGTGAACGTTCCACTAGTCTACTTATGATGTCAGAAGACAAAAAAAGGCTTCTAATATACCAAGTGACACCCTAAAATAATCATAAAACCTTTCTTTAAGACTTTATAGGCCGATGCTGAGTTTCACTAAAGGTTGGAGACAACATTGCATTTTCTATAATGAGTTCTATCCTGGATCTTCTAGTCCACTTTCAGGGTGCCAACCCATTTTAAAAGAAAGGCCAGTTTTAGGGACGGCTAGGTAGTGCAGTGAGTAGAGCGTCGGCCCTGGAGTCAGAAGGACCTGAGTTCAGATCCAACCTCAGACACTTAACGCACACACAAATAAAAACCTAGCCATGTGACCTTGGCCAAATTACTTAGCCCCAGTTGCCCTCCAAAAAAAAAGGCCAGTTTTGAGCCAAGAGGTTTCAATTTTGTTAACAATGAAAAGTCCCTACCTCAATCCATTTTATTGCCCATTTTTAAAAGATCTACTGTCCTAAGGGGGGGGCAACAAAGGGAGGAGGAAAACACTGTTATGTGGGGAAAATCTCATTCCAAACATTATTGTGAGGGAACTATCTCATTTAGAAGACAATGAATTGTCTTCTGGAAATTTTATCAGGAGCCTTTCACTACTAGCATAGTTAAGCTTATGCCAAAGCACTAAAGAATTTTTCTTTTAGGATCATATCTATTTTTGCCTAGTTGTTTTATTTTGCCTCTGGAAATCTAATTTTTATTCTACCAGGAAGGAAAATGTATTCTTAAACATAAAGTCATACCTGTGTGTATGTTTTTTTTTTTTCCAGGGAATAACTCAGACTAAATTCATCATCCTTTTCACCAAAGATCTCTCTGAAGAGTATATGCCTTAGTTTTTGTTTTTGTTTTTGTTTTTTTCTAGTCAAACATGCTTAGGATCAGATTCAGTGCCAGAGTGACCTTCAAAAGCAGTTAGTCCACAAACTTCATTTTACAGATCGCAGACACTGAGGCTCAGAGAGTTTAAGCAGCTTCCTCAGTATTGCATTGTTAGGAAGTAGAAGAAGCAGGGACTGAACCTTACTTCTCTGACTTCTCAGCTACCACTTTTCACCATCTCATGATGCTTGTTCATTCATCGGCTGAATGAACAAACATTTATTTTCTTTCAAATATTCTTTCATTTTTTAATTTAATAAAATTTCTTTTATTTATTTCCTTTCAAAAAATAAAATTCTTTGTAAAACAGTTCATCTAAGTAAGAAATAATTACATTGTATGTTGTTTCCTAGAACTTGTGAAAATTTCAGTTTCAGACTAATTTTAATAAGTTTAAAAGAGATAAATACGGATGATTTGTTGGAGGGCATACATAAATTAATTCATTTGTTCAATATAAAATAAACATTAAATAAATAAACTGAGGGAACAAACCTTTCAGGACTTTAGAATCTAGAAAGAGGAGGCAAGACATGTAATACAAATATGAAACAAATTGGAATATATACTTATAAGACAAGTACAAAATGCTGTCAGATCAGATAAGGAAGAACCTTAGCTTTATTTAGAAGCTGATTTAAATACTCTGATAATTTAATTTTAAAGAATAAAAAGAATAAGTTGTCCACCATGCCAGAAATCCACTCCTTCCTTATCTCAGATAATTTGGATGAAGAGTTTCTCCATTTATTCTTGGCTTCATCCCTGAATTATGCAACTTTAGGAATTGTAGTTGATCCTTCAGTAAACTGCTTCTAGATAAACTGGTGGAAGTTACATTCTAAAAACTCACCAGTAACTTTATGTTTTCTGCTCTTTGAATTACTACAGGTCAGAGCTGCAAGATCCTGAGAGTCACAGAAAATAACATATATTGTAGGACACCACCCAAACCCAGTGTCCTTAGAACTATATATCCAGGTAAGTGGTTATAAGAAAGAGTAACTCCCCTCCAAAAAAAAAAAAAAGCAAAAAAAACAAAGAGTAACTGTTTCTATATTGACAGAGAGGAGCATATTCTGTTAACAAAAGCTGGCTTTGAAGATTTCTTCAACTGGTGACAAAATACTACAAACTTTCCCATAATTCTTCATTAGAATTTTCTGCACTGGTTACATTGACTATTTAGAACGATGTAGCTGAATCAAAGAAGAGTTCATTGTATTCATTGTTAGTATTCACCCAAAAGTTCATCAAAGAACACAAAGGAGAGCTCTTTCAAAAGCCCTATTATCTATAACTGCCTATGGTAAAAATAGAGAAGAGAATAAGGTGTTTGCCGTATTTTGACCTTTCTGGGCCTTAATTTCTTCACCTGTCAAATCAAGATAGTAAGGCTTACATTGCCTACCTCGTGGTTTATTTGCAAGTGTGTGCTGAACAAAACTCACTTGGCTGCTCCACAAAATGGAAGAGTGGAATTAGGTGGATAATGAGGTCCCTTTCACTATTCAATCTTTTTTTTTTTAATTTAATTAATCTTTTATTCATTTACTTTTAGTTTTCAACATTCATTTCCACAAGATTTTGAGTTATAAATTTTTTCTCTGTCTTTCCCCTATTCCCCACCCCAAGATAGCAAGCCTACTGAATACCTCTTCCCCCAATCTGTTCTCTCATATCCTCCCCCATGCCTCCCTAACTTTCTAGTGGGGCAAGATGGATTTCTATACCCCATTGCATGTATATCTTATTTCCCAATTGCATGTAAAAACATTTTTTAATATTTGTTTTTAAAACTTTGATTTCTAGATACTTTCCCTTCTTCCCTCCTCACTCACCCCCACTGGGAAGACAAGCAATTCAATATAGGTTGTACATGTGTGGTTACGCAAAACATTTCCATAGTAGTTATACTGTGAAGACTAACTATATTTCCCTCCATCCTATCCTGCCCCCCACTTACTCTATTTTCTACTTTGACTCTGCCCCTTTTCAAAAGTATTTGCTTCTAACTACCCTCTGCCCCAGTCTTCCCTCCTTTCTATCATACTTCTTATCCCCTTCCCCTCTACTTTCCTGTAGGTTAAGATACCCAAATAAGTGTGTATATTATTCTCTCCTTAAGCCAAATTCAATGAGAGTAAGATTGACCCCATTCCTTTCACCTTCTTGTTCTTCCCCTCTACTGTAACAGTTTTCTTTTGCCTCTTTTATATGAGATAATTTACCCTATTCTATCTCTCCCTTTCTCCTTCTCCTATTATATTCCTCTTTCACCTTTTAATTTTATTTTTTAGATATCATCCCTCCCTATTCAACTGATCCTATGCCCTCTGTCTATGTATACATGTACACATATATGCACACACTCACATATTTATACACACATATACGCTTCTATACATACAAATGGATGTATACACACACACACACACACACACACACACACACACACACACACATATATATTGCCTTCAACTATCCTCATACTGAGAAAAGTCTCATGAGTTATAATGATCATTTTTCCACGTAGGAATGTAAATAGTTTAACTTTAATAAGTTCCTTATGATTTATTTTTCCTGTTTACCTTCTCATGCTTCTCTTGCTTCTTATATTTGAAAGTCAAATTTTTTGTTCCACTCTGTTTTTTTTTTTTATCAAGAATACTTGAAAATCCTCTATTTCATTGAATGACCATATTTTCCCCTGAAACATGATACTCAGTTTTTCTGGGTAGGTAATTTTTGGTTTTAATCCTAGCTCCTTTGACTTCTAGAATATCGTATTCCAAGCCCTTCCATCCCTTAATGTAGTTATGTGTTATCCTGATTATGTTTCCATGATACTCAAATTGTTTCTTCCTAACAACTTATAATATTTTCTCCTTGACCTGGGAACTCTGGAATTTGACTATAACATTCCTAAGAGTTTTCTTTTTGGAATTATTTTTAAGAGGCAATTGGTGAATTCTTTCAATTTCTATTTTACCCTCTGGTTCTAGAATATCATGGCAGTTTTCCTTGATAATTTCTCGAAAGATGGTTTCTATGCTCTTTTTTTGATCATGGCTTTCAGGTAGTCCAATAATTTTTAAATTATCTCTCCTGGATCTATTTTCCAGGTCAGTGGTTTTTCCAAGGAGATATTTCATATTGTCTTCTATTTTTTCATTTGTTTGGATCTTTTTTATAGCATCTTGATTACTCATAAAGCTTTCAATTGCTCCAGTCTAATTCTGAAGGAATTATCCTCTTCAGTGAGTTTTTGAAATTCCTTTTCCATCTGGCCAATTTGGCTTTTTAAGGCATTCTTCTCCTCATTGGCTTTTTGGGCCTCTTTTGCCATTTGAGTTAGTCTATTTTTTAAAGTGTTATTTTCTTCTGTATCTTTTGGGTCTCCTTTAGTAGGCTGTTGGCTCACTTTTCATGATTTTCTTGCATCATTCTCATTTCTCTTCCCAATTTCTCCTCCACTTCTCTTACTTGATTGTCAAAATCCTTCTTTGGTTCTTCCTTGGCCTGCAACCAGCTGATATTTTTCTTTAAAGCTTTTGATGCAGGAGTTTTGACTTTGCTGTCTTCTTCTGGTTCCATGTTTTGATCCTTTTTTGTCTCCCAAAAAAGATTCTATGGTCTTATTGAGTTTCCTCTGTTTGCTCATCTTGCCAGCCAATTTTTTTTTTTACTTTTGAGCTCTTTGCCATCATAGAACTCTGCTTCCAGAGTGGAGAGAGCTGTGTCCCAACTTTCTGGGGTATGCACAGCTGGATGCCAAAGCTGTTGTCAGAGCTATAAGGAGCTATAAGCCCTCTTCCCCAGCCACCATAAGCTGTGGCACACTAGCATTCCTCACGCAAGGACCACCACCCAAGACTGCAACCCAGATCCAAGCAGGTAAAAGCAAGAGCGATTACCCTCTAAATGGTCAGTTGGTCCCCCTACGATCTGTAGGCTAGGAGCTCCAGAGGCAGCCACGTCGGCCTTTGCCACCTCTCAGCCCAGGGGGCAGGGGCCAGACCACACTCTTCTCTCTCTCAGTTCTGACAGAGTTCCCTACTGACCTTTTAGTTTCTCTTTTGTGTTTATGGGTTGAGAAGTCTGGAAACTGCCACAGCTACTGGTGATTCACTCTCCCTGAAGTCTGCTCTGGCTGGTTTGTGCCTCTGGTCAGATTGCCCCAGGTCTGGGTCTGGGCAGCTCACGTGGGACTATGCTAGGTTCCCAACTCGGTGTGATAGACCCTTCCTGTCAGCCTGCTAGGCTGCCTTCAGCAGGAGATTTGTTTCTCTTTGTCACTTTGGGTACTATAGCTCTAAAACTTGTTTAGAGTCATATTTTACAGGTATTGGAGGTGGGTGGAGTGGGAGCTCAGCCAAGTTCCTGCTTTTACTCCACCATCTTGGCTCCACTCCAGTCCTCAATCTCTACTATTATAACTTTAAAAGGAAGTTTTCTATCTTAGAAATCAAGCTATAAAAAGAAGAGGTGGCCAAATCAGAAGAAACATCTTCAACTGAAGTGAACCATAATTTGTAAATTCTAACAGAGTAGAAAGATATTTTGGAGGAATAGACTCTCTTTGTTTTAGAGAGGGGCAAATTATTAGGCAGCTAGATGGCTGCATGGATAGAGCAATGGGCCTAGGGGATGTGGTATCCTGTGACTAGCTGGACTTGTTGCTGGGGGCTCATAATAGGAAAGGCTCTTTTTCAGGTTATCTCTTGTAATCCCATCCTAATAGACAGGACTGTCCTTACTGTTTCAACAATAAGGAAAGTGGAAGACAGGATGGGGCTTGTAATACAAACAAGGTCAGAGGCAAAATAGAGGAACTACAGACAAAATGGAGTTATTTTAGCTTTCTCTACTACCCACTATATTTATATCTATATATCTATATATATGTGCTACCATATGTGTGTGTATATACACATACATAGATACACACACACAGATGCACATATATGCTACCCACTAAATATGTGTTACTACATATATGCTACCCCCTATATATTGTATGTATATACTCTGTATACATATATATATATATATATATATATATATCATGTATATTCACAAACATACATAAATGTGAGCTAAGCATCTATAACCTCTATAAGATTAAATGAATCCTAGTATACACGATACTCCCAATATAGACTGGTTTTATTTTATTCATATAGGTGGCAGAGGCCTAAAGCTTGAAGTATGGAATAATAGTCGACCTACTCATCTTGAAGAAATACTGGAGTATAATGAAAGCACACAAGGTTATGTAGGGTCCACTTGGGTAGATACAGCTTCCTATGTTTGGCCTATGGAGCAAGACATGTTTGTTGCCCGATTCAGTGGATTTCTAGTAGCCCCAAATTCTGATGGCTACAGATTCTACATTAAAGGTGATGACCGGTATGCTGTTTATTTCAGCCCAACTGGAAATCCAGCAGACAAGGTAGGAAAGCCATAACATGTGTCATCCACCTATCATTCCAAAGGCAATGTATTAGCCTTTGTCCTCCACTAAAGCTCTACTCTGAATTTTTGTCTTGGTGTGGAGGTGACCATGGGTTCCTAAAGGCTGTGTGAGGAGAGTTCAAGCTCTGGCAAGTCCTAAAAACCTGGAGAGACTGCTATGATGGGCTTAAATTATATGTGTCATACAAGGACCAGCATGGGGGTAGTAATGAGATGATGACATTTTAGAACACATCAACCCATGAAACTGGAGCAGTTGATAATGAACTGGACCTGGAGTCAGGAAAACCTGAGTTTAAATTCTGCCTTAGAGACATACAATGTGCGTAACCCTAGACAAGTCACTTAGTCCCTGTCTGTCTCAGTTTCCTCATCTATAAAATTGGGATAATATACTTCCTGAGGTTATGATGAGGATAAAATAACATATTTGTTAAAAAAAAAAACTTCAAAGTGCTATGTGTTTAGTTATTATTATTAAGCACAGGAAGGATGCATCCATATGAATGAAATCAGGAATCCTTGAAATAATTAAGTAATAACCTTGAGATTCATCTCACCTTCTGCCTCATGGGTTCTCATATATGTTATTCCCAAGATAAGAAAGCATAACCTCCTCATATCTGATTATCAGAATCCCTATCTGCCCATTAGACTCAATCCTCGTATCTCCTCCTTTGAAAAACTTTCCTTAATCTCCTTACATCAAGGATTAGTCTTCTCTCTCTCTTGCCTTGCTCTGTGCTTTTTTCTGTGTGTATACTGTGTCCTCTCAGTGGAATGTAAGCTCCATGAGGGCAGGTACTCTCATTGGTCTTTATGTTTTCAGTACCCTGTACAGTGCTGTGAACACAAGAGACGTGTCTTTGGGTTACATTTTTTGATACCTTATTGTAGCATGGAGTTGACTGTGTATTCTGTAAGGCTATACCAGCCTAATGTGAATTCTGTAAGGTTATACTATGCTAGAAATGACAAATTATTCATTTGTTTTGTATTAATAATACAAAGACCAGGCTACCTAGTTTAAAGAGGCTCATAACCAGATGGTTGGCTAACTACTTAAGATTTATTTTTTGGCCATAGCAACTCATGAAATAGATTGATCAGGAATTCATTAATAAATAATAAGGAGCAGGTTTTGCTACCTATATCCATTAAGGGTTTGCCCTGGTGAAGAAAGTACTCATACTGACAAAATCATAAATATTGAAGTATTAAAATATTATAAATAGAGAGATTAGTACATTATGAAGTTTATGGGAAAAATATTTTTAGTTTGGAGTCTCCTCTGTGAATAAGGAAAACTATGTGGCTCAGGGATAGAGTTCTGGGCCTGGAGTCAGAAGATGAGTTCAAATTTGGCCTCAGTCATTAGCTGTGTGACTCTGGGTAAATCACTTAATTCCTATTTGCCTCAGTTTCCTTATCTGTAAAATGAAAATAATAGCACCTACTTCCCAGAATTGCTGTGAGGAACAAATGTGAAAATAATTGTAAAGCACTTAACATAGTTCCTTACATAGTAAGCTCTATATGTGTTAACTATTAATTTAGTCCTGGTAATAGCTCTAAAGTTGCCTTGAAGATCCTATTGCCCCAGAACCAGAGTTGATCATTACAGAATTTCTTCTGGCCCATGAGAAGTCTATTCTCTAAATACAGATCCATAAACTAGAACATTTTGATCTTTTAAAATAGTTTTTTTAAGTACATCTAGTCTATTGCCATTAATTATTCAAACATACTGATGATAGGATTAGTAATAGGACAGTATTCATATTATCACGGTAGCTGTAACTAGTTTTCTAACCATAATTGTTCATGACACTTGTGACATTGAGTTACATGAGTAATTGTAACAGCTTGGGTTAAAGGTCTGTAATAGAAAAAAAAATTCTTTCTCTAAGGAACAGAAGCATTTTTACTGAAATTCTTATGGATTTCAAATATTCTTTTCTAGAACCAAGAATTTTGATACTTAATTTTTCATTATAGTCATTGGTGCCTAAATCTTCTTTCTATGTAATATTTTTCATATAATCTCAGTAAAAAAATTTGAAACAGTATCATATTAGCTGGAGGTTATTGGGTTGAGGTTGTGGGAAGGAAGGAAGAGCTCAAAAAATATTTGTGAAATGAAGTTTTTGTCATGGAGGAAAGAGCCTGGGATCAAGAAATGTGTTTGTTCCTAATCTGTCCTTTTATCAGAAAGATATCTAGAAGTTAGAAGGAAGAATGTTATGCTTGGGTTTTAAATGTTGATGATGAAAATGTGCATTTGTAAATTTCTTCTTTTGGGGCTTAGGTGAAGATTGCATATCATTCTTCATATGCCAACAGTTATTTTTCCAGTTCGACACAAAGATCAGATGTTTTTCAGCTTCAGAAAGGAAAAGAGTAAGTTTCATTCCTTTATTAAATTGCTTAAAGATATTTTTAACATTGCAAATGTATAGAGATTGTCTGAATTTTTGTGTCAAGAACCTATGTAGAATAGGACTAAAATACTGACATTCTAAAATTGAGTGTGTCTAAGTGAGGTATTTGTGAATTTTTATCACAAAGAACTTTCAGAAATGGTAGATTTGGAGCCTCTCATATTTGAGTCAGAGACGTATTATTAAAATTATTTGTCAGAAAATCAGTACCATTCAGTTAACTAAGCAAGTAATTTATAGCTGATAGCTCTGAATTGTAAGCTTTTTCTGAGGAACTGATGAGGGAGATTGGGAAGTTGATTTACCCCTATTCTTTAGATCAGTGATTTTCAAATGTTTTGGCCTCAGTACCATTTTATATTCTTAAAAATTGTTAAAGACCCCCCTCCAAAGAGCTTATGTTTATGTTAATTATAAACTTCGATGTTTACTGCATTATAAATTATAAACATCTTAGTATTATTATGAAAATAGTTTTGTCCTCTTGGACCCTCTAAAAGGATCTCAGGGATCACAGGAGTTTGAGAAATATGTTTCAGAGTCTTATATTGTTGAGTATAGATGAGAACATTCATTAACACTAATCAATTGAATCAATTATAATAATCCTTATCACCATCACCCTCAGCATCATAATCATTGTCAAATACTTGAAGTATTTGGAATTACTTCCTATTCTAATCATACCTTATTTTTAAAAACATCTGAATACCGAAGTAGTTAAAATTATGTTTTCTGACATGTAGTAACATTGAATTTATGTATTATCCTATAATAACATGGTTTTAACAACAAGATGGAATATCAATCAGTAGTATGCACATTTATGGTACTGATTACAGAAACTGTACCCGATTTATTTTGATGTCAGCAAAACCTTCTGACATATTTAGCAGATCAACATTTTAAAACGAAAATAGAATAATGGAAGTCATCACTTACAGTACAGACAAAATTTTACTCATTTAATGTTTATTAGAATAGCTGAATATTCTTTTTGACTTTACAACAACTAATTCACTCATTATTCCTTTTTTAGATATTACATTGAAATATTATTGCAGGAATATGGACAAAGTGCTTTTGTTGATGTTGGGTTATACCAATATAGAAATTTCTATACTGAACGTCAATCAAGAGATGCTGTAAATGAAGAGCAAGTTATTCAAACCCAGTCTATAACTGTGCAAGAAATACAGGTTTGCTATGTTTATGGGTAACTATATTGAAAGTGGGTTTCTAGAATTTTTTATAATTTCTACTGGATTAGAAGCTACTTCTGGGGAAAGTGGTAACACAGAATTATAGAAATGTATTTAAAGACACATATTCTATGGGCAGCTAGGTGGCACAGTGAATAGAGCATGAGCCCTGAAGTCAGGAGGACCCTAGTTCAAATCCAACTTCAGACATTTGACATTTAACTAGCTATGTGACCTTGGGCAAGTCAATTAACCCCAATTGCATTGCCTTTCTCCCTCAAATATCCCCCCCCCCACATACTCCAGGCTGTGTCTCTGCCCAAGTCTCTTAATATTTCAAAGTTCTCATCAAGTCTCTAATTGCTACAAGTAACAGAGGAGGTGCCAAGCTACCCTGAAAACGTTAAGTTTTATCATTATGAGCTTCTAACAACAATTAAATCATAGGTTCAAATCCTATTATCTATCTTTCTATATACAGACATGCATATCTTTATGTTATTTACATATCTATGTATACACATATACTTACATTCTCATAATCTACCTGTAGATGTCTTGAAGTTAAGGATCAATAACTTGAAACAAAAGTGTACAAATTTAAAAAAAAGTTAAGCATCAAATTTTTTAGTATTTTAAGTAAAGTAGAATATAGAACTTTACACTTCATTTTTTCTATGCTCAAAAGGAGGCTTATCTATATTTTGAGTTTTTTTTTATTAATAGGTCATATCTCTGGAAAACTGGAAAACAACTAACCCAAATAATGAAATTCAGAAGATCACAGTATCCAGCCCGTGTATGAAATCTAATACTTGTTCATTTTACCAGTATAGCTTAATCTACAACAAGGAAAAGACAGGTGAGTTATTTTAACTAAAATATTATGTTTGGATTCATATATGGATGTGTTTGAAAGAGTAACTAAACCATATTACCCAGAGAACACAATGTCTAAGATGTATCAATAAACAAAGCTGTAAAAGTGAGGTTAAGAACACCATGACTTTCAGAAAGCTCAGAAAATGGTTTCAATTATATGTCACATGGGTAACTACTTCATCAACACTATCTTTTGCCATGTTAGCATTATCACATGCGTATATATTTATGAATGTATACATATCTATGTGCTTGTATAATATGATATATGGCTATGGGTGTGTATAAACACACATTTGGTCAGAAGGAAGAAATTATTCTATAAACTTCATTGCTCCTCCTTCCCATCAGCAGGTCACCCCAGATCCCATGGTGGGGGCTGGAAATGCCTTGAGAGCCCCAGCCTGAAGAACCTAGCTAAGGCCCCATCTTCTAACCTTCTGCCAATGATGCCTTCCCCCTTTCTGCTCTTAGTCTGATGTTGAGCCCTCATCCCCACCTCTGTCAGAAGGAATGCAGAATCCCAGCTTTACTTGTATCCACAAACTTAATCCCCTTTCCCAATGGTGGTGTGTCATATCGATGGAAGATTATAGGCCCTAAGAGCTTTTGGGCCTTAACATTGGCCCCTAAAGTTGTACCCTTAGGACCTCTGGTCTTTTCCATAAGCCCTACAGCTAAACTTTCTTCCTAATGTTTTCTTCACCAATTAGAATGAGTTTCTTGAGAATAGGGGCTGTCTTCTATTTATTTTTGTATCCATAGCATTTAGCACATTGTTTGGTATAAGGTAAAGGCTTATTAATTTTCATAATTTGTTCATTCATGGATCTGTAACTTCATTGGTGAAATTACTTGTTCCATTGATGCAGATCATCTGGTCCAATATATGCCTATGCCAGAATCCAGTCTGCAACATCCCCATCAAATAGTTGATCCCCAAGGAAGATTCACTGCCTGCTTCAAAAGGAAGCCATTCCACTTTTGGATAGCTCTAATGTCCAAAACTGTAATGCTTAGGGAAAATTTTCCTTATATTATACCAAAATCTTCTTCTCTTAACCTTTTGCCCATTTCTCCTACTTCTTTCTTCTGGGACCCCCCCCCAAAAAAAAAAAACAAGTTTAATTCCTCCTCCACATAGATCTTTTATATAGTTGAAGACTATACATTAAAGACAATTATCATACATCACTCACTACCACCAACAACCCCCAAAAGGAAGGAAAGAGACAAGCATTTATTAAAAATTCTTACTACTGTTCTAAGCACCTTATAAATATAATCTTTTTATCCTCACAACAACCGTACAAGGTAGATGTTATTATTATCCCCATTTGACAGTTGAGGAAATTGAGGCAGGCAGAGGTTAAGTGACTTACCCAGAAAGTAAGTGTCTGAGTCAGGATTTAAACTCAGTCTTCCTGATTCCAGGCCCAGCACTCTATTCACTACACCACCTACTTCCTCAAAAAATTAAACTTTTCCAGGATAAATGTCCACGGTTCTTTAAAATGTTCCTTGCGTAGGATGACCTTAAGATCCTTCACTATTTATGATGAGCATAGGTACAAATGACAAATAGGTCACAAGTGTATAAAGTGCTGAACCTGGAGTTCTGAATCTGGCCTCAGACACTTACTAGCTGGGCAACCTTGGACAAGTATTTTAACATATGTTTATCTCAGTTTCTTCATCTATAAAATAGGGATAACAATAGTACCTACCTTGTAGAGTTGTGAAGATTAGATGAGATAATATTTGTAAAGTATTTAGCACAGTACCTGGCACATAGTAAGGACATTTTTATTAATTATTATTATTCCAGGATGGTTAGATATTCTGTTTCACTTTCTGTTCTTTTATTTGTTATTGGACAATATAGCTAATGGATCTAAAGTAATATTTAGGGACAGAAAACAATCAATATTAGCTATATATTTGTAGAAACATCATATTTAAATTTAAGTACCTTAAGTGATTTATTTAAATAAATTTCTATATATAAGTATTGCTTGAGTGCCTATTATGTGTTAAATACTAAGCTAAGTACTATGAACATTGAAAAGCAGTAGATAATTTAATAGCTTAGTCTTCAATACGTCTAAGAAGATAAATTGCTACAAGGAAAATTTCCTTGTTTGACAAGAACCACTGAAACAAGTGAAAAATCATTTGGGAAAAATTAGGTTTAGAGCAACATGTGGCACTAAATACTGCAATTAGTTAAAAAGGGATATATGGCCTGATTATTAAAGGTCATGCCATAAAAAATATGAGAAGAGAACTAAAGGAAGTATATGTAAATCTTGAAGCACTATGTAAATACTAGTCATTATTATTAATAGTACTATTATAGCTTGCCCTCATTAGAACTAATCTAGTGCACTGTGTTCAGTTCTGGGCACCATTGTTTAAGAAGGACATTGATATGCTGGTGAGTACACAGAAGAGGGCAACCAGAATGATGAAGGGCCTTAAGTCCATGTCATGCAAGATCATTTGAAGGAATCAGACATATTTAGCCTGAAAGAGCAAACATTCAAATGAGCTATGAAAGCTCTTCAAGTATATATAGGTCTGTAATATAGAGAAGAGATTATATTTCGTCTATTTGCCCATCAGAAAACAGAACCAGAAGCAATGAGTAGAAGTTGTGAAGAGCCAAATTTAGGTTTGATGTCAGGAAAAATATGGTATCAGAGCTCCCCCAAAATGGAATAAAGTATTTCAAGCAGTGGTTGGTTTCTCCTCCTTATTCTTTAAGCAAAGGTTGGACAATCACTTGTTGGTATATTTTAGTGGAGATTTTTTTCATGAATAGGTCACTTCAAACTCTCAAATTCTGTGAAAATGAAAAGCTCTTACACTAACAAAATCAATGCAGCTGGTATAAAAAAGAAATGTGTTGAAGTGTGACAAATCTTTTCATCATCTATTTCTAAGTATCTGAAATCCACAACATATAGGGACTTAACATAAATATATGAAATCAAGAGACATTCCCCAATAAATAAGTGTTCAAAAACATGCGGTTCTCAAATGAAGAGGAGCAAACTATTAGCATGATATGAAAGATTGTTCCAAGTTATTAATAAGGTAATTATAATCTGATCTGAGATTTTAGCTCATACTCAGTAAGCTTAAAAAGACCACAGAAACTGGAAATAGTGTTGGAGGGGCTTTGGTAGGACTATGAATTGATCTAATCATTTTGGAAAGCAATTCGAAATTATGCTTAAAAATTGTGATTAAAATTTCCATGCCCTTTGACTGAGAGATTCCATTTCCAGGTATATGTTTCAAGGAGGTCAAAGATAGAAAGAAAGGTCTAATAAACATCAAAATATTCACAGTAGTATCTTTTGTATTAACAAAGAAATGGGAAATAGTAAATGCTCATTAATTGGAAAGTGAATAAATATTAAGGTAATAGAGATATAATAACTATGCATCATTCTGAGGACCATAGGAAGTCACATAAACTGATGCAAAGTGATGAAAATAGAAACAGTAAGAAAATATAAACAATAAATGAATGAATGAAAAGTATCTATTGTTTACTGTGTTTCGAAGTACCATGTTAAGCACTAGGTATACATATACAAACGTGATGGTTCTTGTTTAATATAAACAAGGAATTTATGTTCTAATTGAGGAGATAACCCTTATATGGGAATGATGGCCAAAAAGGGCATTTTGTTCTGGAAAGTCACAAAGACAGTGATGAAAACAAGAGGGCAATACATTAGCCTGCCCTTTCTGGAGAGTCATGTTGTGATCTGATCATAGTTTTCAAAGCAAGGGGAGGAAATGTACAGTGTGTGTGTGTGTGTGTGTGTGTGTATGTGTGTGTGGTAGGTAAGATTAGGGGTGGGAATGGGGGAGAGAATGATCTTTTAGCAGGACAGAAAATGCCCAGGGTGAAGATGAGGGTGCTTGGTCCCAGGCAGTGTAGTTCAGTAAGCTTACCTTGTCTGGGGCATGGTTTTTAGTGGTCCTAGGTCCAAATTGGAAAATAAAACAGCAACAATAATAAACAGAAGGAAAATGTCAGGTATTAAGATGGGGTTGCATGTTCTCTGGGGATGCTTTAGCTTACAATGACTGCTACAATGCAACTGGAAAGAACTATAAAAGAAAACTGAAATATATGAAATTATAATCACTAAATTTGGCCTCATAAAATAGATGAGATAATTTAGTTCCTTTGTTTGCAAGGGTGGGGAGCTGCTGGTCTGGAATGTTGCATACTCTTGTAGCAGCAAGCACCCTAGCATACCCAGGGTGGCTGCCAACACAGGTTCATAGATCTGCTTTTCTAAAGGAAAGCAAACCAAAATGGGTTAACAATCTTCTTTTAATCAAATATGTCATTTACCTAGTTCAGGGGGAAAAGGTCAGCACCCTGAACTTCAGAAGATACAGAAGTTACAAGCAGACAAAAAATACGGACAGAGAAATATCAGCAGACAGGCTTCCAACTGTCTGACCATTACATCCATACTTAGTTACCAGAGAGGGAAGCACCAACATCTGGGTTTTCAAAGCCGGGGGGCTTAATGGCTGCCAGAATCTCATCTGGTCAAATCATATAACTCTTCTCAAAATGAGCCCCAAAGCAATGCCTCACATCAAGCTATATATAGCCTTCTCCTGGATCAGAGAATGTCACAACCCTCTTGACCCACTGCCCAATCACCAAGTAAAACCAAGCCTCCCATCACAGGCTCCATGTGACCACATTCAACCTAGTAGGGGGCAGAGTATATTTTCAAATCAAGGAAGGTTCTCAGAGTCACTTAAGCCTATCAAAGGGCCCAGGTGCAGGGAAGATCTTAAATTCCCATTCCCATAACAACTCTGCTGGTATGTTGGTTTGTTTTGTTGAGCTATATTTTTTCTTCATTTTAATTTTTTTTCCTTTTTAAGATAAGGAAATATCTAGGTATAAGAGGGAAGGGGATATATTTAGGAATGATGGTGACATAAAATTAGAATTTAGCAAAAAATAAATTAGGAAAAGGAAAACAGTAGGCTCCCACAAAGCTCTAACAGCTTCATTAAAGAGCCCAAACCAACATACACAAAACAATTACAGACCACACTTTGAGGAGATGATAAATTGTATGGTAGCAACTACTCATGCTTGAGAACAGATAAAAATCTGTGAGCTGCAGTAGTTAAGGAAGGAGTCAACTTTAAATACTCTTTTATTCATCTTCCTATAGTTCTGCTACCTGCTGATGCTTCAGATGCTGCCATGGAGTCAGCTTTAAATGCTCTGTTGTCTATACAACCTGATGTGGTTCATGTGGTAAGAAAAGATGGCAACCAGAGCTATGTTTATACTGTAACTTTTAAATCAGCCAGAGGTGAGTATGGGGACTATTTTGTCCCTCCTCTAAGTTCTAGTTACAAAGCACAGAATGTATGTCATGTTTAGCCCTAGTAATAGCTATAGAAACATGGAGTAAAAGAATCTTATCCATAACCTGATTGATAAACACATTTTGTAGGGGTGGCTAGGTGGCACAGTGAATAGAGCACTGGCCCTGGAGTCAGGAGGATCTGAGTTCAAATTTGACCTCAGACACTTCACACTTACTAGCTGTGACTTAACCCTAATTGCCTTGCCTTCCCCCTTCCTCCCTGTTTAAAAAAAACAAAAACAAAAACAACATTTTGCCTACCTTTTCAGGGAGAACTGCATGTCATCCATTATTTTGGGTTTTTTGGGTTTTTTTTTTTTTACTGTTGCTTTTTCTTTTCCTGCAAGCAATTTGTATTTTAATGATTTTTCAAGAAATTCATAATCCAACCTAAACCAATAAATATAAGATGAATTCCAAAAGTGTGTAACATAGTATGAGCATTCTAACTTGTTGGCAAATTATAATCTGATTTTGCCAAGCAATGTGGATGACTGATTAATGAGCTCTTTCATCTTTGTCTTTTATATTACATTCTTTGCATTGTATTTTTCTTAAAATATAATCCTAATTATTATTTTATTCTGTTGTATCTCATAATAATGTTATCAAGAGTAATATAACAATAATTTTTTACATTTACATAGTGCTTTGGAGTTTACAATGTGCTTTTTTCATATCCTTTTGTGTTAAGATCTATCATGTAACTTCCAATAAATAAAATAATTCTTTTAAGAATTCAGCACTTTTTTTATAGGTGATTTTGATCTGATCACTTATGAGGTACTTGAAGGGAGAAACATCACAGTGGATATTGTTGAACAATTCAAAGGAATACCCAGTTTGGATACTTTCACATTGACTTGGGATGGTATTTCTTCTAAGCCTCTCACTCCTTTGTCATCAGAAAATGAGGTTTGTTGTGGAAACTTGAAGTGTAGAGTATTGTTAGTTATGCCAGTAAAAACTTGACCGTGACCTGCAGTTTGATGCTTTAGTTCCTTTAGGATCATGGGAATTATAGCTATAGCTGACTGTTGGAAGTCATCTTGTCCAATTCCCTCACTTTGCAAATGAGAAAACAGAGGACCAGAGAACTGAAGCAACTTCTTCTATTCTTGAACTGTTATTTGGTAAACAAAATTGTTCCTCATTCATAATCCAATTTGACATCATTCTGGTTAATTTCACTTTTATCTTAAGTTATTTAATAGAAAGCCCTGTTAATTTTAATGTATATTGCTGAAAATATTTTAAAATCTCATTTGTAAGTAAATAATCAATAATGTAGAATACGTTCTCTCACTTATAAAATGGTGTTTATGTCTAATCAAGCCCATTTAGCCCACAGTCTAGCTGGGATAAAATAGCCATCAAAAAGAACTAAGTGAAAGACAACATCAACAACTGGGAAGGCCCTTTGAGATAGCTATTCATAAGTTAGAGAAATTATACTCTCAATATTCCTAAGTCAGAAACTTCCTATGAGAGTGGAATTTAATTTTTGATGATATTGATGATTCTACAATGCTTCAGAAAGCTATACATGATTTATTGTTTTATAGTACTAACAATGTAAATAACTAACAATGTAAAAAAACCAAAGTGTCAGAGACTTTTTAAGTGCATAGTGACTTCTGTCATATCCTAGAAGTTATTTTTCAATAAATCCTGGCTATGAGTTTATTATGTTCTCTATTTCTCCTAAAAAGGGACTGCAGATTATTTTTCCCAGTCATTTGAGGGATTTTGTGGGGTTTAGATTGATTGAGGCTTTAGTACATGAATTTGTTTTCAGAATGTTTCTGCCTTTTCTCAGAGAGAAAACATAAATCAAACTCTTTAATTTCTACAGTGACACCTGTTTTGAACAAATAGATTAATCAGTTTGACTAGGGAATGGAATATGGCAATGTAATTTTCTGATTAACTGAGGGTACCTGCTTTTTATGCCTATGATGAAAATACAACACATCAAAAATATTATTTGTCTCTGATCTCCAGAAAACTCCCATGATAGAACTATTTCCCCATGAAAATTCAATTTACCCTCTTTCTGGAGTATCTCCAGTAAACTAGTTGTTTTTTTTTTTTTAGTTGAAAATGAGAAAAAAATCAGTATTTATCTAATGGCTGCATTTACAATTGACTCTCATCTGTTGTTTTTTTCTTTTTGGCCTATTATAAAACTAATTTTTGCATGTATTTATACCTTAAAAAACTAAAGTTTTCGGTAAAAAGTCCCACTAGACTTAGTTTATAGTATACACTTAATATAGTGTAACCAATGTTACACAGAGACAGATTTTGTGGACAAGAATGTCTGTCATTCCAAACTGGACCTTGATGGCTTTAATGGACGTTTCAATCTTTCCAATTGACTTCTTAAGCATTTTAATTTTCTTTGAACTGTTGGATACCCAGCTTTTGAGCTTAAAACTTCTGCCCTCCAAAAATACTTACTACCTTTAAATAGTGCTAACAACTGCCGAGTTCTAGGAGTTTGTGTGGCAACTAATTGAAGCTTTATTATATATCGAAGCATTTGACATTTGATAATCAAAAGAAACTGTGGACCTATCTAGTGTCACTGAAAAAATACTTGAAAAAAGGTATTGGTATATTAGATTTCTTGCCACCTAAACTTATTTTCCAATATCACCCCCCCCTTTTTTTTTACCATGTTGTGACCTTATACTGACATCACTAAATATATTGTATGTTTTGACTTAGTCTAAGAAGCATATTGAATTCATAGAATTTCTCTAATTCACTCACTGCCATGGATATATTGACACATTAGCTGTGCTTAATCTTCATCATAATCAGTTTACTTTTGCTCAGGACTGAGAATTTCTAGGCAAGATGTGTCTCACAAATGGCACTTTGCATTGCCTTTGAACACATACTTAAACCATCTTTCTCAACTTGTCCATTTGCTTCTGGGGAAAATTGGATTCCACCTTCTGCAGAAAACCATTCCCAGCCCTACTCTGAGATTACTTCTCATCTACTCTGTATTTCTTGTATATGCCTAGTTATTGATGTGTTGCCTTCCCAGAAGAATGTAAATTGAATGAGAGTAGGGACTATTTTTTTTACTTTATTCATATCTTCAGCACTTAGTACCATGTAAGTGCTTAATAAATGCTCACTGGCAGCCTATTTTTTGGTTTCTTTAAAACAAGAATGTCAGTGTGAAGGGGGTTCAATTCCCTTGGTTTTATGTCAATATGTAAGCTGTTGGACATTGACATTAAGAGTACCAACAGTTAAATGAATATTTGTAGACAGAACACTTAAATGATTCTTAATATCTTCTCTCTTTTGTGCTCTCCTGCCCCTATTATTGTAGAAATAGAAAGACTAAGGGCTATTTTGTATTTTTGTTAATTTCACAGATTACTCTGGCCAAAAAGAAACTCCATAGTTTTTATGGTTTTAAGACCATAGGTTTTATGGTCAATCTTCTGGATATAAGCCTATCTATGAACCTTGGTAAGAGTACTTAGTTAGGATGGTCCCTGGATAAACAGAAAAATAATATAAGTCTACATTCCAAGTCTTTTTATCTTTAAATAACTGCACCACATCAAAGATTAAAGGAGGATATTAATAGAAACTGAACATGATATTTAAGAATGAATAAAAATGAAACAAGCACCTGAAAAATTACTTGGAAATGCAACTAATAACAGGGTATTAATATATGAAATCACTACATGTCTTACAGCAATCTTTATGGTCAATGATTTGTGTTTATATTGTTCTAGGTTCAAGCAGCAATGGAAGAAATGGTTAGTGCCAAATGTCCAAAAGAAATTGCACACCTTAAGGAAGGTTTTATTGTGAAGTACTTCAAAGATTATGAAACTGACTTCAGTATGGTAGGGAATACTTTGTGAATTTGGGGACAAACAAATGATATAGAATTCATACATGGAATTTAGTGATTTAATTGTTAGCAGTTTCTCTTCTTTTCATTTCTTTGTATTTGTCTTAACAATCATTCCTGGGCAAAAAATGCCACAATATTTTTCAGCACGAAATTGTCTCACATATCTTCATAGGCTTCCAAAGATCAATTTTCTTTTTTTATGTTATAATGTTCTTTTTGATATTTGAGGTAAGTTTGAAAGTGATGATCCCTGTTTTTTGTGATAGGAGAGAAGATAAAAAGACCACTGTGCAACTTTAATACCATGGAGTAAGCACTGTAATCCCACTTTTTAATTTTGCAGCCCCATTTTAGTACACATTTTATTTTTTTCTTTATTACTGGCAAGCTCAGCCCTCAGGTTATTTCTCTCTTTCTCAGATTTCAAGATCACACTATTTCTCCACGATTATTAGTCTCCAAACTACAGGCCCACAGCAGGAGGGAGACCACAAAGCTTTTCTTAACTTTGTAGTTTAAGCCTTTATAGTCATCATAGTTATAAAAATGGAAAAGACCTAAGAAACTATCTAGTCCAACTTTCTCATTTTATGAATCAGGAAATTGAGGCCCAGGATGTTGTGACTTGTCCAGGGTCATAGAGGTGGTGGCAAGCTACAAGATAGGATATGAATGGAGGCTTTCTGACTTGAGAGTCAGTCTTCTTCCAAGTTTGCCACTGCTTTTGATACTTCTTCAAGACAGCACACAATATTCTTAGTTATTTAAAGATTTACTATGAAGCACTACAAGGCAATACACAGTTTTAGGAGAAAGGGATAGCAGCACAGAATATCTGGAAGAAAATACGAACTATCTGTAGTTATTAGTTATAGCTTAATTCTGCTTCCCCATCAGCTATTAACTAATAGATCACAATTATATAATCCTTTAAGGTTTGCAAAGTACTTTACATACATTTTGTCATTTGGTCTTTGCAATATCCCTGTGAAGTCAGTGCTATTATTATACCCACTTTGCAAATGAAGAAATAGAAGCTAACTGGCCCAGGGTCACATAGATCTTATCTGTTAGAGGCAGGATTAAAATTATGTCTTCCTGGCCCCAGCTTCCCTTTAGTTTTACCCTTTGGAGTCAAACAGAACAAGTTGCATTCTTTTTCCACATAACAGCTATACCAATATTTGGGGGTAGCAATTATTACCTCCCTAAATCTTTTCTTCTCCAGACTAAATGTCTTCAGTTCCTCCAAACAACCTTAAATTATTATAGCCTCAAAGCACTTCTCAATTTTGATTGTACTCTTCTGGATACTTTTCAACTTATTAATGTCCTTCCTAAAATGTGGCCACCAGAAATGAAAATAATACTTTGAAAATGGTCTGATCAGGGCAAACTACAGTTGGAGCTATCAATTCCCATGTTTAAAATACCCTGCCTCTTTTGCTGTTGCAAAAATTGAATTTTTTTGTTGTTCAGTCGTTTTGGTCATGATGACTCTTTAGTGACCACATTTGGGGTTTTCTTGGCAAAGGTACTGGAGTAGTTTGCCATTTCCTTCTCCAGTTCATTTTACAGATGAGGAAACTGAGGCCAACAGGGTTAAGTGACTTGCCCAGGGTCACACAACAAATAAGTGTCTGAGTCCAGACTTGAACTCAGGAAAATAAATCTTCCTGATTGAAGGCCTGGTGCTCTATCCTCTCTACCACTTAGCATTAACCTTTTTTGTTTCCATGTCACACTGTGTCATATTGTGTTTGCAGTTTAATAAAATCCTAGATCATAGTATCATGGATTTCGTAGTACCAGAAGAGACTTTATGAGGCAGCTAGGTGGTGCAGTGAATAGAGCTCCGGCCCTGGAGTCAGGAGGACCTGAGTTCAAATCTGGCCTCAGACACTTGACACTTACTCTCTGTGTGACCTTGGGTAAGTCACTTAACCCCAATTGCCCTGCTTTCCCCCCTACCAAACAAAATTTTTTTAAAAAAGAGAGACTTTAGAGATCATTGAGCCCAACCTCGTCATCTTACAGAGGGGAGAAAACTGATACCTAGAGAGAATAAATTATTTGCCCAAGGTCATACACCTTCTAAAAAGCAGAGGTAGGATTTGAATCTAATTCCTATAACTCTAAATCTAACATTCTCCCTAGTGTTCCATGAGATCCTTTCCATATGAACTACTGTTTAGATTTTTGTAATTTTATGAAGTTGATTTTTTTAAAAACAAAATTATAAGGCTTTACATTTACCTCTGTTAAATTTTATCTTATTAATTTTGGCTTAGTTTAGCCTTTTAAGACCTTTTTGGCTCTTAACTGTCATAGAATGTATTTCCCATCATTCCTAGATTTGGGTCATCTGAAAATCTGTCATTTATGCCATCTATATGTTATTAATACAAATTCTAAACAGCACTGGGTCAAGGATATGCCACTTGAGACTTTTCTCCAAGTTGACATGGAGCCAGTCTCAATCATTGTCCTCCAACACACACCTACTAAAGCCTTGAAAATGTACTGCATATGATTCCTTTATAGGAATGTCTTTACTCAGGAGAGAAGAGTTAAATGTTTAAAAGGAAGTCTTTCAGTGTCCATTTTTTCAGGATAGGAGCTATATATGCTATTGAACCCTTGCTATGTTCTCGTGACTATGCTAGGTACTGTGTGGAGGTAAAAACATGTGACAAGGCATCAGTCATCAGGAACCCTATAGTCTAGATGGGGAGAAAATAATACACACACTCCAAATGTGTATGTAAATTCTCTATGTCAAATCAAATTAAAAAGCATTTATTAAGTGCCTACTATTTGTCAGACACCATGCTAAGTGCCAGAGAAACAAAAAGAGGCAAAAAACAAATCCCTTCTCTAAAGAAGCTCACACTCAAATTGGAGAGACAATATGGAAACAACTATGTGCAGAAAAGATCTTTACAAGACCAGCTGGGGGTACTTTGAGAAGGAGGGTACTAGCATGAAGGGGAATCAGGAAAGGCTTCTTGTAGAAGTTGGAACTTTAACTGATGATTAAAGGCAGCCAGGGAAGCCCAAAGGTAAAAGTAAATAGGAAGAGAGTTCTAGATATAGAGAACATTCATTTAAATTCCAATAGTTAAATTACAATACAAAGCACCAAAATGAATTATGTAAACAATAGTAGGAAAGAATCAATGTAATACGGTATAATTAATTTCTCAGAGAATAGATGGTATTTGAACTGGACCTTGAGACACATAGGCTTTCATTCCTGGGTGGCAGGCACATTTATATTTATGTTTAAATTATAATTCTGTTGTTTCCACAGAAAGATATTAATAGAGGTCAGATGACATCTGAGACTGTAGCTTACTGTGGTCGTTATTCCCTGAAAAATCCAGCTGTTCTTTTTGATTCAGCAGATTTTAAGTCAAATGGAATGCCTTATGGAAATATCTCATTATTTCCCTATAATCAGGTAAGTTTTGAGAAAATCACATACTAATTGTATGAGGAAATAATAAAAACCAAAAATTCTTATAAGTTGGTAAGAGGAAACATTTTCTCTGATTTCATGTCATTTGAACAACTACTGTACTTAATGTTGTGTGTTTATAATTTCCAGTTATGATAGCTATCAAAGAAATGGATAAAACAAGACTAAAGAAGCATTAAAAAATTATATTGTTCTCAGCAAGTCATTAGTTATTTGAAAAGAACATTAGAGTGACATCATTTAAAATTATGGAATAAAGAAAATCTTTATAAAGTCTTTTGTCCCCCACTATTAATTAAAAAGAGATAAATATATGCCTAGCAGGAAGGACTCATGTTTTTGTTCATTCATTCATAACAACAAACATTAAGTAGCTACCCTACATTAATGCATATTACTGGGTGCTGGGAAAGATACAAATATAAATAGGACACAAATTACTGAACAAGAATGAAAGAAAATCATAGGCACAGATAAAAATATTTTAATAAATATCATCATAAAAAGAGAACTATAAGACCAACTTTTATAAGAATACAGCTTTTTTTCTTCTTTAAGGATGTAATACTACACTCTAATTATGTTCCTAGTGTGAAAATGTGTATTGGACTTTTATGAAGAATTTCCAAATGTAGAAAATAATATGATAATATCATCACATCATGTGATAGCATTATAACATATCATATCAAACCTTCTAGTGATTATCTCCATCTGTGCAAACTGGAGCAGATTTACATGCAAATTAATCTCCTAAAATGTGCTCCTACATTAAACTAAATCACTAAAATCTTTAGTGATTTTTAAAATATTTTTGAATAATTCAATAAAAATTGCTCCAAATTTTAACATAACTCACAAGGAAACTTAGGAAGTAAATCTTCTCCTGTTGTGCCAAGTATCAAATACTTCCAGAAATAATATAAAAAAATCAGGATAAGTAATGTGATTTGAGATTTTTATAATAACTTTTCATTTCTTTCCTGTTTTTGGTGTAGTTTTGTCTTGCCTACAAAGGATTCCTGGGAAATCACATTGGCCTAAAATTTCAGTACCAAGACAGTAAAAGCAAGGAAACTAAAAGCACCAGTATGCAGTTCTCATTTCCCTTTGTTCAAGGGAGCAAGTAAGTATCCTCTGCTTGGACATACATGCTGCATAAAAATATCAAATTCTTCTTATGTGATTTTGTCATGGACAAGATTCACTATGGGCTCAATTCTTCAATCAAGGATCCAGTGTCTGTGCAGATGCTTCCTTAGAAATCCATGAAAATTCTATTTAAAAAATACATAAAGGTCATAAAAGGAAATAAATATTAGTCCAGTATCACTAACACAAATGAATCTGAGTAGAGTCATAATGTGCTGGTAACAAGAGAATCCAAATTAGGTCATGAAAGTAGTTGGTCTGCTTCCTTATTCAAAGAAGAAAATACTTGCTACCAGAGCATCACTTTTTAAAAAAACTGAACATTCAAAACTGACTTCATATTGGCAAGGGATAGAGAATATAGTACGTGACTTTTAGGAATAAATAAAGGGATATACAGATAAAGTAAAGGCTAGAAATTATACTTTCTTTATAAAAAACAAGTTGCAAATATAGAAATGAAAAAGACAAAGAGATATAGATAGATAGAGAGATAGAGAGATAGATAGATAGATAGATAAGCAATGCCTATGGAACTAATAGATTAGCTTCATTCACATTAACAACTCAGAATTCTATTCAGTCATGGCTGATGTTTTATAATTCCCAATTGTTCTTAAAAGCATATTTTTATTATTTTTGAATCTTTTGCAATATGTTGGTTTTTGTATCGTAATCATGAATTTGCATGCACCTGATGATTTTTTAAAAAGCTACTTTTTAAAATGAAATTTCTCTTTTAATATATTATTCTTCTCCCAAGCTGCTAGATCTCCTACTAACATCATTATTTTAAAAGCATGGAATGATTTCTAGTTTAAGGAGAGTAGTAACATCTATTTTCCCCCTTTATAGAAATGATTAGATTTTTTTTCTTGAGCTATATGTTTGCTATCTTGGTAGGAAAGAGAAATATATATAGATAGAATATATATAATAGATAGAAATATATATATAAATTATATAGAAATATAATTAAATGCTACTTGGAAAAAACAGATAAGAGAAGACATCATTATAGGTTACATTATAATGTCATATTATAGTAATATGCTGTTATTATATTTTAATTATTATATTTAATTGTATAAAGAGGGCTCAAGAAAAGGTAATTCGATAGAGTTTATGGGTAAAGATTGTATGAATCAATTTAGTCTAGATACTTCACTTTCCAACTTCTGGCCTTCCTGGCTTATGATACCAAAGATGTTTGTGTATCTTTCTGTTGTATAAAACATCATGACGGCTTTTGAAGTACCCTGTATATGTTGTGATATGCATGAGTATCTAAAATATTTATGTGTGTGTACATATAATAGATATGTATATGTATATATGTGTACATGTATACATATATTATACACACTTGATTTTTGGTTTAGATCTTTGATTCCATTTATATACAGTATTTCTGGTAAGGAATCTCCCTCTCCCAATATAGACTAGTACCTTCTCTGCAACTGATAATCTTAAAGAGTTGCGTTGGGCACTTAGAGTTTTGAGATAGCTTGGTGTGATGGACAGAGAGTTGGCCTTGGAAACAGTAAAACCTGGGTAAAGGTCATGCCTCTGACACACTAGCTCTGTGTCAGCCTGGGTAACTTACTTAACTTTCCAGTTTTCTAGGCAAATCTGTAATAGAATTATTTATCCTCATAGTGTGTGTGTGTGTGTATAATGTATGTATGTGTGTGTGCACACACGTACACATGAAAGCATGTGTGTGTATGATGTCAATTGTACTTAATCAGACCTATAATTTTATTGGTATAGGGAATTCTTAATATGAAAACTCTCTCCACCGGCATAGATCAGCAATTTGTCTGTAACGTAAAGTTTAGAGAATTTCCTGAAAAGTCGAGAAGTTAATTGACCTGCTCATGTTTCCACAGCTAGTATATGTCTGAGGCTAGATTTGAAACTTGACCTTCTTGAATCCAAGGCTAACTTACTATTCACTAGATCATATTACCTCTCACTAGTAATATTACTTCCAAAATAAAATAATCATACTCTTCTTTGCATCTTCATAGTATCAGGTATCCAATCCAGTCAAATAAACTTTTAGGTGGAGAAAAAAATACAGCAAACATCCTGCTAATTTTTGATCCCCTTTGAGATAATTACTATCTTTGTTGATATGCTATTTGTTCATTCTGATGACACAATATCACTGATTTCATTTGGAATTCATTTCAGTTGGACATACACTTGCATAGATCTCCTGTACCTCATACAAGGAAAATATTCTGGAAGAAACTTCTTTCTTCAAAGGATCAGTTTGCAAAAAGCATCTGAAGTCCAGTCTTTCTATGTGGATGTCGTATATCTTGGACAGATAGCTATGATCTCAACTACAGACGGTATTTTGTGTGATTTGCCATTTACAATGTTGTATTAAGCCAAAAAAAATACTTTTTAAACATCTGTGCAGGTCAGTGGTATTATAAATACAATCTGTTGTCACTGATAGAATTTTGTTCATTTTAGGACTCAAAAAATTTCTGCTAGTACCAGGCATTCAGTTTACTAATATTTCTAGATGGTAGAGTGTAGAAGTTAGTATGGCAAAAAGGAAACACTGGGCATGGAGTCAGAAATTCCTCAGTACAAATTCATTCTCAAACATTTATTAGCTCTGTGACTCTGAGCAAGTCGCTAATCAAATCCTCAGTTTTCTCATCTGTAAAATGGGAAAAATAATTACATGTGCCTGTCATGAAGATCAAGTGAAATAGTACAGATAAGATGTTTTACAAACCTTAAAGCATTATCTAAATGTTAGCTATTATTTCTAAGGAGATGCAGTATGGCATTATGAAGGGAAAAATTGGACTCAAATTCAGAAACACCTGAATTGAAGTTCCACTTCTGACACATACTGGTTGTATGACCCTGGGTATCACTTAGCCTCAGAAAGCTCTAAGCAACTCTCTTAGGTTATATGTTACAGAGTGTAACAGCAAGCACCATAGCGTACCCCAGATGGCTGCTAGCACAGGTTCTTTGATCTGCTTTTCTAAAGGAAAGCAACTCAAAAGAGGTTGACAATTTTACTTTAATCAAACATATATCATTTACCTAGTTCAGGGGAAAAAGTCAGCACCCTGAACTTCAGAGAAAATACAAACAGAAATTACAAGCAGACAAAAAATACAGATAAAATAAGACAATTCAACAGACAGGGCTTCTAGCTGTCTGACCATCACATACCTACATAGTTCGTTACCAGAGAGAGAAGCACCAACACCTGGGGTTTCAAAGCCAGGGGTCTCAATGGCTGCCCGGAGTCTCATCTGGCCAAATCATACAACTCTTCCAATGAGTGAGCCCCAAAGCAAAACCTCACATCAGAGGTATATATAGCCTTCTTCAGGGTCAGAGAACATCACCACCCTCATGACCCACTGCCTAATTACAAAGTAACAAGGTGTGGGTGTTCCTGAAAAGCAAGCCTCCCCTAAGCAAGCTTCTCCTGTTTGGGGCTCCTTTTCACCCTTCAGCAAACTCCTCTCACCACAGGCTCCATGTGACCACATTCAGCCCATTGTGGGTAGAGTATATTTTCAAATCAGGGAAGGTCCTCAAATTCCCTTAGGCTAATTAAGAGGTAGGGAAGATCTTCAAATTCCCTTACCATTGCACAGAGAAAATACCTACCTGCATTGGTGGAGGGAGTTTCCTTTCCTTGGAGTTCCCTATACCAATGAAATAACCGGTCCAGTCCCTGTCCCTATTATTTCTAGAAAACATTCATTTAAAAAGAGAAAATGGATGTTTTTATTATGACATACAACAGTTACATATTTATGGAATTCTTCTGCTCATGCATAAATATAGCCTGAATTCTTGTACCTCCTTAACTAAATATTTCATGCATGGAAGAGCCAACTCTCAAAGTACAAGTTTGATTTTGTGTGAAAAATGACTGAGCTGAAAATCTCAGCTGACATAAGTCATTAATAATCCTCTTGTTCCCCTTTAAGAAAATGCCACTTCTGCTAAGCATTCATTAACAAACCTCCTAAACACATACACCCAACTGTATATTTTTCACAGGGGTTCCAACAAGAGTAAGTGATGCTGCTCTCAATCAAACATCTTTCACTACTCTTCTTTGAATTGTCTTTAGAATTAGCTGAGGAGCCTATAAAAAAATCCTTTATACTTCATTGATCCTTGCCCCCACCCCATCCTTACCCCTATACCTCTTTGTGACAGATGACATGTATTCACAAAACAACTGGCACAATGAAGAAGTGTCATCTGTGGTAGTCAAGTAGAGATAAATCAACCCGTCCCCATGGATATGGAAGTGATAGCACCAGCCCCTTTCTATGCTTGCTCTAACACTCAGAGCTAACTAATAGACTTTAGAGATTTGGCTACCAGTACTTTGATCTGTCTTTTTTTTTTTTTTGCTTTTTGGAGGGCAATTGGGGTTAAGTAACTTGCCCAAGGTTACATGGCTAGGTTTTTTTTTGTTTGTGTGTGTTAAGTGGCTGAGGCTGGAACCGAACTCAGGTCCTTCTGGCTCCAGGGCCAGCACTCTACTCACTGTGCCACCTAGCCACCCCTTGATCTGTCTTTGTAAAGTAAAAATAATTGTTTTAATTTAAATCTTTTCAACTTCTTGCCTGAAGGTTACATTTCATATTTTTACTTTAAACAGCTCAGGTTTTGACTTATGAATGCAATATGATGATTTCAATTTTATTTTTTTTAAAGCAATTGAGGTTAAGTAACTTGCTCAAGGTTACACAGCCAGTCATTATTTATGTATTAATGCTCATATTCTGAGGCCAGGACCAATCCCAGGTGTTCCCAACTTCAGGGCTAGAATATAGTATGGCAGAAACTAGGCATAGACCATTATCTAACACGGTATACCAAAATCAAGTCTAAATGGGTGCGTGATCTAGGTATAAAGGATGATACTGTAAGCAATCTGGGAAAGCAAGGAATAGTTTACCTGTCAGATTTATTGAGAGGGGAAGACCAAACAAGAATTAGGGAGCATTATAAAAATGTAAAATGGATAATTTTGATTACATTAAATTGAACAGTTTCTGTACAAACAAAACCAATGTAACCAAGATTAAGAGCGAATTGGAAAATTGGGAAAGAATTTTTACAACCTATGTCTCTGATAAAGGCCTCATTTCTAAAATATACAGAGAATTGAGTCAAATCTATAAGAATACAAGTCATTTCCCAATTGATAAATGGTCAAAGGATATGAACAGACAGTTTTCAGAGGAAGAAATTAAAGATATCTATAAGCATATGAAAAAAAGATGCTCTAAATCACTATCGATTAGAGAAATGCAAATCAAAACAACTCTGAGGTAGCACATCTCACCAGCCAGATTGGCTAAGATGACAAAACAGGAAAAAGACAAATGCTAGAGAGGATGTGGAAAAATTGGAACACTGATGGAGTTTGAACTGATCAACCATTCTGGAGAGCAATCTGGAATTATGCCCAAAGGGCTATAAATTATTTCATACTCTTTGCCACAGCGATATGACTTCTAGGGTTGTATCCCAAAGAGATCATAGAAGTGGAAGGAAGACCCAAATGTACAAAAATATTAATAGCAGCTCTTTTTGTGGTGGCAAAGAATTGGAAATTAAGGGGGTGTCCATCAATTGGCGAATGGCTAAACAAGTTGTGATATATGAATGAAAATGGAATACTATTGTATTATAAAAAACAAGGAGCACATGGACTTCATATTTACCTGGAGAGGCTTATACAAACTGATGCTGAGTTAGAAGAACAGAACCAGGAGAAATTTGTACACAATTACAGATACACCATATGTGTGACAACCAACTTTGATAGAGTGGACTCTTCTCAGCAATGTGGGATTATAAGTCAACTCCAAAAGACTCATGATGGAGAGATGTCTACATTCAGAGAAAGAAGTAGAAAGAATATAGTTTGGATGCAGATTGAAGCAAATTACCTCCTCTCTTTCTTTTTCTCATTTTATTTTGTTTCCTCTTTCCCATTGTTCATTCCATCTGATACAATCCTTCTTTATAACCTGACTAATGCCTAATGTAAAAGTATTTGCAGAACCAATACTTGATTGTATGCTGCCATGGGGCAGGGGAGGGGAGGGAAGGGAAGAAAATTTAAAACTCAAGGAATTGTGGAACTGAATCTTGTAAACCAAAAGTAAACAAACAAATTAAAACAAATTAAACAAGACAAAAAAAGAAAAAAAGAAATTCAGAATCAGCCATGATTCCTATTATAATTTGTTCATTTGTATTTTTTAGAAGTACCAAAAAGAAGACTTCCAGCATTGGCCAGTAGAGGAATATTTTTAAAACATTTTCAAGTGAAGCAGACTAAAATAGTTAGATCATCTGTGACCATCCAGTACACTGTGACAATGACTTCATGGAACTGTAGTTACAGAATACCTTTACTGGCTGTAGGATTTGCACAGGTAAATAAATCTCCAAGTAACTATAATTCTTACTGTTTATAAGTAATTGTCCATTGGTTTGATGACTGGGTTTTGTCATTGCTGTTGTTAGGTTTTTCTTTTTTCTTTTTTTTTTTTGGCCTTTCTTTATATCCCTGGCACTTAGCACAGTGCCTTGCATATAGTACACATTTACTAAATGCTATTTGACTGACTGACAGGCCAAGTACTTTCCTGCCTTTATAACTTTTCTCAGACTTCACTTGTCAGCTCTGGGTCAGAATTGGCAGTGGGACAGGGGGAATCAAGACACAGGTGGAATAAGCCACTGGAGAAGACTGAGTGGATGTTTGAAACCTGAATAATAAAGTGTAGTGTTCACATTATCTGAGACCTATATCCATAAGTCCAGACAAGGGGGCACAGGCAGAGTATTAGGAAGATTTTATGCCAAGAGATCCAAACTAGGTAGAAGGGTACAGGCAGAGGCTGTGTTTATAGTTAAGATCAGTGGTTTGGGTTTCAAACTTCGCATGAGGAATAATTGAAGAATGGAGTCTCGACAAGAAGCCTGAGAAAAACACTTCAGAGTTTGGCAGAGATAAGTAAGCTTACAAACAGTACTCTGTTCGGATTCAAACCATTCTTCATGCTGTGTACCATCAGGAGTAATAGATGTATCCTGCTCCCCCCAATGAAATAGGTTTCAAGAGGTGCCTATGGTTGATGAATAAAACATAAGTAGGAGACTAGGTATTCTGAGCGGTGCTTATAAATCCAAAAGTAGGTGCACTCTCCTATGTAAATCTTAACCTTTATTCAGTCAGCTCAAATCCCAAGTACTCTATAAAGTTGTCCCTGGCCACTCCAGTCCTTAGCGACTACCTGTGTCTTTGCTTGTTCTTTACTTTTAAAATTATTATAACTTAACTCACATTCAAATCAGTTTAAGCTATTTGGCAGCAGGACTACTGTTATATTTCTTTGCAGTCCACAAAATGTCTTGCACATAATAGTTGCTCAGCAAATATTCACAATTGATTGATAGTGGGGCCTAAATTAATGAGATTTTGATGGAGTAACTGATTGCCATGTAGATAATTGGATTTGTTTTGCTCTGGTTATTTCAGGCACAGAGGTACAATTTTTGTTGAGTTATAAGACTTCTCTGAATGTTTTGAATATTCCTACACTTGTTAGACTCATCTCTAATGTTGTTATTATGTCATGCCAGGTTGGGATGAAAATTATGTTAGCATTGTCAAAAATAATCATTAAGATAAATATTTACCTTGGAATCTTAGGTTATCTCTAACAGCACAGAGAATGAATCAGTGTACAGAGGGATGAGCTGGCCCGGAGAATCAAAGATTCGTATCCAAAGAATTCAAGCAGCATCTCCACCAATAGGTGGTAGCTTTGACATTCAAGCTTATGGCCATGTACTTAAAGGTATAAGAAAAATGCTTGGGTACTTATTGGTATTTTGGGCAAAATATTACTAAGGATGACTGTAAATTTATAGTTACAAAGGAACACATATCACATATATACATTTATCTATATGCATTATAATAGAGGTGAGTATATATGTATATGTGTATAAATGGATGCACACACATATGCAGCTCATGGTGCATTGGATAGAGCACTAGGCCTAGAATCAAGAAGACCTGAGTTCAATTCTAGCCTCAGACACTTACTAGCTGTGTGCCTCAAATCTAAAATGGGGATAATAATAGCACCTAACTCACAGGGTTATTGTAAGGATCAAACAAGATATGTGTGTGTATATGTGTATACACATGCATACACACCAATATAAACACACCTATATATACATATATACCCATGTACCTATAAGCATATATACATGTATGTGTGTATGTATGTATGTATGTTTGTATATGTATATACACACACAGAGTGGCCAATCATTAAGCCAACCATGTCTTAAAAATTCCCTTTAGTGTAATAGTAAAAACATATTTAAGGCTTAACTTTTAATGAAACATTTTATAAAGCAAAACAAGTTTTCTCATTAGACATCAATTATCCATTGCTTCTCCACTTATCTCATCGCATAATATGTCAGCTATTATTACTCATGATGTTTACATATGTTATCAACAAAATTTAATATCTTACTGAAAGGTATAAAAGCCAAGGCTCAGGTTTAAGTGAGACATTGACCACATATCTTATGAGGCTGAAAACACCTGAACTCTGGGGGAAATTGACCTGTTGAGTTTATTTTTAATATACTGGAAGAGAGAAAGAGAGGCAAACACACAGACACAGACAGAAAGAGAATATTAAGAATTTACTATGGGTCAGACACTGTGCTAATTACTGGGAATACAAATTCAAGTAGAAAGACATTCCTTACTCTCTATTCTATTTGGGGAAGTCAGCACACAAAAGAAAGTTGAAAGGGGTGGGAAGAGAGGTGAAGAAGTCATGGGGTTATGGACTGAACTTTGTATAAAAAGAATGTGACCGATGTGGATACTTCATCAAATAGAGGTTTAAGGAAGAAACTAGCCAGTTGGAGGAAGAGGCCATAAGGGTGGAGCTGTTGCCAGTGGAAGAAGGCAGCTGGGATGGAGGTGGAAAAGTGCCTGGGCTGAGCCACAATTGAAGTGAGGATGACTAGTGTGGGTGTTTCCTCAGAAGGAGGTGGAACTGGTAGAGGACATTTGGATTGACAGTAATATATAATACAAACTTGTTGAAAAGTTGAAAACATTTTATGAATTCATAACATCTGCTGTTTGCTTTCCTTGTGTATACACAGGTCTATCCACCGACATTTCAGCTGTGGATTTACAGTATGCACTCCAAAGTATTCCAGAAATGGGCCAAGTTTCAGTGACAAGAGAAGGAAGCTGTGCTGGGTATTCATGGAAAATCAAGTGGAGAAGTGCATATGGAAAGCAGAATCTTCTGCAGGTTCTGTCAAATCTGGATTGGTTTCAGGATTCTTCTAGATCAGATATTCTATATCAGGCAGGACAGTTGGGATTTTGCAGTTTGTCCTGTATAGTTAGCCTAGAGCAGGTGTGGACCTTGAGGACACAGGTAGTGTTCTAGATCCTTGAGGCTGCACTTAAGGATCTAGAAGGCCACATGTGGCCTCAAGGCACAGTTTCCTGACCCCTGCAACTAGAGTATACCAGTTTAACAAACATTTTTGGAGCGCCTACTATAAAGCAGGCACTGTTATGTCTAGGGGATACAATGCCAGAAAAAAAACAGCCCCTGCTTTTGATAGCACTCACATTCTACAGATGCAATGCAAAATGAACACCAGCTATAATACAGGTCAGGAACCAGAGGGACCAAAGGGCAGACAAATAACGAGAAGAATTCAAGGAGGGAGGAAGCAGTAATAACAGGGGAGGAAGTCAGGATGCTGATGGAGCAGAGCCTTCACCATGTTATTGATGACTCCAGAGCTGAGCCTTCAGGAAGTGAAAGGATGTTAACAAGTGGAGATTGGGAGGAAGTACATTCCAGGGATGGAGGACGTCCTATCCCAGGGGTAGGGAACCTGCGGCCTCAAGGTTACCTGTGGTCCTCTAAGTCCTCAAGTGTGGCCTTTTGATGGAATTCAAACTTCACAGAACAAATCCTTTTATTATTAATAAATAATAATGATACAATAATCCTTAATAATTCTTTTATCATTAATTCTTTCATTATTGCTATTAATTCACTACTATTACTTAATTATATGATTATTATAATTATCAATGGATTATTATTAATTACTATTAGTTTATTACTATTAATCTTTTTATTATTAATAAGTAATAATAAGAAGATTTGCTCTATGAAGCTTGGATTCCATTAAAGGGCCACACTTGAGGACCTAGAGGGCCACATGTGACCTCAAGGCTGAAGGTTCCCCACTGCTAGCATAGACAAACACACAAGAGGATACAGAAAGATAGAATAATAATAGCTGGCATATATATAGTACTTTAAGGTTTACTAAGCATTTTACATATGTTAGCTCACTTAATCCTTATAACAACCTATGAAGTGGGTACTATTACTATACCCATTTCACAGATGAGGATACTGAGGCTGAAAGAGGTTCAATGACTTTTCCAAGGTTTCACAGCTAGTAAGTGAAGGAGGAATTGAAATTGAGTCTTCATGACTCTATGTGGCATTCTGTTCACTGTGCTAATTAGTTGCTCCAAAGACATGATCAAAGAATAGATAATAGCCATGTCTGGCTGAAATATAGAGGGGAATAATGTGAATTAAAAATAGAAATGAAAATTGAAGCCAAATTGTAGATAGCACTGAATATCGGGCTATGGGTTTCATTTTGTTGGTGGTGGTGGTGGTGGTTTTGTTGTTGTTTTAAACAAGGGAGAGACATAGGTAGACCAGTGCTCTTGGAGTGTTAGTATGAGGGCAATTAGGTGACAAAGTAGATACAGCATTGGAGCTAAATTCAAGAAGACATGAGCCTCTGACACCTCTATCTGTGTGACCCTAGTTAAGTCACTTCCCCTCACTTTCTTCAACTGTAAAATGAGAATAATAATATCATCTACCTCTCAGGCTTTTATGAGGATAAAATGAAATAATATTTGAAAAGTTCTTTACAAACCTTAAAATCCTTCATCAGCTAGAGATTATAGTCATTAACTATTACAGCAAGGAAAGGCTGGAAAGGGAAGAAACTAGTGGCAGGGAGACAAATCAGGAAACTAGCAGAATAGTCTGGATAACAGGTAATGACTCCACAGATTGGATTGAACAGAGAAGGAAAGACATCCTGTGAGATAATATTGACAGGATCTTGCAACTGATTAGATTTGGAAGACGGGGAGGAAGGAAGAGGTGGAGAGAGAGGGAAAAACAATCAAAGATATCACCAAGATTGCAAACCCAAGGGATGAGGATGGCAGCTCCTTCAAGGGAGATGAAAATTAGGAAAGGTGGTTTTAGAGGGCATGGTTAGTTCATTTTAGAATATGTAGAGTTTGAGGTGCTGATAGGACATTTAGGTAGAAATGTGGAATAGACAATAGCCAGTCCTGTACTGCAGTTTAGGATGCAAATTAGGTATGAATTTATATTTGGGAATCATTGATATTGAGATGCTCAGTCAATCCATAGAATCTCATGAGCTCCTTAGGGAAGAGATCACAGAAATAAAAGAGTAAGGTGCCAGGAACAGTGACTGGGGTAGAGAGCGTTGCAAAGTAGTACATGAATGATGATTCAGGAGAGTCACTGAGAAGAAGCAGTCCTATGTCGATAGGATGAAAATCAGGAAAAAGTCATGTCATGGAATTCAAAGGAGGAGAGAGTATCTAGGGAAATGTAGAGCAACAGTGCTATAGAGAAGTCAAAAAGAATGAAAACTGAGAAAGAAACAGGAATTTTCAAATTTTGAGAGAGTGGTTTCAATAGAATGCTGGAATTGAAAGTCAGATTTTAAGGGAGTGTGGTAAACGAGCATATGGTAAGGATATGGGGCAATGAGTATAGGCCACTCTTCCTATGAATTTCACTGTTAAAGTGACAAGTGGAGTGACATAACTAGAAGAGATTGTATAGTCATGTGAAACATTTTAAAGATGAGGAATAACTGGGCATGTTTGTGGGCAATAGTAAAGGAGCCAGTAGATGGAAAGATGTTGAAGACATGGGAGAGAGAGAATAAATGAATAGAAAAGCATTTATCAAGCACTTACTATGTATCAAACATTTTGCTAAGTGTTGGGGATATAAATATAGTCAAAGACAGTTCGTATTCTCAAGGAACTTTTATTCTTTTTTAAAATTTTTAAAATTTATTTCACTGATTATTTCATAATTACTTGTAAAAACAATTTCCTGCTGTTACCATAACAAGGTCCTATGCTAGTTTTCCTAGTAGGATAGAATATGATCATTTCTAAAATGCATATATTATCAAAGAATATTAACATAATAATGAAAACCATTCTATATTTATTTTCTCTTTTTACTTTGTTCTTCCCATGTTTAAAATTAATGATTTAGAAAAAAACAAGGAATGTAGCATGTCAGCATTTATTATATGGTCTTTCTTATCAAGTAATTATATATAAAAACAGATTAAAGATTTCAACATCACTGGAGAAGATGCTAATGTTACAGTTACAAAGATAACTGAAGGTGGCCTATTCAGACAACACATACTAGGAGACCTACTTCGTACAGCCAACCAGCAACCACAGGTATTTATGAAATTCTCTGCATGTAGTTTTTGTCTTCCTTATGAATGGGAGGAGGGGAGAGAAATTTAAGATACATTTGAGATGTACTATGTCATAAAATATTACATATATACATACACATGTGCAAATATGTGTATGTGTGTATATATGTGTGTATGTGTATATTTATGTTGTACACACACACACACACACACACACACCATGTGTTAACATTGGGTTAAGCCAATAATTTTTTATGGCTTATGGTAGTATTAGGTATGATTTATAACCCCCATGATTTTTTATTGAAAGGTTGAAGTTTATATCAATGGACTTCCAGCTAAATGTTCTGGTAACTGTGGATATAAATGGGATCCACTGAACACTCCCATAATTTTGGGCACAAGTCCTACTCAAGGTAATTTCCTCTTATGTTTTGTATTTGGTGTAGGAGGAACACTATCACTAAAAGGTTAACTCAGTTGAAAATTGTGTATAACAATGTCACTCCAAAGAGTCAGACAGGCCACACATACTAGAAAAAATCACAAGAGCATGAAGTCCTTTGAGCAAAGAAAGCAAAGGAAATGAGATTAATTACTTAGCATTGAAAAGAGACCTCCCCTTTGAAGCTAAAGCCATTATTTTGTATCTCTCTACTTTCAAGCAGGCAAAATTTATCTCTGTTAAATTTCATTCCATACATTGACGCATCTTTTTTCATCCATGCTGCTAATTGCATTTATTAGCATGTCTCTTCATCTGTGACCATTTTTTCTAGTGTATTTATAATTAAATGGATTGTAACATAACTGTTGTTTTCTCATAAAAGTCAATGATCAGGTTAGAGAGCTGATGAATGAGTGGGGCCAGAACTATTGGTGAGAGCTGTAGAGCACACATTTTATCTTTTCATCAAAGAAGTGTTTTGATAGTACTTAGAAGAAATGATGAAGTATAATTTGTGTCTGCCTAATGTTCCTCAGAATTAAAATTAGCTAGCATCAGTATTGTAAGGAAGAAAAGAACTCCTTTTTTTTTCCAAATACCAATAAATAAGTTTAGCGTAAAAAACATTTCTGATTTTCTTTGGGTGAAGCGCCTTATCCTGGCACCATTACTTTGTGCTATTTTTACATTAGTTGTAAGGAATGTTTGGCATTTTTACAAGTAATGCATCTTTCTGGGGAAAGTATGTATTCTTCAGAGCTTTGTAAGTATTTCAGTTCACTTCAAGATAATTTACATTGTACAAACCTCCCAGTATAATTAAGATGATGTGCCACGAGTCCATCATTGTCTTTTAGTCTCTTGTTTATGTTTATTTTTGCACCTGTCTCTGTTACTTGATAATATATTTCATTTTTTTGTTTTGGTTTAGACATGATTATGTTCACTTAGGGGAGTCTCAGTATGAAAACTTCCTGGCAGAAGAGAGTTTCTGGGACACTGAGAAGTTTAATGCTCATAGTCTGTTTGTCACTGAGTATGTGTTACAGGCAGGACTTGAACCCTGGTCTTTCTTGTTTCTGAGGCTTCTCTCTATACGATGCAAAGCTGTCTTGGCATATATGTGCGTCATTGTACATATTTGTGTGTGTGTATGTATATGTATATGTATATGTATATGTATATGTATATGTATATGTACCTACCAATTATGTTCGTATGGTTGATAGATGGCTGACCCTGAAGCCAGGAAGACCTGAATTCAAATCCCACCTCCAACACATACTGGCTGTGTGACAATGGGAGTATCATTTAAACTGTTGGTGATCTAGCAAAATCCCTAAGACTGTAAGTTGCAGAGTAGGTGCTGACCTGCATCAGAGAAAGGAGTTTCCTCCTTTGGAAATCTACTGTACCAATAAATCTGCAAATTCATTCCCTGTCCCCCAAACCTGTATCCAAAATAGGAAAACAGTTTCTTCCACTATAAAAGTAACTTGCTTAATCAATTTCCTAAAGAAATAATCTTCCAGGCATCTGGATGGTGCAGTGAATAGAGCACTGGCCCTGGAGTCAGAAGGACCGAAGTTTAAATCTGAACTCGAACACTTAACACTTCTAGCCATGTGACCTTGGGCAAGTCACTAAACCCCAATTGTTCCTCCAAAAAAGCAAAAAATAATTTTTTTAAAGAAATAATCTTCCTTCTCTTACTTTAATAATTATTTATTTTCTATATTTTTTACTTCTATTAAACTCTATGCTGTCATGGTTTCTTCAGTGGTTTTATATATATATATATATATATATGGTTATGCACTGAGCAATATAGAGTAATTAGCATTTTTATTGCTCAAAACATATTTTAATCCCTAACTTACTTTTTGTTTCACTGTTTACATTTTAATGCAATTTTCCCCTCCATTAAAATGTAGTTTAATAATATCAGACTCCATTTTTTAATATCTTAATTTAATCTTCCCAGGATCATATGAAGAAAATACAATTCTAACAATATCAGGCTCTGGATTCTCTTCAAATCCAGCAACATCAGTTGCTGTTGGTTCAGTAGATTGTCCTATTCTTTCTGCTTCTGGTAAGCCACATATTTTTAACATATAAATTTTAAGATGAAATGAAATCAAATTGGAATATTAAAATAATAATTCTTCTGTAGAAGCAAGATGAAATTGGAAATGTGTTGGATTATGCCTTTCCTCTTTCAATTTAGGCTGCTCTATCAAACTGGTTACTTTAGTGTAATGGATGGAAATCTTGACCTCCATATTTTGCTGATTTCTTACCTCATAAAACCACCAATTAAAATCTTACTTTGTCCCAGTTGTACCTTGTGAACACCAGTGTGGAAGATCTGCTGTACTGGGTCTGCCCTATTGTTCTTCTTGTGGTGCCTAGTATTTTTCTCTAACAATGTCATTGTCAGCTGTCATAATAAGACACAGTTAAGTCGTCTGTCCTAAAATAATAACTAGCATTTATGCAGCATTTTATGGTTTGCAAAGAGTTTTATGTATGCTATCTCATTTGATTCTCACAACCTTGTGAAGTCAATGCTATTGTTATTATTATTTTACAAATGAGGAAATTGAGGCTGAGAAGTTAAATGACTTACTCAGAGTCACATAACTAATAAATATCTAAAGCAGACTCAGATGTAGGTCTTCTAGATTCCAGGTCCAGCACTCTATCTATTATACTACCTAGCTGCCTCATCTAACCTCTTTTCCCCCTTGACTCCCATTATGAATCTCCAATTCAATTTTGTTTTTAGAAATCATGTTGGCCACATGCCATAATGCCACCATTGTGGTGGGAGCAAATAGAGAGAAATTGGAGGAAGGAAGTATAAACTAAAAGGTTTGGTTGTGAAGAACAGGAGAATGACAATTTAAGAAGCTAATAAGGTCAAGGGAAAGTTTAGGGATATCCCTAAACAGAGCAAAACAATGCCAGACGTGTTAGGGCACAATAAGAAGAAAACTGAATGAACACTTCTGTAATTTTAGCTAGCAAAAATTACTCATTTGCTTTTTTTAAACACAAAAAAATGTCATATCTTTTAAGGAAGTGCAAAAAACTTCCCAATTTTTTTTGTTTTGTTTTAGGCATAGATTCACCATAATTCTATGCAAAGAGATCCCTATATGTACTGTTTAGTTCTTAGTGCCTTTCCTGATAATTCCAGCATTATTTTGTCTCCCCCAAAATAGTAATGATGCATTGTTTTGTCAGGGGTCACCAACACCAATGTACCATATAGAGTATATTATCTCTTTTCAATAAATTCATTGAACTGGTTTGTTTTTCCTTTTGGCTAATAAAGTCTGTGCATGTACCTGCTATTTGAAATTTACTTCACAGAAAACAGTAAGAGTTGGTTGACAACATAGTGCAGTTTTTTCATTAGAGTAATGGCTGACTGACTTTCATGGAACATCTGATACAGGGTATCTCACAACTCTTAGTGCAAGTTTTAAGCTTTAATAACAATTTAATAGCTATTTTAATAGCACATACCTCCCAGGGTTGTTGCTTTTAAAATAGCTATTAAAGCTTAAAACTGTACTAAGACTTGTGGGATACCTTGTCCATTGGCAGCAAATGTTTGTAAAGATTTTATATCTTTAATAGGAAGACATGAAATACATAATTTCCTTATACAGGGTAACACATGTCAGGGCAGAATAAGAAAAAAATTGAATGAACATTTCTAGAATTTTAATTGGCAAAAATAATTTATTTATTTTTTTTAACACAAGAAAATGAGATCAAGTGTCACATCCTTCACGGAAAAGCAGGAAACTTTCCAATTGCTGTCTCTGTAGCTGAAATGGGATTGGCACACCATGCAGGCGGAGAAATGTTTAACTTCACCTATAACACTGAGATCTTTCGTATTTGGCCAGCTTCAGGGAGCCTTGCAGGTAATTGTGCTGAACCAAAAGATTAACATGTTTTCCTTCACTTTGTCTGACATTCCTAGAAAAGGTGAAAATTAAGTCACCCAAAAGTTCACATGAGCAAAATAAATTAAAGCGTCTCTTAAATTTTAAAACTCTGTTTTCTTACTTTTCTAATGAAACGTAACATGAACAGAATATGAATGACTGGTTTTCTTTCTCTTTCAAAACAAATCAGATTGACTACTTTTTTTTTATAGTCTCATTTAGTAATACTAGCTGACACATGCAGTATTTGAAGGTAGATTTTGTATACATTGTCTCATTTCATCCTAACGACAACCACTTGAGATAGGCTATTAATAAATAAGTGTCCTTAATAAACTAATAAGTTTGTTTATCCTCATTTTACAGATAAGAAATTGAAGTTTACCTCAAGCAACTTGTCCATGTTCACAAAGTTAATAAACTTCAGAGACATGCTATGAACTCAAGTCTCTCCTAACTCCAAGTCCCATGCTCTTTTCATGTCATTACTCTCCCTTTCAATTTATGTAGCAATATCATCAGTTGTATTTGAAAGAATTTATTCATAATCAGGCTATTAATCAACAAGTCAATTTTCATAGCAAACTATGTTGTGGCTGAGTTGTAAAGTAGCAACAAAAGTCTTGTGATCAAGATACTACTACTACTACTAATAATAATAATAACAATGACTAGTATTTATATAGCACCTACTATGTTAAGTGCTTTAAAATATTATCCCATTTGGTCCTCAAAACAACCCTGGGAATCAGGCCCCTTTTACGGTTGAGGAAACTAAGACAAACAGATATTTAAGTGACTGCTTAAAATCAAACAACTAGGAAACATCTGAGGCCATATAGAACTCAGGTTTTTCTGACTTTTCGACCACTGCTCTATCCATTACACCACCTGACGAGAGAAAGGAAGACAAAAAAAAAGTGAAAACAGAAAGTTTTTTTGCTTCCTTTGTTCCTTCCTTCCTTTTTTCTTTCCTTCCTTCTTTTCCTCTTTTCTTCCCTCCCTCCTTCCTTTCTTTTCCTTATCCTTTCCTTTCTTCTTTCCTTCCTCTTTCCTTCTCACCCTCTCTTTTTTCTGTTCAGTTCTAAATTTCAATCAAGTTTGCAAAATTTGGGGGATTGGTAGTAGTAAGTCTTAATTTAGGCTTACCTCCCACCTATGGTATGATAATAAGGAAAACAAGAGTACTGCCCTGCCTCCCCCGGAATAGTGGTGAAAAGTCTTGGTGGTTCACTGGAGCGTATTTTCTTCCCAGATTGCCATATTCTATAAATTCATCTCTAGACTCCCCCCTCCAACCAACTCTCTGCTTCCAAGTTTCAGAACATAAGTCTGACAGTGATTCCATGACAGCAGACTATGTACCCTAACCCTGTTTAATGCATGCTATCCAAAATAATGCTTAAGACAGCTCTCTATTAGGAATATCAAGATATTGCCTTAGATATGTATCATCTTGCATTTCTTTCCTTTTTTGTTTAATTCGCTTATTTTTAGTTTTCAACATTCATTTCCACAAGATTTTGAGTTATAAATTTTCTCCCCATCTTCCCCTTAATACCTGAGGCCATACAGAACTCAGGTCTTTCTGACTTTTCGACCACTGCTCTATCCATTACACCACCTGACAAGAGAAAGGAAGACAAAAAAAAGTGGAAACAGAAATTTTTTTTGCTTCCTACCCCAAAATAGCAATTCTACTGAATACCCCTTCCCCCAATCTATTATATCTTCTCCCACCCCGCCCCTGACTTTCTAGTAGGGCAAGATGGATTTCTATACCCCAGTGCCTGTATGTCTTATTTCTCAGTTGCATGTAAAAATTATATATGTATGTATGTATGTATGTATGTATATGTGTGTGTATATTTTAACATTTGATTTTAAAATTTTGATTTCTAGATTCTTTCCCTCCTTGCCTCATCACCCACCCCTACTGGGAGGAAAAACAATTCAATATAGGTTATACATGTGTAGTTATGCAAAAAATTTCCATAGTAGATACATTGTGAAAGAATAACTATATTTCCCTCCATTCTATCCTGACTCTCACTTATTCTGTTTTCTACTTTGACCCTGTCCCTTTTCAAGAGTGTGTACTTCTAACTACCCTCCCCACCAATCTTCCCTCCCTTCTATCATCCCTCCTCTTATCCCCTTCCCCCCTACTTTCCTATGGGGTAAGATACCCAATTTAGTGTGTATGTTATTCCCTTCCTTCCTTAAGCCAAATTCAATGAGAGTGAGGTTGACCCATTCCCTTTTGCCTTCCTGTTCTTCCCCTCCACTGTAACAGTTTTCTTTTGCCTCTTTTATATGAGGTAATTTACCCTATTTTATCTCTCCCTCTCTCCTCTCATTATATTCCTCTCTCACCTCTTAATTTTATTTTTTTAGATATCATCCCTTCCTATTCAACTAATCTTGTGCCCTCTATCTATGTATACATGTACACATATATACACACACTCACATATGTATTTCTATGCATATATACCCTCCTATATAAACATATATATGTATGTGTACATATATATGTATGTGTGTATATATACATATGTGTGTATATAAACATATATGTATGTGTACATATATGTGTGTGTGTGTATACACACACACATATATTTCCACCAACAATCCTCATACTGAGGAAAGTCTCATAAGTTACAATTATCCTTTTACCATGTAGGAATGTAAATAATTCAATTTTAATAAGTTCCTTATGATTTCTTTTCCTTGTTTACCTTCTCATGCTTCTCTTGCTTCTTGTATTTGAAAGTGAAATTTTCTATTCAACTCTGGTTTTTTCATCAAGGAGTCTTGAAAGCCCTCTATTTCATTGAATGACCATATTTTCCCCTGAAGTCTTTCCTTATTTTCAACATGGATCTTTCCACCACTGCCCCTTCCTTTTGTAGGAGGCACCCTGCTGACTCTGTCTGGATTTGGCTTTGCTGAAGACTCCAAGATACTAGTAGGAAATAAAAGCTGTAGTGTGATTCAGGGAAGTCTGAATGAAATAAAATGCAGAACTCCAAAGGTAAACAACTAATTCCTCAACTTTTTCCTAATGCATCTATAAGTGATCCCTTGATTTTAAGAGGTGGAGAATAGCTCTGCTTGCAATACTAGCTATGGAGCTTGACATAAAATAACACAACCCAGTCACAAAATTAGAGGAGTTACAGAAAGCCTTAATGTAAACAGTGTTTCTATGTGTGTTAAAAACATACAGAAACACAACTGAAGATCTTCCTGACCTCATAGAATTTGACATTTCAGGGGAAAATTTGTTGCTTAACTTAAAACCAAATTACATGAGACAGAGCCGCAGCAAAATGTGCCAGGTCAATGTCAAACTTCAGTCAGTACAAGAGCTTAGTATGTGTGTCTTTTTTATCGAAAGACAATAATGAGGATAATTCACATTAATAGGGTTTTAAGGCACACGGAACACTTTCCTCAGAGCAAGCCTATGATAGGGGGTTACAATGATAATTCCTTCTTATATGGATGTGGGAACTGAGGTTCAGAAAGGCGACTTCCTCATGATCACACAAGTACTACAGACATGTCTTCTTTTGACTGCAGCTCAGGAGGTTTTTCCAAAAAACATGAAATTGGACTACTGTTTACACATGAGCATCTGAGTGGTAGGAAAATAAAGAAAGCTGGCTTTTTAAAAAATCATGCCAGTTCATCGACCAGAATTTATTCAGTATATGTTTTGTGTGTAACACTAGATCAGGAGGTGTAAAAAGAGCCTTTTTCTTGACTGGGAATTGAGCTAATGCCATCAAATGTTTGTATTTGTCCCAAGTGGTGATCTTGATCCCTTAGAATGGGATCACTTAAAAAATGAAAGCAATTGGTCAGTTTAGGAAATTCATAAATCACATTCAGGTATATTGACATTTGGAGAAAAAGTCAAACCTTTCTACCTTTTTTTAGCTACTACTTCTATATTAAAATCATATCTAAAACATCTAGATTATACCAGATTTTTAAAATCCTTGCAGGTAGGGAACATGTCATGATTATTTCTATAAATCTTCACAACCTAGCTCTTCATAGAGTTGATATTTAATAATTGGTTGTTGAATGGATAAATGAATATATGAATATTCATATTGTTTATATTGTGAAGTCTCTAATTCATTGACAAATTTAATTATATATTTTTTAAAAATCATTTCAACAAAGCTTGCTCTCTTCATCTTAATTGTGAGTTAAATCTGTAAACTATGCTTTTAACAACAATTGCATAAACGTATTTTAAGTGTATCACTGTTAAAAGAAAAAAAAATCTGAGTTTTGTTTGTTGTCTACATAAGTTAGGGGGAGCAGGCTCAGAAGAGAGCCAGGTGTGGGGCACTGGCTACACCTACAAAGTTCAAATAGGCAAATTGCCCTACTTGTTCTTTCTGCACACAGAAATACATTTCCTGCCTCCATACCTTTTCAAAGATTGTTCTCCATCCTCAGAATGCTCCCCCTCATCACCTTTGCTTCTTGACATTCCTAGTTCCATTGAAGTCTCTGTTCAATCATCACCTCTTACACAAGGTCTTTTCCTTCCAATTGTTGTCCCACCATAACTTTGTATTTACTTTGCATATATCTATTATTTATCTAATATACATTGTCTCCCCCCCCAAAAAAATAGATGGTAAGATCCATGAGGGCAAGGCTTCTTTTATTTTTCATCTTTGTATCACCAATGTTTATAGTACAGTGCCAAGTAGGCATTCGATAAATGAATGTCTTTTGAACCAGAAGGAAACAAATTGACTTGAATATTTCTAATTGATTTAGTTAAAAGGGTTTACATTTTCTAGTTATTTATTGTATGTTTCTTTTTAATTTTAGGGAGCTGAGGGAACTTTTGATGTTACTGTTATGACCAATGGATTACATGCAAGTGCTAACTCTGCTTTTAGTTACAACATCTCACAGACTCCTACTATACTGTACTTTAGTCCAAAAACACGAATGCTGCTAGGTAAGGAACTATTTCATAAGATCAAGAAATATCACATATAGGGTACTTTAAAGGGATATTTCCTCTTATGTATTTAACTTGAAATTTTATCATAGATGCCATACCAGTTCTTCACTTTAATCTATGATATTAGAATAGAAATATTTAAGTAAAGTATCCTGAATTTCCTTTTTTTCCTGAGTGAAATAGCAAGGGAAAGAATTGTGTGGCACCCATTATCAGGATGTTCTATGTAATGGCCAAACATCTTGACTGACTCTTCAATCTTTTTTTTCAGTTTTAGAATTTTCTGATTACTATATTGACTATAACTTCCTGTCCAATGACCACTGTGAAGGGGCACCTTACTATGAGGTTGACTACCAACTGGGGAGGAGTTTTTTGGACATAGTAAATCATAGAAGATGAATAAATTAATTATTATTTTTATAAATAATGCAAACTTTGAACTTGATATTCTTGTGGCCCTTCATTTGAAACTGCTTTTTTCTCTTCATTTGCAATCATAGGAGAAGTAAATTTAACTATTAAGGGCTATAATTTTGGAAATGAACACTCTCAGAACATGGTATATGTTGGAGGAGCAAATTGTCCTATTCTTCATTGGAACTTTACAGACATTACATGTCTTCTACCCAAATTGTCTCCTGGGAATCATGACATTTGTGTAGAGGTTGGAAACTGGGGATTTGCATCATCAAGGTACAAGTTATGAATCTGAGTTCCTCAAAGAATATAAATAATCTCCATTTTGCCCCTTAGCAAAATCAAACTCAGGGAATTCAAGTGAGTTGGTGTTGCAGTTTAAATAAAATTTAAATTTTCCACATTCCCAAATTCAAAATTCTTCCCATCTGATATTATAGGACTAAAGAACTCACATTAATATGTTTGTTATTTACTGATAGATTCCCAACTAAATGATTAGTCAGAAGGATATACAGATTTCTGGATATCTCTGGGACTGAGTAATCTATAGTAGTAGCTTTGGTGCTGGTATTATCTGAGAAGAATGAGAATGCTTTTAATTTTACATATATATGTTTGTATATGTATATATATTACATATATGTACATATGTTACAATTTTGATTATTTGCCCCAATTTTCATTATGGAAGACCCAAAGTATGTCTGAGAAGCTATGACGTGGCTCTAGATTTTGAGGTGAGGTGTTCTATCTAAGTAAATATATGTATATATACACATATGTGCATTTTATATGTATGCATAAATATATACATGTGTGAATATAAAATTAAGTCATTTTTCAGCCTATTATAATGAATAATTAAGTATTCACTCCTGTTCTAAAGAATTTATTTAATGGTAAGTAACAGCCCATGGAATATTCAATGAAAAACATCTTTATTTTTCTTTTGTAGTGAAGAATTAAATGTTTCTATACACTATATTTTACAAGTGACCAACATATTTCCACAGAGAGGCTCATTACATGGTGGTTCTGAAATCACTTTAATGGGCTTTGGATTCAGCACAACACCAGATGAAAACAATGTGTTCTTTGGTAAGGTTTTTTTTTCATTATTTCTTGGAAGAATCCTTTTAATTATATCCTTTTATCAAGATAGTTTGAACATGTAAGCAAAGCCAGTGTGCATTTTTAATAACATGAATACTATGAAGTCATGGTATTCAATTTTCTTTGATAGTATGTCATCACTTATTTTTTGTAGGTGAGCTTGCCTTAGTTCATTGATTTACTTGGCAATATTTTATTGAATATATACTGCATGGATAACAGCAAATCAAAGGAGAGAATAGTTCCCTATCTTTCCAGGAACCAAAATAATCAGATTTGAAGTAGGTGAACACATCATTGGATTTGAAGTCATAGGGTCTGATTTCAAATTCTGGCTCTATGTGAATTGAGTAAATTATTTCACTTCTGTGGGTCTCACTTTCTTCATCTGTAAAATGGGGGAGTGAAACTAGATAATAAATTGCACAATTATAAAACTTCAGGGTTGTAATGGACCTCAGAAGCCATCTAGTCTAATCTGTATTTAATTAAAAATACCTTCAACAGCAGAAGTCTGTCTCAAACACACTGCTCAACACTCGAGTGCTACCAAACCTGATAAAAATGTAATTTGGAAATATTTAACAAAATGAATAAAAACACAATAAAACATAGTTAATGTTAATTTAAAGTTTTCTAAGTCAAAATGAAGCTGGCAGGGATACTTATATATGGCTTATTCCCCCTCCCACCCCCTTCTATTTGAGTGTGACACCACTTCTCTATTGCATCCACATTAAGTGTTTATTCATCCTTTCCTAGAAGACTTCAAATAAGGGGAAGCACACACCTTCCCAAGAAAGGTAATCCCTCTCCCCACAACCCAACACTCCCACTTTAGACATATGTAGTTATTAGGAAGGTTTCTGTTATGTCGAAACTCATTCTCCTTACTTCTGCTTAGATCCCCTGATTATAAATCCAGGGCTGTTTGCACTCTGTCATATTTAAATATATTTTACAAATGAAAAAGACTCACCTGATCTCACAGTAAATATGAACCTGAAATGGGAAAAAGAATATTGATTGAGCATCAGTATGAGGAATATGGGTCTGGTTTAATGGACTATGGGATCATGTATGGGCAGAACCATTGACTATGCTGAGATTAAGCATATTAAAGAGTCACACAATCTGAATTTCACAGTTGAATAGGACCTTACCAGCTCATATCTGAAAAAGAATCTTACCATCTCATATCTGAAAAAGAATCCCCTCTAATATCTTTAATACTTAACTTGATAAGAAACTTCAGATTCCTTCAGTTTTTCTTATTTTACCTTACCTTTTTCTTTCTTTTTTTTCTCCTTCAACTTCCACCATTGTAGCAGCAAGCACCCCAACATCCCCAGGGTGGCTGCTAACACAGGTTCTTAGATCTGCTTTTCTAAAGGAAAGCAACTCAAAATGGGTTGACAAGCTTACTTTAATCAATCAAACATATATCGTTTACCTAGTTCAGGGGGAAAAGGTCAGCACCCCAAACTTCAAAGTATACAAATAGAACTTAGAAGACAGAGAAATAAACAGATCAAGCAGGCAGGCTTCCAAACTGCCCAACCATTACATCCATACCAAATCACAGTTACCAGAGAGGGAAACATCAACATCTGGGATTTCAAAGGGGGGGGGTGGGGTATATTTTCAAATCAAGGAAGGTTCTCAGAGTCTCTTAAGCTTTAAATTTGCATTTCCATTACAACCATTTATTTTCTTTTTCCTTGAGTCCTTCAGCTGCCCCTGCTCTTCCCACTTCTTCTGCCCTTAGGTCCTTCTCCTCAATCTTTGTACTTCAGTCCAAGTCCTCCTGAAGAATAAGTCTCTTTCTCTTCAGCTCATGCCTTTTTTCTTCAACTCTTCTTCAAGTCCTCCCAAATTTCTCCTTCCTAAATTCAGTCTTTGATGTTCTTCTGAAACCCTGAAATCACATCCATAATTTGCTATTATTATTCACTTCAAGTCCTTCTCCAGACACTTCTGCCACTCAGCCTTCTCCTTTGGAAGCCAGAAGTAGGATGATCTCTAAGGTCTCTCCTAGCTCTAGATTCTGTGTTAAAATCTACCTAACAAAGATCCTGATGTTTTGGGTGAAAATGTTTGGAAGATCTTCAATCCCTAAGTGATTAAACCAGAGCTAATTTTTCTGGCTAACATTTAAAAGATTTTAAAAGCTCTATTCAACCCAAACAATGATTATTTTCCTTAAAATATTTAACTGAAAAAATAATTTTATTTGACTCTTTCTAGGACCATTTCCTTGCAATGTGACTTCCTCTTCAGAAAATAGTATAACATGTATTCTTCATTCAACAAGTAATGTATTCAGAGTTACCAACGAAGGAGAAGATTCAGGTATGGACTCATTAAATTTTAAAATTCATGTCATTTCTCCCCCTTTTCTTATCCCTCTCCAAGTCAGGCCTGGAATTAATTTCAAAAATTCACAGAATCTGTTGCTTCAAAGTGTGTACTAGCTCTTCTGACACAAGCTCAACTTTGCACCTTGGGATAGAGGTATCAGACATGCAGCCCACAACCTGCGTGCAGTCCCAACCACATTGAAATATAGTTGGGAAATATTTAGCAAAATAAATACATAATGAAACAGATAAAGTGAATTTGTGGTCTTCTAAGTCAATATACAGCCCAGAGGGATGTATGGTGTTTCTGTATGGTTTGGTGGGCGGGCCCCATTTGTATTTGAGTTTGACACCACTGTCTTGGCAGATAGCGTCATGAGTTGCTGTGGTCCAGAAACTCATAACTTTTAAGGCTGGTCTTGCAGTGATGAGCTTCTCTGAACTAAGCTGAACTGGTCCTTGGCTAACAGTCTCATCATCTTTGACTAGCTGGTACTCAAAACCTTACTGTTTTAGTAGTGAAACAAAGGTGGTTCCATTGCTCTGGACTTTAATTCTGTGGGAATAGCCATGCATATTAGCCTCTTCTTGAGGAAATCCAGGAACTCTAGCACTTATCAGGCATTTAATAAATGTTAATTGATTGATTGAACTCCTTATTGATCCCAGTAACAGAGAGTTGTGTCAAATAGAATGGACCACTAAGTGTCAAGTAGAGAAAAACTCTCATGGAAGGATTTCTCCACATCCCCTCTTCCTAACATACTGTTGGTTGGTTATAAGAGAAGAGAGAGAATCTCTCTTTTGGGGCACATCCAGCATTAGCTCTTCTTTGGACTTCTAACAAGAAAAAAATCACACTTGTTACACTACTATCTTCTAGGAACTTAGTTTACATAGACTATTCAGAGTAGGACTTTCATGAAGTCCTCAGGAGCCAAATACAATTGTTTATATTTCATCTTATTTTACAACTTTTTGACAAAATACTTTAAAAACAAATGTTATCACCTCCATTTTTACCTAGGAAATTTGTGTATATACACACACACACATAATTTGTTTGTTCACGGGAGAGGGAAAGATATCTAGATTCTTGGGTATATCTAGTCTAAACAACTTGGTATGTTCAAGAGTATTACTGTCAATCAGTTAAGTCATTATTAAGCACTTATGTGATAGATACTGTTAAGTTTAGGATACAGAAAAAAGCAAAAGACAGTCTTTGCTCTCAAGGAGTTCACAGTCTAAATGGGGAGACAACATGAAAACAAATGTACACAAACCATGTAAAGGGCAAATTGGAAATAATCAACAGAGTGGAAGCACTAGAGTTAAGGCAGATAAGGAAAGGTTTCTTGTAGAAGGTGAGATTTTAACTGGGAATTAGAGGAAGCCAGGAGGTGAATATGATAAAGGAGAAAATTTCAGGTATCAGAGACAAATTATTAAATGTCTAAAGTCCAGAAATGGAGTTCATGTGTAAGGAATAGCAGAGAGACCAGGAGTACTGGATCACAGAGTATATGGGAGGTATAAGGTATGAAAATATAAATACATAAGGTATATATAATAAGGCATAAGAATATATAAGGTATAAGAATATATAAAATATAAGAAGACTGAAAAGGGTGGGACAAGTTATAAATACCAAACAGAGGATTTTATACTTGATCATGGAGGTGACAGGTAGCCAATGAATCTTATTGAATGGTGGGGGTAAGAATGGTGGAGGGGCAGCAACATGGTCAGATATTGCTTTGGAAGCTGAGTGGAGGCTGAAAGCTGAGGTTTAGAAAGACACCTGAGGCAAGGAGACCAACCAGAAGATTATTGTAACAATTTAGGTGGGTGGTGATATGGGCCTGGACCAGGGTGTTGTGGCAGTATCAAGGTAGAGAAGAGGGACATATAAAAAAAAAATGTTATGCAGGTAGAATCAACAAAACTTGGCAACAGATTGGATATAAGGGATAAGAAGGACTAAGGAGTAACTCAGGTTGTGAGTCTGAGTGAATAGAAAGATGGATATACCCTTCACTGTAATAGGGAAATTAGGAAGTGGCAGTTTTGTGGGAAATTTTAATGAGTTCAGTTTTGGACATGTAGAAAATGTTCTAAATCTTGGTGCTTTTTGTGACTAAGTCTTTCAATGACTTCTGTTTTCCAGATGAAGCCTCTGATGATTCAGGCTTAATTAATCTTTTTGATTCCCCTTAGTTTCTCACCATCCAAGCTCCTCTGATTTCAGCTTATTTTACCAAATAATTAAATTCTGTATGTGAGAAAGTTAGAATGTCAATTATAAGATATTTTAAGTTCAGTAAACATTTATATTCAATAAAACTTTAATTCTCTTCTTTTTTTCTTCTTTCCCTCTTAAATGACCTCTCTCTTTTTGTGCCTAGTTTATGGAGAAGGGTATGCGTGGTCTCCATCAGTTTTAAATATATCTATGGGTGACACAGTGATATGGCAGTGGCAAGCTCAGCCTTTCGTCAGAGGAATAGGCTATCAAGTTTTCTCTGTTTCTAGTCCTGGAAATGTGATTTATGACGGCAAAGGCTTTACTAGTGGAAACCAAAAAACCACATCAGGTATGTTTCTTTCTTGCTCAATTTGTAGTATGTATCTTTTCCTTGAATGTAAGAAGAAATCAATTTTGTTTAAATTGTGTGGCATAGTAACAGAAATTCTGGATTTGGAGCCAGAGAAACTGAGTTCAAATTTTAGCTCCGACACTCACTTACCCACAGCGTGCTTAATTTCTCTGGATTTGTCTTTTCATCAGTAAAAAGAGGAAAGTAGACTAGGAAACCTCTTAATCTAAGATCCTGTAACTAATCCTAAATGTTTAAGTACATTTTCATAGGTCCTACAGTCTTAAAAGGGTCTTAGGACCTTGTCCCTAAATTGGTGCAGGAACTATCCCTGACAAACATCCCTGACAGGCAATCACTGTTCTGTGTATCCACCACTGTTAGAAGGCTTCCATGGCTGAGATGAACTCACAACCTCATAAATCTGTCTATTTCATTTTTAGACTGCTTTCATTGTTTAAAATATCTTCATTATATGGAACTGAAGTCTATATTGCTAAAACATGTTATTATTCATTGGCCCTAGTTGTGTATGCCCTTTAAGATGATACAAAATTAGTCTTACTGCTTTTCCACATGAAGATCCTTTAAATATTTGAAAACAACTATTTTATGTTTCTACTATAATGTCTGAGTCTCTCAAATATTTCCCAATGAGGACAGGGCAATTTTGAAAGGATTTCATAGATATACAGTCTATGCTATGTGTGAAATATTGTGCATTCATACACTTGCTATTCCAGTGAATTACTGCCCTCATCTCCAGGAAGCTACAGAGTTCAATCCTAGTGTCAGGGAACTGACAGGGAACTTAATCATTTCTACTTTGTGTCTGGTTACCTATACTTAATGCTCCTGGAAGAATGTTGATCCACTTTTTATCTTCTCCATACTTCATTCTGGTCAGTAGCAGCTTTTCCTCCTCACAGATTCTCAGAGTTGTCCTTACAGGCCAACAAGTTCAATCTGTGCATCAGTGGTGTCAAACTCAAATTCTGGACACATGTTGACTTAGAAAAGCACCAATTAACATTATGTTTTTTTTTATTTATTTTGTTAAATATTTCCCAATTGCATTTTGATCTGGATTTGATTTGGTCCTACTCAGTAGTGCCATGGGCTGTATGAGGTAGAAGGATGCATGTTTAACACCTCTGCTGTACATGACGGAGACTGCCTTCTACCAGCAAACATCCAAGCTTTGATTCCTGGAGGGTAGAAACCACATGTTTGCCTTTCTTTGTATCCATAGTGCTTAGCATAGTACCTGGCCCAAAGTAAGTGCTTAGTAAATGCTTGCTTACTGACTACTTCAAGACTCCCAGTGAGGGGGAGCCCATTATTGCCTAAGACAACCATCCTATTCTACATTTAGATAGCACTGTCAGTTGGGAAATTTTTCCTTATATCAAGCCAAAATTTACCAATGTGGCATCCAAACAAATCCAATGACCTTTTTAACACCTTCATTCTCCTTGGCTTCCCTGCAGCCTTTGATGCTCTTAATCACTCCCTCCTCCTTGATACTCCTCTCTTTAAGTTTTTGGGACACCCCTCTCTCAAGGTTTTCCTTGTACCTATCAGACAATAGTCTTCACTGTCTTCTTTCCTGGATCCTCCTCCAGATCACACCCTCTATCTATAGGTGTACTTCAGGGTTCTGTCCTGGCTTCTTTTCTCTTCTCTCACTATAATGTTTTACTTGGTGATCCCATCAATTCCCATGGATTTAATTATCATCTCTATGTGGATGATTCTCAAATCTATCTTTCCTGCTCCCCTATCTCTTCCGACCTCCTATCTCATATCTCCAACTGCCTTTCAAACATTTTGAATCGGAAGACCAGTAGATATCTTAAACTCAATATGTGTAAAATAAACTCATCTTTTCCCCTAAACCCACCCCACCCACAGAGGGCAACACCATCCGTCCAATCTCTCAGGTAAACAACCTAGAAGTCATCCTGGATCCTCACTATTTCTCACCCCCTATATGCAAGCTGTTATCAAGGCCTGTTGATTTCACTTTGTAATATCTCTCCAATAAGCCCCCTCCTCTCCTCTGACACTGACAGTACTCTGGTACAGGCTTTCATCACCTTATACCTGGATTATTGCAATGGCCTGCTGGTGGTTCAGCCTCCCTCAAGATTTTCCCCATTCTCCAATCAGCCACTAAAATGATTTTCCTTAAACTGGGGTCCAATCATGTCAGTCACCTATTCAAATAAACTCCATTGGCTTCCTATTGCCTCCAGAAGTTCTATTTGACATTCAAAGCCCTTCATGACTTAACTCCCTCCTACGTTTCCAGTTTCCTTACACTTTATTTGCTGATATGTAGTCTTCAGTCCAGTGACACTAGCTTCCTGGCTATTCCACGAACAAGACACTCCATTTGTCAGTATTTCTCTCCATATTTTCTCCATATTCTCAGTATTTTCTCTGTTGTCTCCCATGCCTGGAATGCTGTCTTTTCTGCTCCTACTACTGCCTTTCTGGTTTCCTTTAAGTTCCAACTAAAGTCCCACCTTCTACAAGGAAGCCTTCCCTACCCCTCTTAATTCCAAGACCTTCTCTCTGTTGATTATTTCCCATTTTTCTTGTATATAGCTTGCTTTGTATATATTTGATTGCATGTGATCTCTCCCATTAGATTGTAAACTCCTTGAGGGTAAGGATTGTCTTTTGCCTCTTTTTGTATTTCCAGCTCTTAGTGCAGTGCCTAGCATATAGTAGGAGTTTAATAAAAGTTTATCTCTTTTTCAAATGTTTTATTAACTTCTGCTTTACATCATTTATTTCTGCCAGATTTTGAGTTACAAATTTTCTCCCCATTTTTCCCCTACCCACCACCCCAAAATAGCGGTCCCACAGGATATCCCCTCCTCCAATCTGCTCTTTCCCGTATCTTTTCCCATACCCTCTTCCACTTTTCCAGTAGGGCATGGTGGCTCTCTATGCCCCAGTGCCTATGTATCTTATTTCCTAATTACATGTAAAATAGTATTAATAAGAGTATATATACATACATATATATATATATATATTTTTTTTTTAACATTTGATTTTAAAACTTTGAATTCCAGATTCATTCCCTTCCTTCCTTGTCACCCACTGTTACTGGGAAGATAAGCAATTCAGTATAGGTTGTACATGTGTAGTTATGCAAAATATTACCATAGTAGATATATTGCAAAAGGCTGATTATATTTCGCTCCCTCCTATCCCACCTCCCAATTGTTCTATTCTCTCTTTTGATCCTGTCCCTTTTCAAAAGTGGGTGTTTCCCACTTCCCTCCCCCCCAGCCTTCCCTCCCTTCCATCATCCCCCCTCTTATCACCTTCCCCCTTACTCTCCTGTAGGGTGAGATACCTTATTTTGTATGTATATCACTCCCTCCCTGAGCCAGATTCAATGAGAATAAGGTTGACCCATTCCCTTTTGCCTTCCTGTTCTTCCCCTCCATTGTAACCATTTTCCATTGCCTATTCTATATGAGATAGTTTACCCCATTCTGTCTCTCCCCATTTCCTCTCATTATATTCCTCTCTCACCTCTTAATTTCACCTTTTTATTATCATTCCTTCCTATTAAATTGGTCCTATCCCCTCTATATATCTGTAAACATATATACACACATTCACATATGTATTCATACACCCATATACCCTCCAATACAGACTATATATATATATATATATGTATATATATATATTTCTATTCCCTTCAACTATTTTCATACTGAGAAGAGTTTCATAAGTTATAATTATTGTTTTTCCATGTAGGAATGTAAATAGTTCAACTTTGATAACTTCCTTATGATTTCTTTTCCCTGTTTACCTTCTCATGCTTCTCTTGCTTCTTGTATCTGAATGTCAAATTTTCTATTCAACTCTGGTTTTTTCATCAAGAATACTTGAAAGTCCTCTATTCCATTGAATTAATAAATGTTTATCAAATAAAATTCTTCTACATCCAGAACTCCACTCATTCCAAAGTGATTGCCCAAATTTTGCCTATCACATAGCTTAACCAGGTCTGGAGAAAGCAGATGTATAGGACTGTGTCCTAATGACCAGGGTCCACTAACTCTCAAAGACAACTTTTCCAGGAAAACAAACACGGAAATAATGATGGACTCTTACAGTGAGGAATCACACTGGGTGATTTTGTTGTTCCATGAACTTAACAATACATGCTTTAAATTTATAATATTCCCCCCCAAGCAGTACCTGAAAGGCAGCTCAGTGTGATGGAAAGAAAACTGGAATTGGGGGAGAGAAGACTTAGGTTCAGTTTCTGACTCTGCCATTTACTTACCTGTATGACCTTGGAAAAGATATTTAATTTCTCTAGGCCTCAGTTTCCTCATCTGTTAAATAAGTGGGATTGGACTTCATGATCCTTGAGTTCCCTTCCAGTTCTAAATCTATAATTCTGTAATTCATTCTGAAAGGACAAGGGGGAGAGATGGGGAACCACTTTCATAGTAAGGCTGGTATTGTGGTCACACACACATCATTCTGTGACTCATACCTTTTCCTTCTCTTTCCCTCTCTATTCCAGTCTCTTCCCAGAATAATTCCAGGAGCTAAGAAAACATATGATTCATATGTGTTGTTAGAGTCCATATATGATCTTACTACATCATCACTGAATTCTCTGTGCTAGTGTTTCCTCTGTTTTTATAAGTTAAGGATGCAGGGCTTATCACTGGCACTCAAGTTATTATGTTTCCTTTATATGGGGACCAGAATTCTGTGTCCAAATGGTGTTTTACACCTCTGTCAAGCCCTGGCATTCATTCTTTCATGTACACTCTCTGAATCTCTATCCACTCTTTCTCAACCTCTCAATTAAATCTCTCTCCCTTTTTCCTCATCTAAGCAAAATATGTTCTCAAAATAAACCCTAGCTCCATACTTCAAAGTTAATCTCCTTCTTCCTCCAAACCAGTTGCTAGCTTTCCAACAACCAAGATTCAGCCCTAAAGCTACTTCCTAATGCTCTTAAATAGGCTCAAGTGAATAAATAGAAAGAACACCTTCCCAACCTGCAACTTCTCCTTTCCTATTCATTCTAACATTCTCAGTACCTAACTCAGGGGTGGGGAACCTGTGACCTCAGGGGTATATGTGGCCTTCTAGATCCTCAAGGGTGGCCCTTTGATCGAATCCAAACTTCACAGTACAAATCCCCTTAATAAAAGGATTTGTTCTGTAAAACTTGGACTCAGTCAAAAGGCCACACCCAAGGACCTAGAAGGCCACATGTGGCCTCAAGATTGCAGGTTCCCCACCTCTGATCTAACTCATGATTTACTTTCCATGGCTGGGAGAGTCGGACAAGCACAGAGAAACCATTTTCTGTTCCCTTTTACTAAAACTACTAAGTATAAAGGGTATACTTTAAAGGGAAATGAAAAAATAACCTTTACTAAAAAGTAAAGTCATAAAGAGTTCAGTGTTCAGAAATAGTTAATTCCCCTCCTCAAGTGTCTGACATGTAATCACCATTCCATTGAGCATTTATTAAGTACCTATCATGTACCAGGAACTGAGCTAAATGACAGAGATACAAAGAATGGCAAAAACATATCCTCCCTTCCAGGAGTTCGCATTCATAGGGGAAAGACAATATGCAAACTGTGTAGATATAAGATCTATCAAGAGCAAAAAGTAAGTAATCTCAGAAGGAAGGCCTTAGCATTCTGGGTGGGGTAAGGTGGGGGCAGACTGAGAAAGGCCTCTTTCAGAAGATAAGATTCAGTCTGGGTCCAGAAAGAAGTCAGGAAAGCCAGAAATTGGAGAGGAAGAGGGAGAGCATTCCAGGTATGAGGGACAGCCATTGAAAGGGCATGTAGTTTGTAAGGAATAGCAAGGCCATTACCTCGCAGATACAATAAGATTACTGTTAAGAAGACTACTAGAAAGACAGGAAGGGGCTAGACTGTGAAAGGCTTTAAAAGCCAAACAGAAGATTTTATTTATATTTGATACTGGAGATAATAGGGAGCCATTGGAGTTTGTTGAGTAGGGGAGGAGGTAGAGGAGAGGAAGAGTGTTGATGTGGCAGTCTTATGTTTTAGGAAACTCGTTTTGGCAGCTTAATAGAGGATGGAATGGAATTGGGAAAGACTTAAGGTAGAAAGGCTAAACAGAAGGTTATTGCAATAGTCCAAATGTGGATTGATAACTAATCAATCAGCAATCATTTATTTAGTACTTGCTCTGAGTCAGGCACTCTGCTAAGGGCTAATGAGACAAATGCAGAGAATAAGATCTGTACACCCAATGTTCTTACGTTCTAAAAAGACAATAAATGCATATATAAATATATATGCGGAATAATTCATATAAAGAGAAAGAAATACAAACTAGTCGAATACAAGATAGTTTCAGAGGATTTGCTTAGCTGACTATTATTTGCTTAGCTGACCATTTAGCTGAACTTTCAGTTGTCAAATTATCTTTCTCAGTCACCAATATTAATTAAGCTCCTACTATTTGCAGAATATTATATTAGATGCAAAGGTGACTTCTTTAAAAGTTCCAAGGTGTTGATGGTTACTACCCTTAAGAAATTTAAAATAGATTTGGAGAGACAGGATACACATGTCTAAATAAATAATTTATTTATAGAGCTGTATCAACATAGTGCAAAGTAAAGATGTGCTGACTAGAAACATGAACACAAATGTGATTGATGATGGAAGTCAATCAGGTCATTGTCAAAAAATAATAAAATTGAAGATTGCAGAAATAGCAAGTGTCTAGACATGGACATCAGCATTTCTGCATAGGAAAAGTATAAACAATAGAGAAAATTAGAGCAGAAAGTTTGTGAGGAGAAATAATAATTAGCGGTGCTAAATCTGTAATCCTATCATTCAAAGATGGTTAAATGAGATGGGAGGGGAGAGATATGGAGTGAGGCCTTAATTATGAGAATATTATTTTAGTCTAATAAATTTATCATCATTTTTACTTCCCAGGTAATAAACAGATAATTGAGGTATGGTTTTGATTAAAGATTAGAATTAGTAAATACATTTTCTCATCTCTAAATCTTCCAGCTTTATGATGCTAGAATCCAAAGATTTTTTTTTTAGTTTAACTTTGGATCTAGCAGTTTGTTTTTCATTCATGGAAAATCATTTTAAATTTTGTTTTACTTTCATCTATGTGTGTGTGTGTGTGTGTGTGTGTGTGTGTGTGTGTGTGTGTGTGTGTGTAAAATTCTACAAGTTATAACACATTCTGGGATAACTTTGGTTTTGGTTTTTGGCTTTTAAGAAAATGGCAGCTAAATAGAGCACTGCCTCAGTGAATAGAGTCCTGGACCTGGAGTCAGGAAGACCTGATTTCCAATACAGCCTTAGGTACTTAATAGCTGTATAAGCTTGGGCAAGTCACTTAACTTCTGTCTACCTTAGTTTCTTCATTTGTAAAATGAAGGTAATAATCTCAGGATGAAGAAGATGTTGTGAGAATAAAATGAGATATTTTCAAGATGTTTTACAAAACTTGAAGTGCTATACAAATGCTAGTTTGTTTTTTTTAATACAGAACTTGTTCATACAGGGGCATAATTTTACTATAAACTTTTTTAGTCAGGAAGTGGATCATTTGCTTTCTATGCCCCATTTAAATTATGCAAATATTGATGAAAAATCAAGAGCCCTATGATTTGAGCATTTATTACACTATAGTTTCCCTGGTACATCCAAGTACTTTTTTGATGATTTTGTTTATATATTTTCTTATGTATGTGGCAGGTTCCTTTTCTTACCAATTTACTTCACCTGGTAAATATTATTATAGCAGTGGCTTCGTCAATGAAGCACAGTCTATATTTCTACAAGGAGTAATTAATGTTTTGCCAGCTGAAAATAAATACATTCCATTGCATCTATTCATTGGTGGAACTGAGGCAACATATGTTCAAGGTAAGAGAAGAAAAAATAGCTTATTTTGATGTTTGATGAAAATCCTAATACTGATAGATCATTTGGGAATTCTTTGGATTAGGAGTTTGAAGACTTAGATTCTAGTTCTGGCTCCACCATTTATAATAGCCATGTGATCTTGAACAAATCACTTGTACTCTCAATATCTCTATTTTCTTATGTATCAAATGGAGATAATAATCTGTCCTCCAACTCTTCTCTTCTATTAAACTATAGGCTCCTTGAGAGTAGAGCCTATCTTTTGCCTTTCTTTGTGTCCCTAGTGATTAACACAGTACCTGGCATGTAGCAGATGTTGAATAAATGCTTTTGGACTAACTGTAGTCTATTTATGCTATCAGGAGGATTAGGAGGCATAACGTGAAAACACTTGTTGTTACTGTTGTGTTTTTCCTTCATTTTCTAAGAAGACCATGGCTTCAGGGAAATGATGACATGATGTGCAGTTGACTTTGATTTGAGGGAGGGAGGGCTGTGCAAGGTCACTAGTCTCACTTATTCCTCCTGAGCCATCAGGCTCCAGTGACCTGATATTGTCAGGATAACTGGAGATGACCCAGGATGCAATGGGAGACCCTAGCCCTTTTAGGCTAAGGCCTTTTCAGGTATTCACTTAGAGTGAGGTAAGGCCTATTCAGTGAATAGGCCTCTTTAAGAAGTGAGTCAAGGGATGGCCCCTTTAATTAGAAAAAAGAAATAAAATTAAGCTGGGAGGGGAAGACCCTCAGGCTTGCTGTTCTAAAGAGAATCAGTCTAAGTCAGGAGGGCCCAAAAAATAAAATCCTATAAAAATCTAAGTTTTGTTATTATTGTTATTACTGCTGTTAAAGTTTTTTCTGTGAGCTGCACTGACTGAGTGAAACTTTGAAACTTTAAATTAGGCAAATTTTCCTTCATTGCCTGTGCCTCCTATTGCTTTTCCTCTCCTGTGGGAACTCATTTAAAATACTAATGAGAAAGAACTCAAGTAGAATGTAAATCACCCAACCAAAGCTGCTACTGTGTAATGAATAATTTGTGTCACATATCTTAAGATTTCTCCTTAGATTAATGGAGAAGATAATTGCCTGGAAGATTCCAATATATACACATAGAATATCTCAATAATCTTACTGTAGTTTTAAGCTTTAACTGCTGTCAGTTTTTATAGATCAAGATACTTAAGCTAAGAGATTAGATCACAAAACTAATTAGGGGTGAAGTGGATTTTGAATTCAGGCCTTCCTGATCCCTAAATCTTGCACTTTAAATTTTAACAGCTTAAAACTGCACTAAGACTTTTGGAACACCCTGTATTTTAAATATTCCTTATGATAGCTTTTGGATTCTTTAAAAAAATCAAATTAGTCATGTCCCTTCCTCTGCCTAGTACTGAGTCTAATACAAGCAACTTTTTTTCTTAATTTTTCAAAGCCTTTCTTGATTAGTTGGCACATAATACTTTTGAGGGTATAGAACCATGACCAATTTTTACCACACATAGTTGACTGTAAACAATAATTCTATAGTGTACACATGCATTAGAAAAAACTTTTGACTCAAATCAAAGTTTTTCCCGATTGTTTGGTTAATTTTACAAAAGTAGCTTATCCAATGATAAGTGAAGTAACTAGGCAGTGCATAGGTAGAGTGCTGGACTTTGGGATGAGGAAGAGTTGAATCCAAATCTCACCTTACCCACTTATTAGCTATGTGACCAGCTTCTCTTACCTTCAGTTTCTTCATCCGTAAAATGGGGATAATATTTTTTGAGATGACTCAGTGGATAGAGTCATGGACTTGAACTCAGAAAGACCTGAATTCAAATCCTACCTCAGGCACTTTTTAACTTCTTTCACCTTCAATTTCTTCATTTATAAAGTGGGGATCAAAATAACACCTACTTCACAGGGCTGTTGTGAGAACTAAAAGTGATAACATATGACAAGTGCTTTGCAAAGCACAAAGTGTCATGTAAGTGCCATTGCTATTGCTATATTAGGTGCCCCTTAATTAAGTAGATTATGCATATTTGCCAGAATATTGCTACCATCCCCAATTTAATGCAGACAGACAACAGTTCTTACTTTAGGATAATTTTCTGTAACTTACATGTAATTCTTTTTTGTACCAAGGAGTACCTAATGAATCAAACATGGTAATGTCAGCAGCAGATTGTATAGCAGAGGAGCCCTCTATCCAGAATAATACTGAAGTTAAAAATGCTAAGGGAATTTTCTTTGAGCTTTCAAGCTGTTACTCACCATCCATAAATAACATTCGCCCATCCTACGGCACAGTAAATGAAGTGATAACAATAACTGGACGTCGGTTTAGTAATCTTGGATATGCTAATAAGGTAGGAACTACTTTCTGCATGTACAATGTAATACTACAATAGTTTTTAGTTCTAAGCTTTGTAGCCTTGTGTCACAGTTTTAAAAATGCTGATATGAATAATAAATAGCAAAAATATTATCATTACTATTGTAAAATAATTATGTTTCATGAATATAAAGTGTTTGAAAGTAATTAGATAATTTTCTTTTCCAATTTAATTTACCATTCATCAAGAGACTTAATTGTTCATCCATGTAAACTGTCACTGATTTCGTTTCACAATTAATATGCTTTCAGGTTACCATTGGTGGCTATCCCTGTGTAGTAGAAGAAAGTTCTGAAAATGTCATCATGTGTCGGATTGACCCTCAAAATTCAATGATGGTTGGGATTAGGGAACTTGTCACATTAATTGTACACAACCTGGGTACAGCCATAAACACCTTGAGCAAAGAATTGGAGAGACGGTTTGTTCTTTTGCCCCATGTTGACAGAGTGACTCCAAATGTTGGGTCGACCAATGGGATGACAAGAGTGATCATTAAAGGATCAGGATTTGCTGCTTCTTCTGCTCGTATCAGAGCTGTTTTTGGAGGTTTTCCATGCACCATTTTGTCAGTAAATTACACCGTGATTGAGTGTGAGACATCCCCTGCTCCTGAACAGTGTATGGATGTAGAGCTTTGGATACATGATATTCCTGCTCAGTGCCAAGGAAACTGTAACTTTTCTTACTTGGACGATATCACACCCTTTATAACAGGAGTTTTTCCAAACACATTACAAAATGTGTCTACAAAGCTTCTGATAGAAGGACAAGGATTTGGGGAATGTTTGGAAGATGTTCTTGTTTATGTTGGAGACAAACAGTTCAGAGCAGTAGGTGTTAATGACACAAGTATTGCTGTGGTTGTGAATGCAATCCCAGCTGGTTATTATCCCCTTAGAGTTATAGTGATGGCTAAAGGCCTGGCTGCTGGAAATTTCACTGTCAATAGCCCCTTAGTAACATCTTTATTGCCAACTTCTGGAAGCATTGAGGGTGGTACTGCTTTGATTATTACAGGAAATGGGTTCTCTCCAGGCAACACAACAGTAACAATTGGGGGTGATCCATGTAAGATTGTATCTATTACCCCCAGTAAAATAAACTGTGACACTCCAGCCAGATCAGCTGCAACTGTCCGAGTGAGGATCCTCACAAGCTCATTTGCTTCCCCACCATTGTCATTTACATACTCACTGGATGAAACACCATTTCTTGAAGATGTTGTGCCGGAGAGAGGTACTTTCTTATTTGCAGTTTTGCTGTGTTGGTGTTATCTCATCAAGGCCATTCAATAATGATGAACTAGAATATAGTTATTTTGTACAAAAGGTGATAGGAGTACTTTCTTACACATAATTTCACTGAACACTGATTGCCGGAATGCACAAGCTGGAATTTCTGAATTGCTTTTTTGTGTTTTTGTGCTTTTTAAAAATAATTTTATATAATTCACAGAATTTGAGAATTAGAATTCCCCTAAGCCGGGGCAGCTAAGTGGAGCAATGAATAGAGCACAGGCCCTGGAATCAGAACGACCTAAATTCAAATGTGGCCTCGGACACTTAACATTTACTAGCTGTGTGACCTTGGGCAAGTCACTTAACTCTAATTGCCCTGTCTTACCCCCTGCAAAAAAAAAAAAAAAAGAGAGAGAGAGAATAGACCTAAGCCTCCAGCTAGGCCAACCCATTTCCAAAAAGGAATATCTACTATAATATATCCAACAAATGGTCACCTAGTTTTGTTTGACCCCTTTCAGTGAGGAGGAACTCACTACCTTAAAAGGCAGCCTATTCTATTTTTGGACAGCTCCAGTTGTCCGGCAGTTATTCTTGACATCATGGCAAAATTTTCCTCTCAGCACCTTCTGTCTCTTACTCTTCATTCTGCCTTTTAGGGCAGATCAGATTTAATGCTCCCACCACACATGACAGCATTTTTAATGTTTGAAGCCAATTTTTATGTCTCTTCTTTTCTCCAAACTAAAAAATCTTCAGTTCCTTCTATCTCTATTCAAGGATCTTTACTGTTCTGATTGTCCTTCTTGGGACATTCATCAACTTAGCAATACTTTTCTTAAACTGTAGTATCCAGAACTGAATGCAATATTCCAGGTGTGGTTTGATCAGGGAAGAGCATAATGTGAAAATAGCCTCATTATTTCTGGGAGTCATATCTCTCTATACAACTCAATATCACTTTTTTGTGGCTGTTATGTTACAATGTTGACTCATATTAAGGTTGCAGTGCACTAAAACCCTCAGATCAATTTTTTTCAATTAAACAGCTGCCTAATCTTGACTTTCTCATCTTTTACTGGCAAAATAGAATCTTTTAATTCAAGTAGAAGACTATCCTGGGGCTAACTAGTCAAATTGGGCAAAAAACTATTCATAAAAAAACTCCCATTAACTTCAGTTAGGACTTCCATGTGTTAAAGAAGCTTGTGCATATGGAGACAGTGAGTAAAGCTATGAACAGAATACATAAATCAGACATTGATGAGTTGAAGAGTACCTAGAGATAAGCAAACAGAATGATGAAAGACCTTGTGACCTATGCCAATCAGTTAAAAGAGCTAGGAATATTTAGACTGGAGAAGAGAAGATAGAGGGATATGTGACAACTGTTTTCAGGTATTTAAAGGATTTTAATAGAGAAGTGGGTATAAACTTATTCTGTTTGTCTTCAAAAGGCAGAAGACCATTTAGTTCAAAGTCAGAAAGAATCTAATTTAGGTTTTATGTGAGGAAAAACTTTCTAAGAATTAGAGGGATTTTTCCCCCTATTTTGTGACTGCATGTACTTGCAAAGGAAGAGCTATTCATCAGTATATCCCTCTTATTCCTTTGACTCTATTTAAATCTCTTCTTTTTGAAATCATTCTTAGATGTATGCATCTGTTTGTGTGTATACATATGAGTACATGTATATGTATATACATACATACATACGTGTGTGTGTGTGTGTGTGTGTGTGTGTGTGTGTATTTCTGGAGCATTGAAGTTCATTGATTTGCCCACAGTCACAAGGCAGTAATGTGTCAGAGGTAACACTAGAAACCAGGTCTTTCTCACTCTGAGGCCTGCTCTCTGTTCAGTACTCTGGGATGCATTTACAATTGTCCATCATTAATCTAAAAATCATAAAAATTGATTAAGAAAACACTTTCTTGTGATTAGAATAGTTCTAACAATTCAGCTGAAAGAAATGTAGTCTAAAGACCTGATTTCAATCTTACTTTTGACTACTTTCATTTTTGGAGTGAAATAGCTTATCTACCACCCTGGTCTCTGCAGTAAATAAATATCCAATTATTTCCTGGCTAAAAACCCCTTGCAACTTTAGATATGTATATATTATATTTGCACATATATACATCTGGGTGTATACATGTATATATATGTCTTCATATTTATGTGTACATGTATACATGCTTACATAAATGCATATATATCCAACCTCAATTTACAAATTAGAAAACAAAGGCCAAGGAGGTTAAGTGACTTGCCCAAGTTGACACAGGTGGTAGGCACTAGGGGTAGGATCTGAACCCATGCTTTCACTCCAGAGCCAGATGCTCTTTACACTGTACCACAGTCATGGAGGACTTCAAATGGCAAGTGAATTTGTGTATTTATGATGCATATTTGAACTATATTTTTGTATAATTAAAGATAAAGATTCATTAATTTAAATATAATCACTCTTAAATAGAAAGCTACTAATGATGGATAAAGAGGCAAATTAAACATAATTCCAGACCATTTATATTTAGTTTTTAAATGAACATTTGAATGCTTATAATTCCAAATATCCATCCTCCCTCTGATCCTAATCTTGAACCTCCCCATTACTTTCTACTATCCCAATAAATCCAAGTCAGTGACCTAGGACCTGGTAGAACAATTAGAGGAGGAGCCCTGATTGTTAAACTAGTTGCAGATAATTTGCTCCTTGATTTTGAGTCTATAGTAAACCTTATAGCATTTGGAATTTGTATAGAATGCATTGGCATACATTGTATTTTTGTTGAAGTTAATGCTATTTTTGAATATTTTGGTTATATAAGTGAATAAGTGCATCTAAGTAAATATAGACAGTTATATGGATCTTTTTTTTTTTTTTAAGGATCACCAGGCACTGAAATTGAAATCACTGGATCTTCTTTTGGTTTTGACGCCTCAGAGGTTGTAGTAACCATTGATGATGCTCAGTGTAACATCACAATGGTCAGTGACAGTGTATTGCGATGCAGAGTTGGGGACCATGCTGGTGGCATTTTCCCTGTTATGCTGAGACATCTGACAAGAGGCTATGCAGTTTCCAGGATTGCTTTTGAGTATTCACTCACAATTCAGAATCTTTTTCCAAGACAAGGTAGCTAACTGTATAAATAAAAAGGTCATTTTTGCAAGTCTATTTAATAAAAATGTGATTATAGCATACATATTTTGCAAACTTTATCACGTGTTCATTTTTTAGTTTCTATAAAATGCTAGAGGATATTTGTACACGTGCTACAAATTAAGTGATCAGAATCCTCTCAAATAACCAAAAAGTACTCATTGAATGATGACAGTACTACCATATCATATGCCATATGAATTAAAATGCTATCTTTAAAGTGTTCAGACCCTTTATAAAAAGCAAATTTACATATACTCTTTGTGTGTGTATAGGTGGGTGTGGGTGTGGGTGTGTTGGGGGTGGGGAGGAACTACCAAGTGGGAGGTAATCAAGTTCCATGAATGTGATACTCCTTTCTGTTTAAGTTAAATATTTTTTTCTATTGAAAATTTTTGTTAGACAAGTTTTATAATATTTAATTACAAGCAGCAGGTACTTAAATTAGAAGAGTAATTTAGCATGGTGTTTGACATTTTATATAATCAGATTATCAAAGGTTTTTTTTAAAGATGAAATCATTTAAATTTTTTCTCTAAAGAAATAGTGGGAATATTTAATTACTGTTATATAAATAAATTCTATTAAGCAACTCTACTGTTTATAAGATTTCAGATGATTAAACTTGTTTATCATGATTAGATGGCAATTTAAGGCTACAAGTCATATTGATTAAGGACACTCTTGTTGGTGGATTTCTCCTAACTAGTTTTTTTTTCTCCTTTCCTTTTTATCTCCATGCCCAGGTAGCTTTGGTGGTGGGCTAACAATGACAATAATAGGTTCGGGATTTAATCCACAAAGCTCAATGGTATCAGTATGCAACAGGGAATGTGAAATAGATAGACTTCAATCTGATTATGATACCTTATTTTGTCAAGTTCCATTTAATAATGGTAAGTGATGATTTAAAATATTGGTGCCATGAAAAATGAGAGACACAGTTTGTCCCATTATGATATTCTTATCTTGGGGTCATTTAGCTTGGTAATAATTTATCTGAAAAATTTATATAATTCTTTCTTACCTTCTTTCCTTTCTTCCTCTTCCTCTTTCTTCAGTTTCCTCCACATATATTGTTTTCTTGATTCATGTATCTTTCAAGAACCATATTCTGTTACTTAGTTATGGTTAGTTATAATAAAATGTTATTATTTTTATTTAACCCATAAGTTATCCATATCATAGTACTTAAAATGGAGAACTCATCATTACTATTTCCATACCATTTTCCACTCCATCTATAGTAACACATCGCTTACTTGACATCATTAGTGAGAAGACCAGTATTCTTGAAGATCATATCTTCCCTAAGTTCTCATACCTATTGAATTTCATAGTCCTACTTCTACCACCCTTCCCCTCCCACTCCCCATACATGTATACCCAATGTCCCATTGATCATTGGATCTGAACATTTCAACCTCTAGATATTTTCAGTTTCTGATTTAGCAGACATTCAAGCTTCCTGAAATGTTATGGATTTAATTCTTGCTCAGTAGGAAAAACCAATGTGTCCTTGCAAAAACATACCATCAGGGGAGGCTAGGTGGCACAGTGAATAGAGCATCAGCCCTGGAGTCAGGAGGACCTGAATTCAAATCCAGCCTCAGACACGTAACACTTGCTAGCTGTGTGACCTTGGGCAAGTCACTTAACCCCAATTGCCCTCCAAAAAGCAAAAAAATAAAAATAAAAAAAATACCACCAGTGGTAGACAAAATGGTCTATAGGCATCTTCTTCCTTCATCATTAGTGACTCATAAAACTATATAATATAATCAAGAATTATAGCTAAGGGCCTGCTTCACTTTTTAATAACATATGTATTCTTTTTTTTTTTTTGAAGGGCAGTTGGGGTTAAGTAACTTGCCCAAGGTCACACAGCTAGGTTTTTTTTGTTTGTGTGCGTTAAGTGTCTGAGGCCGGATCTGAACTCAGGTCCTTCTGACTCCAGGGCCAGCGCTCTACTCACTGCGCCACCTAGACGCCCCAACATATGTATTCTTTATATATATGGGATTGGTATAAAAAAAAAAAAGGTGAAGCAGTAAACCTTTTTCATTGTGATTTTATTCCCACAGGCAGTGGAGCTCAGCAAGACTGTGAAGTGAGGGTTGCTAATGGGGAGTACTTCTTACAGTCAAACATGACCTTTACATATATGGCCTCTTTAACGCCAGTCATTACTGAAGTAGCACCAAGAAGAGGAGGCACAGAAGGAGGTACAAGACTCACAATCAAAGGATCAGGATTCAGGTACTACTTTTCATAGCTTTTGATACCTATGGAAACCTCCCCTTCCTCCCTCCTCCTCAAACATATATACTTTTTCTTATTTCAGGGTAGTACTCACTTTAATACACTGATGAAAAAAATTCCACACTTATTTCCTAATGAGACTATCCATAAATGTTATCTTTTAGAATGATACAGTAAAAAGAAAACTTGAAAAAATCATTAGCCTAACCTCAAACAGGATTTCACTTTTTAAAATCTCCAGAAAAAGGAATTAAGTAGCATCCCTTAGTGACATTTTATAATTAGGAAATTCTTCCTAAAACATCTTGAATTTAAACTGACTTTCTCTTGTTGTCTCATTATTTGAGTCAGAATAGGTCACCAGTCAACTCAAAATTCCTCAAAAACATTGGAAAATGACTACTGATCCCACCCTTAACTCCCTTCTACAGGTCAAATAAAAATCATCCTTTCTTAATATGCCAAACTCTTATTTATTTATTCATGCTCAAAGAGAACAGAAATAGCAAGAATAACTGGAATCCACAGATAATACATAAAATTCACTTTAGCAAATAGTCCCAGATGTCTCTCCAATTAAATCCTTTAACTAGACTGCTAAAAAATGAAAGTAGTTCAATTTACTAATTTGTGGTTTTGGTCCATTTATTTTCTTTATTCTCCGTCTGTGCTAATGAGTAACAAGGCAAGCTACGAGGGGAAAAGAAGGAACAGTAATGAGACTAGATAGTCTTATTTCTTGGCCTTTTCATCATTTTAGTTACCTTCTTCTGTACATTTATTTCATGCATTTACATAAAAATGTGATCTGGCAGCTTTATGACTTACAGCTGATAGTTCTAAGATTTCAAAGTTACTCATGAGAAAGGATGAATTCATGTGGATCAAAAGATAAGAAATCAGCTTAGTATTGTAAACATATAAACAAGAATTCAAAACTGTGGCAAGAAAGTCTAGGGTGAGCAAACACAAATGTTTGTTTGCTTTTTCTTCTTTGTAGTTCAGCTATGGAGGATGTTCACGTCACAATTGGACAAGCCGTATGCGATGTGGAATCTACCAATGAGACACACATTATCTGTATTACAAATGCCCATTCTCCTTCCCAGTGGGTTAAAATTTATGTCAGCATTGGAAGCAATGGCATTGCCAAACTGGTAAAAGTACTATTGGGCACAGTGAACACAGTAACTAAGTCTAGCACGCTTTAGTATTAGGGGAGGGGGAAGAAATGGCTATGCATTATGTACTCAATGACTACTAGTATAGATAATTGAAAAGTGATTGTAACATAGGTATATATAAGTGTGTTACATTTTTAGAGGAAATACATAAATATATATTTTATGTAATTTATATTTATTGTTTATATATATACGTATACATATATATATATGTATATATATATATAACACACTTTATATATATATATAAAGTGTGTCCTATATGTAGTCAGAAGACCTGGGTTTCAATACTGACTCCTTCGTCATCACATGTATTGTGATAGGCAGGTCACTTGAATCCTTTAAATCTTCATTCCTTCACCTATAATGTGAAGATATTAGTAGTTACTATACCTACTTCACAAAGTCATAATGAGATCAAGTCTGAAAGTACTTTAAACTATAAAATGTTGTAAAAATGGAAGTTGTTAAATTTTTTTTGTTAATTTGTCTCAAACAAAATAATAATGCCAAGACATTCTACAAATTTCAGTAATGTTTAAGGTCTTGTAATTTTAACACAATTATTTTCTATTACAGGATAATGCTGATTTCCTCTATATTGATGTTTGGTCCTCCAATTTTTCATGGGGAGGCCAGTCTCCCCCAGAGGAAGGGTCCCTTGTTGTAATTACAAAAGGACAAGTAATTTTGTTGGATCAAAGTACCCCTGTTCTTAAAATGCTGCTTATTCAAGGTAAACTTCTAAAATTCTTTCTTCCTCAGGGTGGCTAGGTGGCACAGTGAATAGAGCACTGGACCTGGAGTCAGGAGGACCTGAGTTCAAACCCGGCCTAGACATTTAACACAAAAACTAGCTGTGTGACCTCGGGCAAGTCACTTAGCCCTCTTAAAAAAGAGAGAGAGAGAGAATCTAACAATTATCAATAAATAAATCTAAAAAAATTTTTTTTAAATAAAATTCTCTCTCTCTCTCTCTCTCTCTCTCTCTCTCTCTCTCTCTCTCTCTCTCTCTCTCCTATTTCTCTGCCTCTGTCTGTTTCTGTGTCTGTCTTTCTCTTTATCTATCTCTCTCTTCTCTCTCTCCCTATAGATCAGAGTTTCACTCCTTACAGTCTTTTCCCCACTATCAGTTTTTAGGCCCATATTGATATTTTTAAAGCCCTGAGTTTATAGTATTATAATAAATTGTATAATTGTTTTATATTACCATTTGTAATATAGGAAAGGAAATACAAGGTAGAGAATTCTACCCTAAGTTTTGGTGTGTGGGCCTGATGGCTTTCTAACCACCAATAATATGTTTCTGCTAAAGACTTTAACAAGTTAAGCTATAATTCTATTCATAACTCCAGCAATGCATGAGATGAGAAGAAAAATTAAAAGTTTACTGTATTAAAAACTCTGAATTAATTTACATATTCTTTAAATGCTATAAACTGCTCGTTTTCATTTCTAACTTTTAGTTGTACTTTTGACAAATTAATTTCAAAATGGCTTGATTCATAGGGGGAAGTCTAATATTTGATGAAGCAGACATCGAGCTTCAGGCAGAAAACATTTTGATTACAGATGGAGGCATTCTCCAGGTACATATAAGCACTTCATATGTTTGTTGGTTCACCTCTGCCTTTCCATTCTTTCCTTAAATATGGTATATTTTTAGAAGGATCCCTTATTCCTCCAAAGTTAGTATGACCTTCATTTGTGGAGTGGGAGGAGGATAAGGAAATATTCTCTATGGGTATATTAAGCCTTTTAATAAAAAAAAAAACAACAACCGCAAAGTGATGTCAAGTTGAACACTAAAGAATTATTCAAACTATTTACTCCTCCAAAAAAGGAGGGGAGTAGCATACAATAGATGGCTAAAAGCTAAAACTAAAGATTTTAGGAAATAGAAACTGAGTTGATCACAGGATCAAAGAATCATAGAGTTCAAAGGTACTTCAAAAGTTATATAGAGCAACAATCTGAAATACTTTCTATGACATTGTCAATAAGAGATCACACAGCTTCTTCAAGAAACTCTGGAATTAACAGCTCTAGAAATTAAGCTCTAGAATTAAGACCATAGGTTCACCTAGCTCTACAATTAAGCACATAGGTTCTCCTGGGAGATAGAGGCCATTCCATTTTGGAACAATCTTTTGCGTGGAATATATCAGAGGGCAATATGAGACCGAACTCATCCCTCCCTCTGTTCACACAAAACAAACAAACAAAACAAAAACAAGAAAGGAATGACTTCACATGACAGAAATGAAAATATTTCATTTTTATTGTATGATTTTTATCTCATTTAGATTGGAACTGAAGCATCTCCCTTTCAACACAAAGCAGTTATTACACTGCATGGACACCTACGTTCTCCTGAGCTCCCGGTCTATGGAGCAAAAACTTTGGCCGTTCGAGAAGGAATACTTGATCTCCATGGTATTTCAGCCAATATTTAAGGGGCTTGATTATAGAAGTGTAGCATTAGAGGTTAGAAGCAAGACTGTTGCACTGTATTGCTGGTGTGTCATTTGATGACTCAGTTCTCTATCCATCAGTTACAAGTAGAACTACTTATTGAATGTAATTCTTTAGTCGTTTATATAAAATGGCACTTAAGGATTCGATAAAATCTGGAAGTAGGGAATGGTCATTCATCTGAAAATAGGTTATTCTTCAATTGTAGTTTTAAATATTCTGGTGTGGTTTCCTACATACTAAATGTAGGTACCTGTAGGATTTTCAGGTTGGGAGGTACCTTGCAGATTATCTAGTTTAAATCTTTCAGTTTATAGATGAAACCTAGAGAAGGGAAGCTATTTTCCCAGGGTCACATATGTAGCACATAGTGAACTTGCTGTCAGATCACAAGACTTTTTATTCAGAATCCAAAAGTGTTTTTAAAGTTGTATATAACTAGAATTTTTGGAAACATAATCATTTTTAAAAGCCCCCAAAGGACTCACTATTTAAATTAATTTCAAAGTGTATTATAAAATAAATAACTCTACATAATGCCAATAAGTACCTATTTGTTTCTCTCCTTTATAGGCTTGAATATTTACCCATGAATTTACATATTGTGCTTCTAAACCTCAGACAGGATACTGGATTTATTTGTATGATTACAGACTCTTAGAAGAGAAACAGACACATTGCATATTCCATCTACAATCAATTATTACCAATTTAATTACTTTCAGTATAAAAAGTAATCATCATTCTATCTGTAAGATCATGCCATATTTGGATTGTTGGTCTATAAAAGAGATATAAGCTATATTCCATAAGGAGATAACTGTTTTTGAGTTCTATAAACACCATAATGGAAACAGTAATAAGGTTTATCAGACAGTTCCTTTATTATAATAATTCCTAGCACTTACATAGCACTTTAAGGCTTGCAAAATGCTTTATTAATATTATCTTATTGGAATCTCATAACAACCTAGAGATATAGGAGCTATTATTATCCCTGTTTTATAGTTGAGAAAACTGAGACAGACAGAGGTTAAATGACTTGCCAGGGAAGTAAATGTGTAGTAGTAAATGTTTGAGACAGCATTTTAACTCAAGTCTTTCTGTGTCAGGTCCAGCACTCTACTCACTATGCCACCTAACTACCAAAAATTATGGGTATATAATTATACATTTAAATTTAAAAATACTTTATTAGTCATGTAGTCTATCTAATCTCCTTTTTAAAGGTGAGTAAGCTGAAAACCAGAGATGTCAAACAATTTGTCCAGTGGTACACAAGTAATAAGTGACAGACAGAGGTTCTCAGTCTTCCAGCTTGAAATTCAACATACTTTCCCCTGACACACACTGAATGTGTTACTTGATTTAGAGTTTGATTCCTGAGTTTAAATACTGGCTCTGGTTTTTTAATTAACCTATGTGATCTTCAAAAAATCGCTTAACCTCTTTGGGCCTCAGTTTCCTCATCTATACAGGGAAGGGATTAGATAAGATAGTCTCTACAAGCCCTCCCTATGATAGTAGTTGTATAGCAATACAGAAGGCACTATACTTATACATACATACATATATATATATATATAATATATGTGTGTATACACATACACACATATATACATATTTTTAAATATGAAGGACAAAATGCTAAGGTAAGAACTTACTACAAATCTGCCCATAATCCAAGGGAAGGTGCTATATATCCATATTTATATATAGATAGATAGATAGATAGATAGATAGATAGATAGATAGATAGATAGATATTTACATTTACATTTATATGAATCGATGTAAAATCCAACCTTAGTACTTTGCTTATAAAGATATGAATGCCCAAGAAAATATATGCAAATTTGGGATTTGTATGTTTGTTTGGAATTTGTATTACTCTAGGTCTACCTATTCCTGTGACCTGGACTCGGTTGGCTCAGACTGCAGAAGCAGGGGAGAGCACTCTGGTTTTACAGGAAGCTGTAACATGGAATGTGGGAGATGAAATTGTAATTGCAACTACCGGACACAGGTACAGCTAAGAGAAGGCTCTAAAAACCACAATGGAACATAGTGGGGTGATTTTCACTTAATTTAATACTTCAAGTGAATCAAATGGCCCTTGCCAAAATGCCAAACTCTAACCAAGTTTTTAATTAGAGCTCTCTAAGGAATGAGAGGACATCTGCTTACTGACTATATCTTACCCGTTGTGGCACTGACCCTTCCTGACGCCAGTTGTTTGTAATGATTGGGGGGTAAGGAAAGCCACAAGAATAAGAGTTGAAATCCACAGGGTCTTTTAAATGCATGAATTTTTTTTTTACTAAAATTACCTCCAATTCTTCCTTCTGTCTAATCATAATAGTTTAGCAGACAAAAAACAAAATAAAGAAGACCACCTCTGAACAATATCGTTATACTAAGTTTTTAAAAAATTTATTTCGCTTCATTGCTCAAATCACAGGCAACAGTAAGATTAGAAATGCCTACATTTATCAAGGAATAAATGGTAATTCAAGACAGAAAACCACTCAATAATGGTAAGGCTGTGACACACATTTAATTTCAGGGTTTTTTTTAAAAGGAAATTAAGACTCAAGCTGGCATTTTTTTGTCACTTTGCCATTTTACAAGTTAAAAATAGACATGCAGATGCTAAGGAGAGTTAAGTATATACTTAACTTCCAAGTGCTTATGTTCTGACATCTGAAAAAAATTTAATAGTGTATTAGCAAAAGCATCACATTAACAAGAATATCTCAATAGAATATTTTAAAGTCTATTTTATAGAAATGTCTTTCAATAAGAAATCATTGAGAACTGTGCAGTTTAGATTCTGGTCTGAGTGTACTGAGTATTCTCTTTCTATTTCAACCTCTTCAACCATTTCCTTCTCCATTTCTATGTAGCAAACACTAAGAGTGTATGCTATAAAGCATAGAACAAACACAGTTCCTATATCCTAGAACTTTATATTCAATTCAATTAAAAAATACTTATTAAGAGCCCTCTATGTCAAAATACCAGGGTAGGTGCTGAGGGAGATGATAAATTTAAACAAAATATGCTAGTAGTGGTATATGACATACATAAATAATTATATTTCAAAATAATATATGAGTTCCCAAAAGAAGTAAAGTCAGATACTTTGGGATAGAAAGGGAGGACAGGACATTATTTGGGCATGGGGAAAAATCAGAGAAAGTTTCCTAGAGTAAGCTTTAAAGCAGGATCTCAAACTGGGAGACCCAGAATCTCTTAGCCTGGGACCTTATGGAGTCCAACAATAGGTTTCAGGGAGTCTTTGAACTTTGAAGTCTTAATATTTTGAGAACTGTATTTCAATATAATTGATTTCTTGTGAATCAGACCCAAAGCAACAATCAGAAAGAAAGGCAGAGTCCCAGAGATCTGAGCTCTCAATCAGGATACAATGTCACTAAGTGCCTAGGCCACTGTTCATTTGTGCACCTATAAACTGTAGGGTTGGAGAGCCACACTCTTGCATTCTAGTAAGTAATAAACAGCTTGACCCATGATCCTTTGAGCACTTATGTTCCTTCTCATTTCATCACCCGCAATCTCCTCATAGATACTAAGTTCAGCATAAAACTAATAAATGATATTTTCATGCTTTCCATATTAATCTTATGGTTTTATTTTGTGTTTGTTTCACAGACACAGTCAAAAAGAGAATGAAAAGAAGACAATTGCATCCATTTCTGAGGATGGCAAGTCTGTAAAGCTAACCAGTCCCTTGAAATACACACATTTAGGAAAGACTATCACACTTCCCGATGGAGCATTGTTTGAAGCAAGAGCAGAAGTTGGTGTTCTTACAAGAAATATTCTAGTGAGAGGCTCCAATAATGTAGTGTGGAATGACAAAATACCAGCATGTCCTGATGGATTCGATACAGGTATTTTCACAGTGTTAGAGTAACTAGTTTAATCATGCTACCCTTGCTCAGAATTTTCTTGGATTATTTGAGATACATAAATTTAATTTTAAAATGCAAGTTGAAGTCTTTGTTGACCATATTGCAGTATGCTGAAATTTAGAAGTTCAGTGAAGGTTCTTAAAAGTAAAGCATTTTAGTAGCACATTTTAAATAATGAAAAATGGGAAAATGTGTTAGTTTGAAACCTTCACAAATTTAAATATCCTTGAGACAAAGCCTTAAGAAAACCAGTAATTTCTGTAGCAACAGAAACTATTTACCCTTTTGAAAGAAAATCATATGGTCCTTTACTTTTGCCATGTTTATAGACTAGTTTATTCCATGTTATATTACTCAATGTTTGAATTTTCTTTTATCTTAGCTAGAATAAATGAATGATCTAGTGTTCTATATAATTTAGTTTCAATTTACAAATCTGCAAGGCCATAATCAATTGAATATCTAAAAAGCTGACAAGGCTGGCTACCATCTTTCACTCATTTAGCCTCCTTTTCTCAAAAGGCTATAAAATTCCTATCTTCTGGGATGTCATCTGTAAAAATAGATTTATTAGGGGCAGCTAGGTGGCGCAGTGAGTAGAGCACTGGCCCTGAATTCAGAAGGACCTGAGTTCAGATCCAGCCTCAGATACTTAACACACACAAACAAAAACCTAGCCATGTGACCTTGGGCAAGTTACTTAACCCCAATTGCCCTCCAAAAAGCAGAAACAAAAAAACAACAAAAAAAATAGATTTATTAGAGGATTGGTGAAAAAAAAGAGGATTTGGCATATATACGGTTACGGAATACAGCCTACCATATTTTACATTTCTCCTGAATATTTAATTCAAGCGTAATTGTTACTACAGTGAACTCCACTAAACAGCTAATAACAAAATTCTTTGCACTATATAGAAAAAGGGAATAGATCAATTCAGTTTACTTTTTATTATAGCATTTAGAAAACTTCTGCAATATGGATACAAATGGGATGCTGGGGATACAAAGACAAAACAAAGTCCCTACCCTGCTTAGAGTCTGCAAAGTCACTTTCTCTATCTGGAACCAAGGTGGCATAATAGAAATTCACTCAGAAGAGAACAGAGTTCTGGTTTGCTCATTGCTAAAGAGTTGCATGACTTGGACACAGCTTCCTTTTTTTGTAAAATGGAGATAATAATGGCTGTCCTATCTACCTCAAAGGAAGCAAGGATGAAAGAAGATGCATATGAGTGCTTTGAAAAGTGTTACACAATGGATTGGGCTCATTCACCTAAATTTCTTATAGAAAAGCCCTGATAAAATGCATCAAAATCCCTTTATCAATATGCTTACTATGTAATCACTACTGAAATTATATATTAACATCTTTTTAAGGGGAATTTGCTACCCAGACATGTCTACAAGGGAAGTTTGGTGAAGAAATAGGAAGTGATGAGTTTGGAGCTTGTATCATGTTTCATGCTCCTGGACCTAGTGCAGATCTAGTCACAGGAAGAATAGAATATGTGGAGGTAAGCAATGTGTTTTAAATAGTTCACATTTTTCTCATGTTGCAAATGAATGTGTCGCTAGTTTAATAATAATTAATGGCTAGAATTTATATAGTGTTTTAAGGTTGTTAAAATGCTTTACAAATATTATCTCAGGGGTAGAGCCAAGATGGAAGAATGAAGTGAACATTTTTTCCTAGTGTTCCCAAAAACACTCCTCTAAAGACCTTTTTAAAGTGTGTCAAACTGAATTCTGAGTGGGATAGTCAACAAAAAAGTAATAGTGAATCACTTTTTTCCAATCCTAGAAAGCATAAGAAAAAAGAAAGAGTGGGGCGGCTAGGTGGCACAGTGAATAGAGCGCCGGCCCTGGAGTCAGAAGGACCTGAGTTCAGAGCTGGCCTCCGACACTTAATCCACACAAACAAAAACCTAGCCGTGTAACCTTGGGCAAGTTACTTAACCCCAATTGCCCTAAAGGGGCGGCTAGGTGGCGCAGTGAGTAAGAGTGCCGGCCTCGGAGTTGGGATGACCCGAGATCAGATCCGGCCTCAGAAAATGAGCACCCACGCATAAATAATGACTAGCCGTGTAACCTTGAGCAAGTTACTTAACCCCAATTGCTTTAAAAAAAAAAAAAAAGAAAAAAGAAAGAATGGTCTACAGACACTGTATGGGGGCTGACTAGGAGTAAGGTAGAAGTGGCAACAGCTGTGGACCTTCAAGGTAGTAGTGGTAGCAGCAACTTCAGTACTAGGAATGTCCCATACACAGAGATGGTAAGAGGACTCAACACCTGGTTAGAAAGTGATTCTGGGGAGGCCTCAGTGTTAGCATTGGAAGCATGACCAGGCACCATTTGGCAGATGCTCTTCCCATTAGCCATTTCTGTGTCACAGTTCCAAGGCACAAGAAAGCAGTGCTTGTACTCATGAGGGTTCAGGGTCTCTGGTTGGGTATGGACAAAGTAAAAACTAGGAGGACAGTGACCAGACTTCTCCGCAGATCACATCATCTTGGAAGCACTGAAAACTTACAGACCAAGAGACCTAGGTATGAAAGTAACAGGACATAAAAGTCATAAAATCAAGCCAGACACCCCACATACACACACTCCCAGAGGTAAGCAAAGCCAAACTCTAACTTAGAGTCCAAAGTCAAGAAGTAGACTATAAAAATGAGTAAAGAACAAAAGAAGAACCTGACCATAAAATACTACTGTGATGATGGAAGTGCCAAGACAAACTCAAAAGACAATGAGTTAAAACAATTAGAAGCAAAGCCTCATAGAAAAATGCAGATGGAAAACAAGCCTAACAAAAATTTCTGGAAAGAGCTAAAGACATAGATTTTTTAAACAGAACAAAAAATTATTTTAAAAATCAGAACAGTAGAGGAAAATTTGGGGAAATAAATGATAGCAATACAAGAAAATTATAAAAAGAGAATTAACAGCTTGGTAAAAAGTTGACAATACTGAAGAAAACAATTCCTTAAAAATTAGAATTAGACAAATGGAAGGTAAAGACTCAATGAGACATCAGGAAACAATAAAACAAAGTCAAAAGAGTTTTTTTTTTTTAATAGAAGAATATCTTCTATTTATGTAGAAAATATATTGAAATACCTCATAAGAAAAACATCTCATTGGAAAAGAGATTGATGAGATATAATTTAAGAATTATTGGACTGCCTGAAAGCCATATTTTTTTAAAAGCCTAAACTTCATATTCAAAGAAATTAAAAAGGGAAACTTCCCAGATGTCTTAGAACCAGAGTATAAAGTAGCTCCTTTGATTTTCAGGATTTATAGTTTGTTTTTTAGTTAAGGGAACTTGGAAGAAATTGTCAGATTTATGGATAAGGGAAGAATTCATGATCAAAGATAGGTTCATGGGTAAAAGGGATAATTAATTACATAACCTTTTTTTTTTGTACAAACATAACAATGCAGCCAAGATTAGAAGGAAAACAGGGAAACTGGGGGGGGGGGTGATTTAGAGCTTTTTCTCTGACAAAGACCTCATTTCGTGTGTGTGTGTGTGTGTGTGTGTGTGTGTGTGTGTGTGTGTGTGTGTATGAACTGAGCCAAATTTTTAAAAATAAAAGCTAATTGATAGATGGTCAAAGGAGATGAACAAGCAGTTTTCAGAAGAAATCAATACTTTCAGTAGTCATATGGAAAAAGTGCTCTAAATCACTAATAATCAGAGAAGTGCAAATTAAAGCAACTCTGGGGGACCACTTCCCACCTATCAGATTGGCTAAGATGACAGAAAAGGAAAATGGCAAACACTAGAGGGGATGTGGGAAAATAGGTACACTAATGTACTATTAGTGGAGCTGTGAACTAGTTTCACCATTCTGAAGAACAATTTGGAATTATGCCCAAAGGGCTATACAACTCTAACCTGGCAATACCACTACTAGGTCTATACCCCAAGAAAATCAAAGAAAAAGTAAAAGGTCCCATATATACAAAAATATTTATAGCAGCCCTTTTTGTGGTAGTAAATTAGAAACTGAGGGAATGACCATCGATTGGGAATGGCCAAACAAGTTGTGCCATACAATTGTGATGGAATACTATTGTACTATAAAAAAACAATGAGGGGGATGGTTTCAGAAAAACATATGGAAATTTAAATGAACTGATGCAAAGTGAAGTAGGCAGAATCGAGAGATCAATAATCTACACAGTAACAACAATATTATAAAGATAGTCAACTGTGAAAGATTTAGTAACTCTGATCAAGACGATGATCCACCATGATTCCAAAAGGATTGTGGTAGAAAATGCTATTCACCTGCAGATGGAGAACAGATGAGTTTTTCTTTTCTTTCTTTTGTGGGGAGAACATGGCTCATACAAAATATTTTGCATTATTTTATTCATATAATAGGAATAATATTTCTTGCCTTCTCAATACATGAAGGTAAGGGAGGAAAGAAGTAGAGAATTTGGAATTTAAAATAAAGTAAAAATATGTCATTTTATCCTCACAACAACCCTAGGAGGTAAGCCAGCACTATCCACTACTACACCAGGCTGATTCACATAGCTGTGGTTTTTGTATTTAATAGGTATTCCATGCTGGCCAGGCTTTCCGATTGGGCCGATATCCCATACACTGGCATCTGCTGGGAGATTTGAAGTTCAGATCTTATGTACGAGGCTGTGCTATTCACCAGACTTATAATAGAGCAGTTACTATTCACAACACACACCACCTTCTTGTTGAGAGAAACATCATTTATGACATCAAAGGAGGAGCATTTTTCATAGAAGATGGAATTGAACATGGCAATATCCTTCAATATAACCTGGCAATATTTGTACAGCAAAGCACTAGTCTGCTAAATGATGATGTCACTCCAGCTGCATTTTGGGTGACCAACCCAAATAATACCATAAGGCACAATGTTGCTGCTGGTGGCACTCACTTTGGTTTCTGGTACCGAATGAACAACCACCCTGATGGTCCATCCTATGACCCAAATATTTGCCAAAAAAGAGTTCCCCTAGGAGAATTCTTTAACAACACGGTTCATTCACAAGGTTGGTTTGGGTTGTGGATTTTTGAAGAATATTTCCCTATGCAAACAGGATCTTGTACATCCACCATTCCTCTGCCTGCAGTGTTTAATTCATTGACTACTTGGAATTGCCAAAAAGGGGCTGAATGGGTCAATGGGGGAGCCCTTCAGTTCCATAACTTTGTGATGGTCAATAATGATGATGTTGGGATCGAAACTAAGAGAATTCTGGCTACATATGTGGGAGGGTGGGGTGAAAGCAATGGTGCACTGATAAAAAATGCCAAGATAGTTGGTCACCTTGATGAACTGGGACTGGGTCCTTCCTACTGTACTTCAAGGGGTCTACTTCTCCCATTTAATGAAGGATTAACAGTATCTTCTGTACATTTCATGAACTTTGACCGTACAAACTGTGTTGCTTTGGGAGTAACATCCATTCTTGGAGTTTGCAATGATGCATGTGGAGGCTGGAGTGCCAAATTTATGGACATTAAGTACTTTCATTCACCAAACAAAGCTGGATTTCGATGGGAACATGAAGTTGTACTGATTGATGTCGATGGCTCACTTACAGGTATTGCTATTTCTAATATAATAATAATAATTATTATTATATTTATATTGTGCTTTAAAATTGGCAGAGCACTTTATGGATATTATGGATACTCTCTGATTTCATCCTCACAACAATCCTGGGAGGTAGAGGCTATTATTGCACCCATTTTACAGATGAGGGAACTGAATCATAGAGTGGTTAAGTGACTTGCCCAGAATCACACAAATAGTTAAAAGTTTCTGAGGCACAGTTTGAATTCAGATTTAAATGACTCCAGGGTGAATAATCTATCCACTGAGCTACCTAGCTCCTTCTATATCATAACATAACCTAACATTCCATATACAATGGAATATAATAATAATAATTATCTCATCCTCACAATAATCCTAGGAGATAAGTGCTATTACTATCATCCCAGTTTTACAGATGAGAAAACTGAGGCAAACTGGGGTTCAGTGACTTCCCCAGGTTCACACAGCTAGCGCGTGCCTGATAAAGGATTTTAATTCAGGTCTTCCTGAAGCCAGGCCTGCTGCTCTCTTCTCTGTACCACATAGCTGTTTCAGCATATGTGATATTTCCCTATATAACACATAGTATACCCATAAATCCAAGTTATATTTAATTTAGTATATAAAGGACTGTTTTTAACCCTTTCAGAGATTTTTCAGGCACTAGGTATATTATATTTCTTATATTACAACCAAATTAAATTTTGTTGAATTCTAAAATTCTTTTCAAATTTAATGATAAGAATTATAATAATAGTGCATTAAAATTTGTAGTTTCTCTGTGTATGTCATCTTATTCAGTCTGCATAATAGCCTTGCAAGGTAGGCACTGTTATCTCATTTCTGTAACAAGGAAACTGGGGCAAGGAAAAGTTAAAGAACTTGCCCATGGTCCCACAGGTAATAAATTTCAGAGGTAGGACAGAAACCCAGGGGAAAATGGGCAGATCCTGTTCTGCCCTGAAAATGCCAATTGTAGGGTGGCAGATTTTCTTAGAGAATAATGAGATACTAAAGAAAGAAAGGTCCATGCCAACTTGGTTATGATAGGTTTTATAAGGGTTAATTGGGGGAGCTTACTCAGAAGAAGGTAATCCTGTGTGGCAGCGAAACAAAGTAAAATGGATCCCCTCCCCAACCCCAGGTCAGGCCAGGTATTATATGGAAACTGAACAGACAGCATAGTGCCAGGGATGGCCCATGCTCATGTGCAAGTTCTCCCATGGGATGGTTGGAGCTTCTTTTGCTCTTTATACTCTCTATGGACTCAAAGGTCTCATTCCCAAGCTCTGACTCCCACTGTACACCAGGCCTTTTTTGCTATAAATACAACACTTTAGCCATTGTGCTATGTAGCCTCTTAAAGAGGAGAGGCATATCTTCTAAGCAAATATTCACAGTTCATTGCCTGGGAAAATTGAAACAAGACTGACTATTCAGTCAGTTATCTGGAATTAAAGAAACCAGAAAGAGTAATAGGATTTTCTTTTACAAATTGCATACTCCTCATTGATCAGAAATAAAAGACCAATGACAAATAAACAAGTTGACAACAAGCATTTATTTTAAAATGTACATACAACATGGAATTAGTACAGATTTAGCCCATTCTAAATCCACTAGAGCATACAATGATAATTTAATGTTCGTGGCAAAAGCATAGCAGGATACCTCTGGTGAGTCATCAAAGATGACATTATATTAAGCAGAGTTTTAGTGTTAAATATTATGTTATATTCTGATTCTTTGGAAACTAAGATATTCAATTAACCAGAACCAATCTTTCTCAAATATCCTCAGAAAATGAAAGTTTATAGAAAGTATACAATCTGTTATGCTAATGACAAATTATAAATTCTCTTTCTTTGACATGAATTTTAGATTGACAAGTATTTTTGAAACATATAATCTTCCTTTGAATTCTAAGAAGTCCTTTTATAGAAGTTTTCAAAATTTTGTGAATTTTAAAAGAATTTTCATTTTTTCTTTTCAAATATTCACTCAAATTTGATGTCAGGAAAGATTTATAGATTTTTTGATCATTTTAATTAAATTTGTTTCATAACAATAAAAACACTTTGTACTAGTATGGCACTTTTTATTTCAAAGGGTTTTATTATATATAGTTTCATTTTATTCTCACCAATGTTTCTGTGAATTTGGATAGAACTGTATATTATTGGTCTATTGTATTTATTTTTTGAGAATCTACATGTCATAGTAATTAGAGTTCTAGACCTCAAGCCACAAGAAGCCTGGATTCCAGTCCTGTTTCTGACAATAGATACATGATCATGGACAAGTCATGTAAGCTCACTTAGCCTCAGTTTCCTTATCTATAAAATAGTTAAGAAGTATAATATCTACCTCATCAGTCTGTTGTGAGAATTGAATGAAAAATGTATGTTAAATGCTTTGCAACTGTAAAGTGATTATATAAAATGTCAGCTGTTATTCTTTTTATAATTCAGGTATTTGTGTTTTACATGATTATATATGTATAACCATCTCAGGGAAGGGGGGGAGATGGTAGGGATAGAATCTGGAATTCAAAACTTTTTTTTTAAATGTTTAAAATAATTTCAGTATGTAATTGGGGGGAAATAAAATATTACTTATAAAATCCAGGTACTTTAAGGCAATGAATTCAGAAAGAAAATAACAAAATATGTAATTAAATGGGTCACAGGTCCTGTATGTCAGAGGTATAACCAGCATAAAGTGTTCAGGGCTTTGCCCAAGGGTGCTGACCTTAGAGGATGCAGTATTTGAAAGGATCTGAGAGCACTTGTAATCTTTTAGCAGGTAGCATTAGTGGCGCTTAGCATTTAGTTAGCAAAAGATAGTTGGTTTAAAAAGAGGGAGTGAACAGAGGATAGACTGAGATGAATTCCTCCTCTTCCCACCTCCTTTTCCCTCATTCAACAGCCTCTCTGCCAGCTGCCTTTTGCTGGCCTCTCAGGGTCTTTGTCCCCTCTTGTTCAACTAAGGTTTTTGTACCATGTCACTTGCCAAGGATGAGTAAATTATGGCTCTACTGTGTATGGTAAGCAATTCATCATTTCTTAACTTTCTGCAATAAAATGTATTTATTCCACAGAACACAAAGGACATTCAGTTGTTCCACACAGCTCGTTGTTAGACCTTGCACATTGCAAACAAGAAACCGATTGGAGCATTGGTTTCCCTGGATCAGTTTGTGACTCCTCTGTCAGCTTTCATCGCTTAGCATTCAACAAGCCTTCCCCAGTCTCTCTATTGGAAAAGGATGTGATTCTTTCAGACTCTTTTGGCAAGTTCAATTTAATTGTCTGACTCCTCATAGATTTTATGCAAATGTGTTTGACGGGACTAAATTGACATAAACTATTGTTATTATCAATAGTAGCTTAGATCATTGTTTTATTATTATTATTAAATCAATATTTATTATTTTATTATCATTATAGGTACTATTATTATCCTTATCTATAAAACAAAGATAGCAATAACACCTTTTTCATGGCAAGGTTGTTGTGAGGAGAAAGTAAGATAAATCATTTAAAGTACATTGCAAACCTGAAAACATAATATAAATATTAGTTATGATTATTGCTACTAATGTATGGTTTGAGTCATTAGGTTATTGTTATTACTAAATTATTAAATGAGATAAACATTAGCTATTATTAGTACTAATAATAGCAGTAATAATAACACAAACAGCATTTTAAGATTTGCAAAGTACTTTGCATATTTTATCTCATTTTATTCTCCCAGCAATCCTCTGTGAGATAGGTGCTATTATTCTCCCCATTTTACAGATAAGAAACTAAAACTATAAAGATGTCACAATAAAATATCCCTTTAGTTGCTTCTGGGCTTGTCATGGTCTTGGAATAATTCACTTTGATCTCTATGGTGGCAGTTTCTTCCTAGTCCAGCCCAAATTCAAAACCTGCCCTGGGGCTGTGGATTTATGGATCCCATAATGCTATTTGATGTCCTCCAGCTATGGGGGAGCAAGGGTGGAGCATGGAAATTCCTGAATAGTTAGTAGCCTGAACCTTTAGGCAGACAAGCTGAGATAAGATATATGTCATGAAACTGGAGGACCAGAGTGGGGAAAGAGTATCTGGAACAGAAGCAGTGAAAAACCGAGAACCCTGAAGTCTAGGGCGCCTAGCACAGAGTCTGGGTGGGGAGAAAGAAAGGGAGAAGGGAGCTTGACTTTGAGATAGATAACAGTAACTCAAGTTTAGAAAGGCCTTCTTTCAGTTAGGTGCACTCAAAGTTCTGAGTGTATTTACTGGCCAGGTGTTTTTGTGCATATATGTACCTGACTGGCTGTGCCCTCTAGTTTCCTTTGACTTAGTTTCATCTGGATAACAATCACTTCTGCCACCTTCACCGTTCTCATGGCAACAATGATGTCTAAGCAGTGGTAGAATAAGCTATTCATTTCTTCACTTTTGTCATACAGTGGAAAGAATGTTAGATTTGGAGTAAGAAGAACTGGGTATAAATCCCTCCTCTGTCACTACCCGAAAATGACTAGACAGACCATTTAACTTCTATCAGCCTCAGTTTCCTCCACTATAAAATTAGAGGGTTGGACTACATGACTACTCTCCTTTCCAGGGCTAATGTTTCTCATCTTAGTTTTGAGGCTCCTGTGCTTGCTGCTTGCTTGAGTTACCAGTAGATGGCACAATTGTGTCCTTTGTAAGAAAGCAGAACTTTTCTTCCCTTCTGATATAGAGGCCTGAAGAACACTCCAGAGTACAATTTCTTTCAGTAAATGAAATTATTGGGAAAATGTGATTTTGTTGGCATATGCAAAATTAACAATGATAAAAAAGAGCCAATTTAATGGAAAGATATAAAAACAAGTGAGTGATGTTGCAGGCAAAAAACAAATCCCAAACTAAAGGATTCTGTTAAATAGACATAATTTTCAGGAATAAGGAGTCAACAGTCTAGTCTGAGTGTTCAGTTCCCTGGTTAAATATATCTGGAGTGGGAGGGACCATTGTCCTTACTTTCTAGCAGAGTTGTCACCTTTTTAAATGTTTTGATATAATAATCAAATACTAAAATAGATCTATGAATTTATTGATCTGGGAGTCCCTCCACTGATACAGATTATAACCCATCCTTATCTGCCCATCCTGTGTGACTCTTACCACTTAACTACATCCTCAAAAAAGGTCATTTATAGGTCATCCATCCAAAATCCTAGAGGCCTTCTTTGACATTGAAAGGGTACAAGTAGAGCTCTCAGGCTTTCTATTCACCATCTTTTTTTTCTTAGCATATGACTACCCATCTTCTCTTCTTGTCATTTAACTCCTTGATGATTTCCTTTGATAAAGTAGGAGTAGAAAATTATATGAGCAAACTGAATTTTTCAGAACCCTAAGCTAATGTTGTGAATAGCTGGTTAGTTTGGGGGGGGGGGTAGCCAGATGAAGGCTTGGAAGTCAAAGCCATATGTGTGTGGTTTCTCCTTCATCTTGAAGAGGTCCATGACATCAGGAAGATGATACCATGACTTGCAAGTCAGTTGGATTTAAGTGAGGGAGAGCTGTGCAAAGTTACCAGCCTCACTTTCTCCTCCAGAGCCATTTGGGTCCAGTGGCCAGATATAGATCAAGACAACTGGAGATAGCTCAGTGGAAGACTTTGACCTTTTAAAGTTATGGTCTTTCTGAGTTCTCACTTTGACTGAGGCAATACCTATTCAGTGATTAGGACTATTTAAGAAGTAAGCCAAGGGATTGGCCCTTTAATTTAAAAAATAATAATAAATCAAGAGGAGAGGAAGACCCTCAGGGTTTCTGTCCAAAAGAGAAACAATTACATTTACTCTGAGCCAGCAGGGCCCAAACAATAACCATTAAGTCATACTTGGGGAAGGACCTATGGTCAGAAAATAAATGAGAGAGTAAACTGGTTTTAAGACATGGTCTTTAAGAAAGAAATCTAGTCAATAAACCCCAAGATATCTAGGTAGGTTTCAGCCTTCAAAATTGCCTTCCTTTTTTCGGCAGAGAGCACCCTCAGGTAAGGACATGATACCCCATGTGAAGAGGAGAAGAAGAGGAAAGAGACAGGAGAGGGGAAAAGGGGGAAAGGAGGGGAAGAGAGGAAGATTTGAGTTTTCTAACTGGAGCTGTCTAGTTGAGTCCCCAGTGGGGCAGCTTGGACTACTCACAGATAAGAATGGGAAGTAGTTAGTTTCAAGAAAAGAAGTCTCCAGAGGAACATGACTGTCAGAAAGTTGTTTCCAAGTAAAATCTGAATACAAGGAGAAGAAGGATTTTTAAGTAGAAGGGTTAGACTTCTTTTTGATCCCAGGGGCAAAATTAAGTACAATGGATAGAAGTTGCAAAAAGGCAAATTAAGGCTTGAAATAAGAAAATTTCCTGACAGAACGTAAAGCCAAGCACAAGCAGCATTCCAGAAGACTGCTGCTGTGAACAGCTTTCAAGGTTCTGATTACATAGTATAGCAAACTCTCTATTTATTCAATAACAAATCAGAGCAAAACATTCACATAAAATCAAGGTACACCATTCACAGTGTTACAGCTTATCACAGAAAATCAAAATATAGTATTCACCATGTCACAACTAAACAACTTATCACTAAAATGGCCACATAGTTTTCACCAAAATGGTCACATAGTTTTATACAAAGTACATTCATTTAGTCAATCACAAAGTCCTTTATTTAATCACAAAGCACAAAAGTCAAAGTTCTCCACCCCTAGGTCACACTAAATCATAATCTTCTCAGTCAGTACACAGTCTCCAAGTAAAATAAAGTCTTCTTTCAGCTTGACTTTAGGCTGGCTCTCAGCTTCCATGGTTCCTCTTCCATGGTCCCGGATCCAACTGTCACCTGGGTTCAAAGGCAGGCAGTCCCCAGTTCTTTGTCCAGCTTGTTGTCCGGTTCTTCCTCCAGTTCCCATTCCATACTAAAGTTCACATTGTCCAGTCCACCTCAAGTTCTTCACAGTTCCTATTTCTTGGAAGACAAAGCTTGACATAACCACAATAATATCCATATGCATTGCTGGCACCATCATCAATTCACTATCTACCTACGAAATCAACTTGGACCCACCAACAATGCCTGAGAACTCAACAAATCATCAACATAGAAATCAACACAGACCCACAAACAAGGTCCAAGAGGTCAGCACAAATCATCAATAAAGTCCCAGGACCTCCAAAACACTCCTCCAGGAATTCTGCAAACATACAACCAGAAAATCCTCTTTCAGGGCTTCCAGTAAGGTCCCAGGGCTTCTGTACAAAGTATCACAAGTTTTCCCCTTCTTGACTCAGCCACCACAAGAGTCCTCTTAGTTCTTCTCAATTCTCAGTTCAGTCTTCAGTCCAGCAGCAGCTGCCCTGCCTCCACAATGCTTATCCCAGGAAATTCTATCTGTCCAGCTTGTGTTCTTCCATATATACGGTATAGCTCCTCTCTGTTCCACCCCTTTCTGTTGCATAAGCAGCTTCCTCCCAAGGTGTTAACTACTTCTGTGTTAATTAAATAGCTTAAACAAGGTGTTAAGTTGAAACAAGGTGCTAAATACCTGCTTATTTGCCAATACAAAGGGGCATGAAAGATCTTCAGATTCCATTAACATTACACAGAACTATCTAAAAATGGAATGATATACCTTAGAAGATACCTACCCCCCCTCTCCATAATCATTAATAGACCCTTTCAAAGAATGACTGATGATTCCTTGCTAGGTAGTTTATAGTGGGAATTCTTTTTTAGTTATGGACTGGTATAAATGAACAACTGAAGTCCATTCCAAATCTAAAATTCTGTGATTTTGTGAAGTGACTTAAAATCTGAGTGCCTTCTGTATCAATTTATACTATCTCTACTTTAAATGTACTCCTGGCCTCATGCTAGCATAATTCATTCTCTCCCCCTTCCCAATCAGGAATCTTATCTTGTATACATTTCCTTGTTCCAACCTCTCTCAGCACTTGAGTTAAAACCTTTTCTAAAAGCTTTGGTAGTAAGTGGCTTCAGGATGCTTTGGTCCTTTTCAGGACTCACAACTACTTTATTTCCAAGTTTACTGCTTCACTAGTGAAAAATTTATGAGTCATGGCCTGCCTCCAATGAGAGTCAAGTCCTTAATTAAGTGTTTAGGTATCTAGGATTTAAACTTAGCAGATTCTTTTTGGTTTCTGCATAGCACCTCTTAGAACTCTTATTAACCCGAAAAACTTATTCCCCTCTTGGGTCCCTTCTTTTTCTGCCCTATATAGAACATGACTGGCATGTGACACCAGGGCCTTGCTCCTTTTTTATTTCTCCCATCTCTGGGTAGGGTAGTTTAACTTAAAATACAGATGGGAAGATGAATCATTAACCTACGCTTTAAGCCAAAACTGACAGATACTTTAAAAATATTATTACCAAAATATAGACTTACAATTATATTTTTGAACAGAAAATAAAAGGTTTTAGCATTTTGTAATGGGAAACATTTAGAACTTTAAGTAAAGCAAAAGCAAGGATTCTTTACCTGTGGCCTGTATACTTGGGTTTAAAAAATATTTTGTTAACTAGTTCAATGTAATGGGTTTCCTTTGTAATTCTATTTATTTAATACATTTTAAAATATTATTCTGAGAAGGGGATCAATAGGCCTCACCAGACTGCCAAAAGTATTCATAACACATGCAAAAAAGTTTAAGAATCCCTGTCAAATATATATGATAAAATGCTTTTCTAAATTTTCTGGATAATGCTAAAAAACGAGGCAGGAATTTTCCATTTGCACTTGACTTATGAAAGTAGCTGCCTTTCAGAGGTACTGATAGATATTAATTGATTTTTTTCCATGTTTTTATATAGGCACAAGCATTATTCCATTTCAAAAGAAACGACTGACTCATATGTCTGGATGGATGGCATTGATCCCAAATGCAAATCATATTAACTGGTATTTTAAAGGTGTAGAACATATTACTAACATATCCTATGCTTCCACATTCTACGGATTTAAGGTAAGGAAAATACCATTTCTACAGCCATTAAGGTTTAAGTGTACTTTTCCTTCACAAGTGCCCTAAGAAGCACCTAATACTAGTATTATTGTTCCCATTTGACAAGTGAGGAAATTGACGCTCAGAGAATGAGATGAATTGCTAAAGTGTACACAGATGGTCATGTCAGAGATGAGATTTGAACTGGGGTCCTCTGTCCAGGTACAGCGCTCCTTCCACTGACTATCTCTATAATCTTTTATACTTGTTAGTTGACTGTTTTTTAATATCCTTTATCTAAATATTGAAACCCTTACAAAATCTTGGCCATATGCTATAGTTATATGAGTTATTCCTGAAATCTAAGTTAAATACTTTAAGGGTGGAATTATTTTAGGCCACCAGAATATCCAAAGAGCACATCTTCCTTATAAGATTAAACTCAGAAATTTGTTAATTTGTTCATTATCATAGTATTTTCACTTTAAAAAAGATGCAAGAGTGAACAAATATATTATAAATATATAGCCAGTCAAAGGGGAAAGCAAATCAAAACTTCATGTCATGTAGCAACTAATCAGTTATACAATTGTAAAAATTCATTATGTTTTTTAAATATTCACACTAAAATATAAAGAAAATCACAATATAGGGTTTTATTTTAACACAGGACGAAGACTATGTCATAATATCTCATAATTTCACTCAAAAGGCTGATATGTTCAATATTATTGATATAAGGAATGGATCCTCAAATCCACTTGACTTGAACACCAGTAGGAATGGAGACTGGCACCTCGAGAAGAACACTAGTACTTTATACTACCTTGGTGGGTATTCATTCACGTACTACAGTGTTCTCCTCCAATGTCTCATTGGACCATAGAAATAAATACTGAGTGTCCAAAGGCTAGGTGAACCAAACAGAATTTCTAACCATCCTACCAAACAGGAAAAGTTTCAGCATGGAATTCTCTATGGATTGTATTTTGCCCTCTGAAAAACAACCTGGCTAAGTTGGGCAAGGCTTAACGTGACTGCAATCAGTTAACTTTTTATCAACAGCAATAAATCAGTCTAATGAGGCAAGAGGGAGGGTATCATTTTGCAAAGGTGAAGGATGTCTGCACATCAAGGAAATCACAGGTGCTTGAAGTATTGAAGTCTACATTCATCAGGAAGGGGTTGTAGTGTTAATTAATGCATTGTATAACTTACACTTCAACATGTTTTACTTAAAGGCATAGGTTTGACTTCCTGAGATAAACTTAAATACTCCCACACAAAGTCCTAACTTTTTTTTCTTTCACAAAGAGGCCAGATATGTTCAAAAGAGGCTTTATAAAAAGACTTTATAATTTTTCACATTATTATACAACCTTTGTGCTTCATTGTTTTGGGGAGATTGAAAATGTTCATGAAAAAAGTCTCTTTAGGCAAGTTTCTATCAGTTTTTGGCAACAATTTTTGACTGTGCTAAATAACCTACATCAATATTCACCCCAAAATGAATTTTCATGTTTTACATTCACTTTAGGTGTATTTTCCTCAAAATATCCATGATCATATTATAATATATCAACTTTAGGATATGTCAAGATTGTAATCTAAAAATAATTTTCAAAAAATGCAACATTTTTCTCAATTATAGCGTTTTTTAGATATAAGTAGTCTTTGGTAATTGAATATATTAAAGCTATTTCTGCTCTTGCTTTCAGTGTCAGGAAGAAATTACCTACCTTCAAGCCAAGCTATTTCAAAGACATTGGATCCTGATGTGAAAGATGTTGTTGTGAATTTCCAAGCTTACTGTTGCTTCTTTCAGGATTGTATTTCCTTAGATTCTTCAACACAAGTTCTTCTTCCTAGAAAACGTCCAGAAATATATATGTATGTCATTTCTCTTTAATAGTCTTCCATTATCTTTCTTTAAATAACACTTTCCCTATCTTATGCCATTCATGATGCTTAGCTTTCTTATATATCATAGTAATCTCTTTATTCCCATTAGATTCATGCACATTTATATGATGTTGCAAAATTTTATCTTAAAAATTATCTTAGTGTTGCTGTTTTATCCCCCTAACATAGTGCTTATAATAATAACTACTACTGAGTTCTTGGTCACAATAACAACCTCTAAATTTATAAATTTCTATAAGAAAATATGATCCTCTTTGTTATGTTTCACTTTATAGTGATCTGTTTTATAATACAAACGAGCAAGCAAACATTGAGTAAGTGCCTATCATATCACATGCCAGGCACTGTGCTAGGGGTTAGGGATACAAAGGCAAAAGCAAAATAGAACCTGCCCTCAGAAGCTTACATCCTAATGGGGAAGATACTATGTATGTTTGTATACATATGTGTTTGTATACATATATACATATGTGTATGCATATGTATGTGAATGTGCATGTGTATCTATGTGTATGTGTGTGTTTGTATACACACAACACATACAAAGCAGATACATAGTAACCTTGGAGGGGAAAGCTGAGCACACCAGAGAGATTCATACAGAAGGTTGCATTTGATCTGAATCTTGAAGAAAGGTAGATAATTCTGTGAAGTAGAGTAGAAGAGAGAGTGTTTCCAGGCATGGGAGACAGTACAAAGGCATAGAGAAGAGAATTAGCGTACCTAGATCATAGAACACATGGAGTAATGTATAAGAAAGCAATAAAGTAAGGTGATTGATCTCAAAGGGGCCACAATGACCATCTAGTGCAACCTAGCATTTTGCAGATGAGGAGACTGAGGCCAAAGAAGTTTAAGTGACTTTTCCAAAGTCACACAGGTAGGAAGAGGGATTTGAATTCAGGTTCTCAGAGTCCAAAGACCATATTCTTTCTACGGTGCCATCCTGCCTCCATTAAGATATGGTAAAATTGTGAAGACGTTCAAATGCCAAATAGAGTTTATATTTTATCCTAGAGGCTAATAGGCAGTCATTGGAGTTCACTGAGCACAGAGAGATGCAGTTTCTAGGAATTCATCATATAAAAAATAAGGAAATGTCTATATTTGTTGTACTTTGTCTTTTGCCTGCCTTGCACTATTTCTATCTGTATTTATTTAACATAGGTTTTAGGGCAGCTAGGGGATAACAGTAGATTCAGCAGTAGACCTAGAGAAAGGAAGATTTGAATCTAAGCCAGTTTCTTACACTCACTGATTGTGTGACATTGACAAAAATCACCATTTCTCTTAGTTTCCTTATCTGTGAAATGAAGACTTATAACAGCACTACCTCCCAGGTTTTCTGTGAGGATAACGTGAGATATTTCTAAAATGATTTAAAAACTCAAGTGCTATATAAATACAAGATATTATTATTATATGTTTATGCCTAGAATGAACTCTCTCCTCACTTCAGGCTCTTAGAATCCAGAGTTCTCTTCAAGCTCAGTTCAAATGCCATGAGGCCTTTACTGATCTCCCCCAATGTTCATGCCTCCACACCATAGCTACTTCATAATTATTTCTCATATACTTAGATTGCAAACACTTACATATATTACATATGCTGCCTTCCCTGTCAAAATGCAAATTCTTTGAGGGCAAGAACTGGTTTATTTTTTGTCTTTGTATTGCAGCATATGTCAGAATTAGACATTTAATGATTTTTTATTGATTTATTAATAACCTATGACAGTGGATAGAGTGCCAGGCTTGACGTTGGGAAGACCTGTTTCAAGTCAATCCCTCCTATATTTATTAGTTGTATGATCATTAGAAGTTAACTTAGTTCTCTAAGTTACAAACTTCTCTCAAAAATCTTAAGTCATAGATGGATTGGGATAACAGGCCCTTGATGTATTAATGTGCTGCTATCACTGACCTATCCATGCTTTTTGCTTCAAGTACAAGTTCCCATTAACCTAAATAGCTCAGAAATATATATCCTTTCTTATTAAACTCTCCCACCCAGAGATATTCCCTCTCTTACTATTTCTCCATCTCTTGACAGAATGTAGCAGGTCTGTCTCCCACAAAATGGCAGCAGGCATATTTTGCAGCATTAAAGACAGCAACAAATTATGCCTTTTTAAATTTAGACAAAATCAATTCTTACCATGTGATATTTTCATTGTAAACATGATAGTAGGTATGGTGAGGATGATGTAGTACAGGGGTTCCAAATCTTTTTCACCCCTGGTACCCCTTGGCTTTCAGTAATTTTCCTGTTCCCCCCATTCAATATGAGAGGAAAAAAGGAAGGAAGGAAGGAAAGAAGGAAGGAAAGAAGGAAGGAAGGAAGGAAGGAAGGAAGGAAGGAAGGAAAGAAGGAAGGAAGGAAGGAAAGAAATGTTTATTAAAACCCTTACTATCTGCCAACTACTGTATTGTATGTGTGTGATATGTGTAACATGCCAAGTACTGGGTATACATATACAAGCAAAAAAGAAAGATAACCCCTGTCCTCAAGGAGCTTACATTCTAAGAGGGGAAGATAACATACAAAAAGGTCCTTAAAAGCAGGTGTAGGGAGTGGGGAGGTATAAGGGCATAATTTTGAATTCCAGAAAGTCAGGAACAGAGCTGAGAGGGGAATAAAAGCAGACCAGCCTGGACCCTGTTACAATATGGAGCCTACAGGAGGAACTTAATAATGGGGGGAAAGGGAAGTACACTTGCAAAAAGACATACTAAGGTAATCAGACATCAGGGGTGGTAGAGTAAGGCAGCACCAAGCACCAAGGAAAGGTCCAGAATGAGACCCCAGTAGAGGTATGATTTTTGAAATCCAGAAAGTCAAGTACAGGCCTGGGAGGGAATGAAGGCAGGCCAGTTTGGGCCACCTCACAAAATGGAGGCTCCAGAAGGAGAGAAAATAAATTAAAAAGTTTACCATTTAGATGCACATGAGAAATAAAACAAAATAAACGTTTTTCATAGAGAAAACTTTATTTCATATTTATCATTTTAGTGTTATAAAGTCATTAAATATTTATCTATGTACTCAGTTTGCATTTCCCCCCACTAAAACACTACTTTGGGAATATTACAATAGGATAATATATTTAGCAAATATTTCCCATTAACCCTGAACACAAATCCCATTATCCTTGTCCTAATGAGAGAAGAGTCATTATAATATGGGGGGAAAGTATACTTTATCTCATTCACTATACATGTCTGATCTTCCTTATGATACTGTAAATTCAAATGTAAACAAATGAGCAATCCCTTAGCTCAAATGGGCACTTTGTTATCCCAAACATCTTGTATGGGTGCCCTACAATTTAGGGACATTTATTCTACAAATATTCTTGGTAGTGTTGATGGTGATGGTGACAGTGGGAATGAACTGAATTTTTTTTCCTCTTCCAGCTTATGGTCTAATGATTCTTTTTGGCAATCATCACCAGAAAATAATTATAGTATCCCTCAAGAAGGAGCAAATGTGGTGATTCCTAAAGGTAAATACATAAACTGAATATCTTTATGCTTATGCTACATTCAGAAGACTTGGGGCAGAGGTGGCTATGATTGACAGGTCATGGTTCAAGGCCAGAAGACTTAAAGGATATGAGGAAATAAGCCTCCTCTTGCTGTTAGAAGTTGAAGTTTTGACACGATGCAATACTAATGAGACCCAAAAGCACTAATCATAGTTGATAAGAAATAAAATTAAGGGGCACTAGCTGGGACCAGAAAGAAAATAGAGAAAAATATCTATCTAGGTCTGCCACATTCATGCCTTGTCTCTTCTCCATTGGTAATTTTCCTTGTGTTTCTTGTCTTTTCAAGAAGAATGGCTGGTACTTCCACTTTGTCACCAGATAGTAGATGGATGAGAATAACCCAGGAAATGATGTTGGCCACTTATGGCTAGTCTAGGAATATTTGTAAATTGATTATTTTTTATTTTGTTCAGTATTTGTTTTATTCTCTTTCCCTTAAGTGCTAGTGAAATAATTTTGAAAACTACATTGTGGGGGTGGCTAGGTGGCGCAGTGAGTAGAGCTTCAACCTTGGAGTCAGAAGGACCTGAGTTTGGATCCAGCCTCAGACACTTAACACATACACAAACAAAAACCTAGCCATGTGACCTTGCGCAAGTTACTTAACCCCAATTGCCCTCCAAAAAAAAAAAGAAACAAAAAAAACCTACAGTGTGCTTTGGAAACACAAGGTGGGAGGAAAGAGGCAGCCATGGTGATACTAGGTAGGGACTTCTGGTAGTAGTAGAGAGATTAAAAAAAAAAATACTACCTACCACCTTTTGCATGCTGGCTGATAGAAGGTAACATAAAATTAAGAGAAAACGAAACACCAGGGAAGCAGCTGATTGTACAGGAGGTAGAGCCCTATACTCAGTCAGGAAGACCCAATTTCAAATGTGGCCTTGGATACTTAGTAACTTTGTGACCCTAGGCAAGTCACTTAATCTCTATCTATCTCAGTTTCCTCAGCTGTAAAAGGGGGATAATAATAATGCTTACCTCCCACAACTGATTTAAGGATCAAATGAAGTAATATTTGTTCAAATCATTTAGCACAGTGCCTGACACATAGTAGGCTCTCTATAAATGATGCTTTCCTTCCCCCTTTCATGGCTATGAGAACCAGTCCCTTCCTTCCTGAGGGTTCTGTTATCTCTATAAATCTCAACCTCTTAGAGCTAGTATGGAGATGAACCTTAGTACTGAGAATGGTTTCAATTTAATTTTTTTATTAATTTATTAGGTTAGTTTTAATTAACAAGATTCAATTCCATAGTTCCTTGATTTTCAAATTTCCTTTACCTCCCTCCCCCCACGCCCCATGGCAGCATATAGTCCAGTATAGGATTTACAAATACGGTTTCAATTTAATTTAACAAATGTTTATTAAGTACCTAAATTATGTACAAGTCATTATATTACACACTAAGGATAAAATTCCTGCCTTCAAACATTTTATTTCCTTTTGGGAAGAATAAACATGTACACATAATAAATACACAGTTAGTTAAGGGAATAGAAAAAAAATTAAATTGGGGAAATCAGGGAAGCCTTCACATAGGAGGTAGTACCTGAACTATTCTTAAAAGGAAGCTAAAGATTTTAAGAAGTGGAAAGTAAGGATGGAAAACTTTTCAGACATGAGAGAGCTATGAACTAAATCTAAAAAGGTAAGTTGGAACAATATTACAGAGAACTTTAATTGCTGGGCTGAAGTTGATGTTGCATTTTATACTAGAAGCAATAGGAAGCCATAAGAGATTTTTTTTGGCAAGTTAGTACCATAAGAAAATGATGTATATAGCTATGTGAAGAGAAGAAAGCCTGGAAGCAGTTTTACAGCAATAAAGCTATTACAGTAACTAGTCTGGATGACAAGTGATTAGAGTATAAGCTAGAATAGCAACTATTGCAAATGGCAAGAAAGAAATGCATGTGAGAGAAGCTGTACAGGTAGAATTGAAGAGACCTGGGAATTGATTGGATATGGCAAGTGAGAAGAGTAAAGATCATTCTGAAGTTGTAAACTTGGGTGACTCAAAATATCATAGTACCTTCAATGGAAATAGGAAGTTTGGAAGAAGATAATGGCTCTATTTGGGACTCAGGGAAAGTGGATGGCCTGCCTCTGGAATTTGACTGGGAATAAATTTGGAAGCCAAAGCTAATCAATAGGGTTTATATCATGAATATATACATTTATGTGGGACATAGTCTGTAAATTATTGTGTTACTTGCATACTCTAATGAAAGTATTCTTTTCTAGGCACATGGATAGTCATGGATGTAGATATTCCATCCCTGGAAAGACTTATTATTTTGGGAGTCTTAGAACTAGAAGATAGCAAAATTAATATAAGCACTGGAAAACCCATTTACAGAAAAGTTGTGTTGAATGCTACCTACATATCAGTGCAGGTAAGAATGAGGAGGGCATTTTAGAAATATGATTCCTTATCATGAAGTGGCAGGTTGTGTTATATTCTATATCAATATAATCATGAGATATCCAGTTCAACAAATACTTATCAAGTTCCTACGACATACAAGGTACCATGTTAGGCAATAGATTTACAAAATAAGACAAAGAATATTCACTACTCTCAAAGAGCTTAAATGATACCTGATAAATACCCAATCAATTAATAGGTAATTATTAAGTGAAAACTATGTGCCAGTTAGGTGCTGAGGGTACAAAGAATAAAACAATCCATATTTTCAATGAGTTTGCATTCTAATGGAGCAGACAAGTATGTATAAAAATACATATAGCATTCATATAAAATGAGTACACACAAATTATTTATATATACATATATACATATACTATATACATGTGTATATGTATATATACATACATATAGTTATATGTAGTATGTTTATGTGTGCATACATATGTACATGTTCTATATATTATATATACATGCATATGTGTATTTATATGTATGTGTGTATACAAAGTAGATTGGGAAGGACACTGGCAGTTAAAGGGATTAGGAAAGGCTTGATGATACATGAACTACAAATTATAGGAGGGGGGCTCTATAAGGTGGAGATAAGGAGGAAATGTGTTCCAGGCATGAAGGATGATCAACATAAAGACACAGGAATGGGAAATGGAACTCTGCAAGTAGAAAACAAAGAAAGGCCAGCTTGAGTGACTCAGAGTGAGAGGGGAAGGACAGTGGTAAGTGAGGCTAGGGAGATAGTAATAAAGAAGCAAATACACTTTTATGATTCAAAAGCCCACATTGGTTTTAGGTTAGCGTTTGAGGAGAGCTTCCTACTGTTCTGCTTCACCATTACTGTGATTCCTTAGGCTGGGCTTTTCTGAGGGGGTGGTTGTCATGTTACTGTGTGAACTGTGATTGCCCCATTATCTGAACCTTTTTGGTCTGAATTCAAGTTTTATGTAGATTAGTCATATGAATGGTTAGGTAAGGTTGAACTAAACCCTGAAACAAGCTTGGTGAGATTCTCTGGGAGATTCTGAACGCTTAAAGGAGTTGAGGACAGCCTTTAAGTGTCATTCCTTAAAGCCATAAAACCATAAAAACATAGATTGAATGATAGAAATGAGATTATAGGTGAAAGCCTTTTTAAAATGCCTCAGTGGTTTGTGCCAAATCATCCCCATTCAATCTTGTACAGCTTGTTCTTGAACTTGTAGCATTTTTATTGTTCTGTCAACCAATCACCAGTTATTTCCCATTAAAAGAAATTCAACATATAGAGCTTTGAGCACTGCACAATAAAATTATGTCTTAACTCTTTCCATGATAGAGCCTAGAATTGAGAAAATATTATTGGATGAAAGTGTTAATGCTATCAGAAAAGTATGTAAGTTGGGACTTACAGAAAAAAGGATCATTTGGATGAAGGAGGCAACCTTCAGCTATGAGAGGGACTAGATGATCTGTGAGGTCTCTTTCACCTCTAAGATGCTATTACTCTACATGAGTGATGAGTCTCTTGAGAATATGGCATTCACTTAAAAGACAATATGCAAGGATGATACCAACTCTACAAACTTTACAAATAATCTTTTGTGTTGTGTTTACCCACTATAGCTAATACAGTAGTCTTTTCACAGTGGGCATAATAAATACTGTTGCCTGGCTGAAGGACAGAATCCTTGATTGACCCTTACTTCATTTTGTCCAGGGAGAAAGAGACAGACAGAGAGAGACAGAGACAGAGACAGAGACAGAGACAGAGAGATAGAGAGACAGAGAGACAGGGAAACAGAGACAGAGAGAAAGAGAGACAGAGAAACCAGAGGAGTCATATTCTATATGAGGGACTCTCTCAAATTCAAAGAAATAGTCTACCAACTTCAACACTGCCTCTGGAGTCAGAGGATTCAAATCCTACCTCTGCAACTACTTGTGTATTTTTGCTCAAGTTGTTTAATTTCTCTGCGTCTCAGTTTCTTCACATCCAGAATGAGGGGATTGGATGTGGTTGCTGTTGAGATGCCTTCCAACTCTTCATCCTGTGTACCTCATAGCAGTCTCTTCGTTTCCCTTGCCACATAAGCCAGTCTGATCACATCTTCATTTAATTAGTAAATTTACCGAGTCCACCAGATATCTCTGGGATGAATACCAACCATATAAAATAATTCACTAATTTTTAGTTTATATAGAAATGCTAATTATCCTTAATCTGTTGTTGGGTTGTTGCTTTTTTAAAATAAGAATTTTTTTTCTAGTGTAGGGGATAGCACCCTCCAAGGCCTACCTCTGACACATGCTGGCTATATGAACCCACTAAACAAACCACTCAACTTCTCAGTGTACTCTGGCAATTTTCTAAGACTATAAATTGCAAAACATAATCATCTGCATTGGTAGGGGTAGTGTCCTCACTGAGAATTTCCCATATTAATAAAATATTAGACTTCTTCCTCCCAAAAAATATTCCTGTGAATTGTTAAGTTCTAATAATTTTCTGATTCGTGACAGGGTGGTCGATTAATTGGGGGCTGGGAAGATAATCCCTTTAAAGGAGAATTACAGATTGTATTGAGAGGAAGTCATTCTACTCCAGAGTGGCCTCTTCCAAATGGACCAAATCAAGGGTCAAAGGTGTTAGGTATGTATCTCTAAATACTAAAAGAATTTGGGTTTTGATATAGTGTTTAAAAATGCATGCAAAGGGGGTGGTGGGTAGGGGAAAAACAGGGAGAAAATCTGTAACTAAAAATCTTGTGGAAATAAATGATGTAAACTAAAAGTTAATAAAGCACTTGATTAAAAAAAAAAAGAAAAGCAATAATGAAAAAGGTCCTGAGTGAAATGAGTGAAAGTATTCTCATAAAATAGGAGCAATAATCACCAGAATTGAGCTAGTTCCTAACCCCCTCTAGGCCTGAGTTTCATTTTTCTGTAAATGGCCTGATTCCAGGGAAATCAGGTGATACCCCCTTCCTTATCCCTCCTAGAATACTCTTTTAACCACCTACCTTTGCTCAATAAGGAAAATAGCTTAAATATGTGTTTGCACTGTATACTTAGAACTTGAGGCCATACATCCCACCAATGGGAATGGAGGTCCAGATAAAGGGAAGGGTTTTGTGATTTTCTTAGAATTGTTTGTATAGGGGTATATAACTGTCTGCTTGATCTCTGTGCAGTGCCTCCCTATATCAGCTTGCTCTGGGGTAGGTGATGCCCAACTCTCGAGAGAGACTTGACTAGGGAAATAAAGAGCTTCTGTTTTTGCTTTGAGAAAAAAAAATTCATGCAAAGGATCTAGGGCAACTCCAAAGGACTCATGATGGAAAATGCTGTCCACATACAGAAAAAGAACTATGGAGCCTGAATGCAGATCAAAGCATATTACTTGCTACTCTCTCTCTCTCTCTTTTTTTTTTGTTTGTTTCTTCTTTCTCATAGTTTCTTTGTTTGGTTCTAATGCTTCTTTATAACATGACTAATGTGAAAATAGGTTTAATATGAATATATGTGTAGAGCCTATATCAAAATATACACTTTCTTGGTGTGGGGAGAGGTGCAAGATAGGGAGAAAATTTGTAACTCAAAATCTTATGGAAGTGAATGTTGAAAACTAAAAATTGTTTTTGAAGTATGCAAAATAGAAAGACATTTTATTTTGAAGATCCCTGGTTCTGTAGTATTGCAAACATTATGTGAACACTTGTTTCTATTGACTGGATAAGCTAGAAGAATTATCAGGACATTATTAGGCTTAAGGAATATGGCTTTACAGAATCACAGAATTTTAGCATTGTAATGGAGCTCAACAGTTGCCTAGTACAACCAAGGCATAAAAGGAATCCATGTTGTAACATACTGGACAAGTGTTCACTTAGCTAATGTTTTACATTGAATATAAACAGAACAAAGGTATTTGGGAGACTCAAATGAGTTAATGTATATAAAGATATAAAGCTCTTTGCAAACCTTAAAGCACTATATATATAAAATCATCGTCATTAAACTCCAGTCACCAGGCCTCCAGGGTGGTGATGGCTTCATTCCCTCAGCCTTCTATTATACTTTTGCTGAACTCAAGCAATGTTTATAGAACAATACAACATATATATATATATATACATATATAGGTATATACATATATCTGTGTGTGTGTACACACACTCAAATTTAATCTGCATTACTGATACTTTCTTAAGTCTATATAATCAAAATATAATATTGATCTATATAATCAAAAAATAAATCAAACTGTAATTTGTAGCAGTTGCTAATTTCTGAGGTGTAAATGTTTACCATGAAAATTTAACAATCAGCTCATGAGAACTAGTTAGAACTATTCTACTGTTGATTAGTCTTGTCTTTGACACGTAATGACTATGTGGCACTGGGCAAATCTCTAAATTTCTCAGTGTTCTAGGCAAGACTATAGACTGTAGAGAAGATACTAAACTGCATTGATAGAAGGAGTTACCTCACCTGGGAGTTCCCTATACCAATGAAATCCCAGTCCCTATCTCCTTAAGATCAACTAGCCATCAAAAATTCTTCCCATTTATTAAAGTGGACTAGTATATTCTTACTTCACCTGTCTCTTATTTTCTCTGTTGTCTAACATAGTCAGTCACAGAATTACGTATGTCCATCCATTATAAATGATTGGCCCCCAGGGGATGCTCACCCCAGCCACTTCCCTCCTTCTCTTTCCTCTGCCACAGTTTTGGATTACCTCCACTTTTTTCTCTTTCCCCTTTACTGCTAAAATAATTCTTTCCCTCATTTCACTCTGTTCCCATTCCTCACCTCTGGTTTGGTTGGCATCTATAGTATCAGAACTGGTAGGAGCAAAAGAGGAGGAGAGACCATGATGAACTCAAGCAGCTGCTCTTTTCAGTACCACATACACATATGCACATGTGCACAGTGCAATGGAGGGTGGGAGGTAGGGATGAAGGGATAGTCTGTTATGGTAAACTTTGCTATATACTGATTGTTAAACCATTTTTCTAAGTGTAAATCTTGATTCTAGTAAGTGATTGCCTTCTGAGAGAAAGGATTCTAAGTTCTCTGAAACAACCTTAAAGCAAGAAATTAGTGAGTCAGCAGCTAAGTCAGGTACAGGTGTCTGCAGTATAAATAAGCTTTAGTTCTGCCACCAAGATAGAATCCAAGGAAGCTCCACCAAGAGGTTCCAGGGTCAGAAAAAGTCAATAAGTTTTTATTAAGAGCTCACCATGTGCCAGGCACTGTGATAGCTGTATAAGTGGGAAAGTATATAATGGATAATGGAGTTGCTTTCTTATGTAGTCTATAAGCAGTCAGCTCCAATGCTATCTTTCCATTCTAAAAGTTTCAATATCTTATTCCACCTATGTGTTTCCTTCTTCCAGGAATATTTGGTGAATTGGATCTTCATGGAATCACTCGTGCAGTATATAAAACGAAGCTCTCAGAAACAGCCCTGGCAGGTTCCAAAGTCATATCATTGATGGATGCTGTCGATTGGGAGGTAGAGACATATTTGGTCATGGAAACAAGCATATTTGTAAAAGTTGTCTCATTCATTCATAGAAAATTCTCTTTAGAATAGGAAAAAACATTTATTTGTATATGGAATTATCATGCTAAGACAGATTGATCATCATAGAACTGTTCTTTACTTGGGTTCCAAGTCACCTTAGAGAATGGAATGATGTTTGCCAAAGTCATTTCTTCTTCATTTTGCCTTAAATGAAAGCATGCAGATTTTCTAGGATAAACAAAGTTTTTTATTGAATTGTTACATTAAAAATATTCTCCTATGAATAGTTTATATAAAATCAATGTAAAATCAAAAAGTCCAAATACTCAAATGCATTTTGCTCCTGGCTTGGTTCTCTTCATCCTTTTGTCATTTAACATTTCAAAGCTTTGGGGAAAAGATAGACCAAGTTCAATTTTTTTTTAATACTCATGTCACATGAGGGTTTTCAACATAATGGAGAAAAATCCCTATGTCAAATACTCTTTTATATAGTACTTGAAAAATTAAACACCTGAGATCATAAAATGCAGTCCATTTGATTCTCTAGTATTCTGTTTTAGTAGAAGAAAAGAAAAGAAAAAAACCTGTCTCAGAGTCTCATGACGAGGGTCAGTTTACCATGAATGAATGAATGAAAAAGCCCTGATTAAAAACTTACCATGTGTCAAATACTGTGATTAATCACTGGGGAGACAAATAGAATACAATAAAATCAATTATTATTATTACTTTGCTATTTTCTGTAACTGAAAAGTGGAAAAAATGTGTTTTCAGGAAAAATTTAGAGGATCTTTTTATAGTAGATTTCTCTTTGCAACATCTTAGGCACAATCGGTGATATGCTGACAAATGTTGACAAATAAAAGCATGCATGACACACTTTTAAATTTAATCTGCATTATTAACATTTTCTCCATTACTAGACAATCAATAAATCAAGCCCCAATTTATAGAGTTTGCTGATTTTTGAAATGTAACTGCTCAAACTAAGAATTTAACAAGAATTTCCTAAGTGGGTGAGAGCTGGCTCCACCACACTCCTGAAAAATCCGGCCCCTAAAAGGGATAGATTAGATCACTATCTAGATCCTTTGTGAACCTAAGATTATGGTCCTTGCCAACTACATTTTAACAACTTTCAATAGGACCAAATAATCAATTTGAAGTAATAGTTGTTACTGAATCTCAACACGAATAAACCCTGGTAAGTCTTTAATATAAATATTGACAAATGTGTTTTTGTCTTTTATTTCACAATGTTATGGATGATCTCTCAAAATGATGAAATGAGATATAGGGAAAAGTCAGAGATGATTCAAAAGAACTAGTAACTCTAACCAGACCTTGTTACAGTTAGAGAACTGAACTTCCTCTTTTTTTCTAGTGCTAAACTGTGCTAATCACGGCAATAACTAAAACTCTATGGTTTCTCTTATAATTATAAAATTATAATAACTCACTATATACATTAAATTCTGTTTGAAAGTGGTTCTTGAATTTTTGCCTTGAATTTTTATAAGGTGGGAGAAGATATTGTGATAACAACCACAAGCTATGATTCCAGACAGACAGAAACCAGAAGGATTACCCAAATCCTGGCTGATCAAAGAAGTTTTATCCTAAATGATTCTCTTTCTTATACTCACATTGGTAGGTTGTTTTATAGCAAAAAAAAAAAAAAACTATAACTAAAATGTTATTAAATATTCACATTTACTAGAGGAAGGGATAGAATAGGATGAAAAGTTTGTGTCATACAATCGACAATTACAAAAGAGTGGTTATTGTTCAGTCGTGTCTGACTCTTTATGACTCCATTTAAGGTTTTCTTGCCAAAGATACTGGAGTGGTTTGCCATTTCCTTCTCCAGCTTATTTTTACAAATGAAGAAACTGAGGTAAACAGGGTTAAGTGAGAGTAAAGTGTCTGAGACCAGATTTGAACTCAGAAAGATGAGTCTTACTGACTCCAGAACCCCGCACTCTATCCATTGTGCCACCTAGCTGCCCATAACAAACTTTAGAGGTTGTCTAATTCAAATTCCTAGTCTTAGAAATGAAGAAAGTGAGGTCCAAAGATGTTAGGTATTTCATCTGAGGTTACACAATAGTAAATAGATGAGTTAAATTTGAACTCAGATCTTCTGACTCAAATGATGTACTGTCTTAATGTTATGATAGTTTAAATCACTTGAAATTATGGAACAAAGGAATTAAAATTTAAGTAACCATTCCAACAAAGTACATTAGAGAAGTATTTCCTTCATTTTTTTTAACCATATATTTTGATTTTTATGTACAGGCTGTGCTTAGCCTGGCTTTTTATCTCTCAAGATGGTAATTTCAATGCCAAAAAAATTCAGCAGATTTTATCATTTGCATTTTAATTAGAAAGGGCTTTGGATAGAAATTGTCTTGTACCATTTTTTTTTGATGATGGGATTGAGGCAAATCTTTCAAGAATGTGAGTTTCTTAACAAAAAAAAAAAACCACAGGATCATATCACAGATGTGGAGGTGGAAGGGCTATCAGGGACCATCTAGCCCAACTTTCTTATTTTACATATGAGCAAACAGAAGCTAAGGAGGTGACATGACTTGCCAAGGTCACACAAATAGTAAATATAAGAGGTGGGATTTGTACCTAGATCCTCAAATTCTAGAATGAGTGTCCTTTTCATAAGTTATAAGGGTTGTATTCTAGGCTTCAAGTTCTACAGATCAAATCAACTTGTCAAAGATTCCTACTCCCCTTTAAAGTTGATCTAGAATGCTCTACTTTTCACCTTTGACTACTTCTCTAGTTATTGAACTCTCATCTCAGTGCACCATGCTTTCTGACCTTCTCTGGTCCCAGAACTTCTATGGTTCCCTGAATTTATATTTAATTACCTTCCCCCTCATTCTCTACTTTCTGACAATCTCTACATCATTGGAAGCTGGGACTTCTCTTCTGTCTCCAATAGGTGAGTTTTTTGCCCAGGTTAGTTGGAAACCAGACCTGCATGCCAATACCTGCAATCTCCCTGCCATGCTCCCTGTATGCAATTACATATCCTCACTCACCAGCATCCTTTTACATGTTGTCTTTCCCCATTAGAATGGATGGTTCTTGATGTCAGGGACAGCTTTAAATGCATCCTCAGTGCTTTGTTCAATACACATCACATAGCAAGTATCTAATAAATGTCCCATTCATTTTTCTATCTTTTTTTCATACCCAGTGTACCTGGATACCCTAATCTTGTAACTGTTTCATTTTTCTCTTATCCTTATCACATATTACAGAAAATAAAGATAACTCTTCCAGAATTCTATCAATTGACAAACATTTATTAAGTATTTACTATATGCCAGTGTGTTGAGTTCCCCCCAGGGGAAAAAATAATACAAATTCATAAATAATACATCAGGGTAAGATCATTTATATATATATAGATATATATATATATAGATAGATAGATATACACACACACACACACACACACATATATACACATATATATTCTTACTTAGTCTATATCTATAAGTCTTCATGCTAAACTTAGTCAATTACCCTTTCTAGGAGGCTCTACACCACCCCATCTGTTTTTTTTCATGGCCCCAAAAGAAAATGGTGTCTCCTACCCTGGAACCTGCTCTCCAATTTGAAATAGGCCCATATGAATACATTGAACTCAGTGGTCTCAGATTCACTCTCAGCCAAACAGGAAACTTGCTGGTTATATGAAAGATTTGTGAGTAATATGCCCACATTCCTGCTAAATCATTTACTGACTTTTCTTTAGAGTCCCTCTCCATGCTTGCCCCCGACCAAGAGGAAAAAAGCAAATACAAAACAGCTGAAGACAGAGTTTCCATCAATGAATATAACCAATTTTCAAAAATAAGCTTTGTTAGCAAACACAGAACTTTAAATAAACAACCATTTCTTATTACTTGCACTGAATATCAGAAATTAAACTGGATTTTCAGTAGACAGCAAAAAATGAGGGAAATTTTACATGGAAAGAGAATTGGACATGAGAGTTTGAGGTCCTGGGGTCAAGTTATAGCTCTGCCACTAGTAAGTGACTCTTTAACCTTGAACTCCTTGGAAAACTTAGCAAGTTGGACTAGATGGTATATATTATCTCTTCAAGCTGCAAAATTCTAGGATAACATATTCATATTTATTTAATAACATCTATCTTTCTGGACTTAATACAACCTAATTAGATTCATGGGGCAGCGGTGGGGTGGGAGGCAGGAAGCCAGGCTTGTTTAATTATTGATGTAATTTTTTTTTCAATTATGTGGCTGGTGAAAACCTTTCCACCTCTCAAATTCTGTAATTGCATGATTCTGTGGATAATATACAATGCTATAAGGTACATGAGGCAAACTAAGGCATTGACCTTAGGCAAGATGAAACAATTTGTCATTTTGGTAAATCGTTTAACCATCCTATTTAATTTCCTCATCTATCAAAATGATAATAAGATTCTTAATTCACCACACAGCCATATTTTAATGAATAATTTGAGATGATTACAAGCTACCTCTAAGAACTAATGAGTAGTAACTCTGAAATAGTTGATTATATTCATAGTATTGAAATAATTTTGAAGAAATATTTTTAGTTATGTTTCAGTCTGTAAACAAAAAATGTGACAGTTTCAATATGCAAACACCCATGTTTGAATATGTAAATCAACATGGTTAAGTTTTAATTTACTGTACATTTATGCTGACATTTTACAAATAGAAAGGTCCTTACCATATTACTTTGGAAAGAAAATTGACTCATAAAAATAGCTGTTTCTTAATATCAATAATTGAATAACTTAAATTTTTGTTGCAGCTGAAACATATCAGATACAAGGCACAGACCAGAATTACACATTGGCAGCTGATGTTGGTATACTGAGCAGGAATATTAAAATAATTGGTGAAGATTATCCAGGTCTATTCCAGGAATCCTTTGGAGCACGAGTGTTGGTCAGCTCATTCACTGAAAACATGGTGACTTACAAAGGTATTGTTAACTCAATGCAAATTTGGCTTGTTTTCTAAATTAGTTGGGGGTGGGGGAGGTGGGTTTTAAATTGATACAATCATTCAACAAGTACTTAGTACACAGTACAGTACTGTGCTAGGCACCGGGAATATAAACACAAAGAAAGATAAATAAGCTTATGTTTCGATTGAGGAGACAGAAAGTATATATACAATATAAACATAATTTAATAAACACAAATATATACAAAGGAGTTAAATACAAAGTGGTGTAAGAGGGAGGGCCCTAGCAATTGGAAAGGCTTCATTCATGCAGAAAAGTCATACTTTTGTTATGTCTTAAAGGAAGAGAGAGGTGAGGATGTGTCAGAAAGAGAGAAAGAAAGAGAGTAACTGAGTCATGGATAAGGAATAAACAGAAGGTCAATTTGACCACATGGCAGAGTGCAGGTTGGTAAGTAATGTCCAGTGAGGCTAGAAAGATAGGTTGGGGCCAGATTGTGAAGAGGTTTAAAAACTAAATAGAAAAGTTTCTATATAATGAGGACTGGCCAACATAAGAGTCCAGTCCTTGAGAGCATGTGCATTGCCTGCTACAATTCCTCATGGGTAAAGCCAGGACTCTCCACTGTATATGCCCCAAAGCAAGCCCACTCTACTTCCAGCTGGAGAATTGTACTGTGTATGCTCCTGAAGACTGGGTTCTCATTGACCAATTCCCACTGTATATATCTCAACATAAAGGCAATAGGAAGCTATTAAAATGTATTAAGTATCTTTCAAATATCCATTGGGCAGACATTTATTGAGCTCTTACTAAGCACAAAACATCATGCTAAGTACTATGAGGGGATACAAACAAGAACAGTTACAGACTCTAACCACATCCTAGTAAGGTGATATAAAACATGCACAGATAACTCAAATTGAAGATAAAACAAAAATATAATAAGGGGGTTTAAGGTGCTATGCTTCTCAGAGGATGGAGAGGTTCCTTCCAGTGGTGTGATCAGGAGAAACTTGATGGAAGAAATAACATATAGGTTGGGCCTTGAAAGGGTGGGAAAGAGGCGGATGACAGAGTTGCCGGGGAAGAACATTCCAAATATAAAAGAATAGCTTTAGCAAAAGCACAGTTAGGAAAAGGCAGAGTATGTAAATAAAGAGAAGTCATTTGACTGCAGTTCAGGGTTACATATACAGGTAAAAAGCAGGAAATGAGGCTGGAAGGGTGGTTTTCCATCTAATCAAAGAGGGCTTTGAATGCCGGATTAAGAAATTCTGACAGTTCTAGCTTTAGGGAGATTAATCTGGCAACACTGGAGGTCTTTAAACTTGAGATCTTATAAGGTTCTAAGATCTGAACACTGTGGAAGAGATGGAAGAGCCTCAAGATAAAAATCAGTTTAGGAGGCCAGCATAAAAGACTGGAAGAGAAGTAATGACAATCCAAAATAGGCTTGTGGACATGGGAATGATGAAAAGGGTTATAGACCTTCCAGAAAGAATCAACAGGTCTATGGTTATTTGTGTCATGTTATCTATCTCCCTACTAGCAATAATATTTACTTTGTGTCATAAAAATTTCATAAGTATGTTTTCCTTTCAATGGTTGGTAAGAGATTTTGAACAAGACAAAGCCTAATCCTATATTACATTCCTTTCCAAGGTGACAGCACTCTATTATTTAATTCTTATGATATGATTCTCATATCAATACATATGAGACCATATAGCTATACCAACATGCAGCCCACATTTTTCCATCTTGTTCAAATAAATATTAGGAAAAACTATTAAAAGCTTTACTGAGATTGGTGAATACTGGGTCAAAAAGCAGAAAAAGATGTGAAACTATGGACTCCCTTTTAAAAATGCATGTCTTCCTCTTATCTCCTCCCATCTTGCTGTTCTCCACAACTTCCCAAAGAATACTGACAATTATTCAACAACCATATCTATCGGTCTTTTTTAGTACATTAGGATATATTTTTATGAGTCTGATACCTTAGACATGTTCAAAATGGCTAGATACAATCTCCTCATTTTTCATGATCTTCATTTCCTTTGACAACATGTTTCTTCTGCCCTATCAAACTACAAAGTAGTAGAAAAATAGGAATTGAGTAGTTTTTTCTCAGTTTCATATCTTAATATCACACCATAATTACCAAGGAATGGTCTATTACTTCCCTGTTCTTGGATGAAACCTAGTTGTCTGGCATTCTGTGTACTCTTCTTCCATGTTTTCTGTATATCTTTTTTTAAACCTGAGTTCAGTATTTATATTAATTTATTTAGCTACCCTTTCATCTTCCCCAGGATACTTTGTGGTTTTATTGTCACAATTTCGTTTTTAAGAGCTTCCCATTCCTCTTTGGCTATCTCAAAGAACTATATAAATGCTAGCCATTATATTATTTTGTTGACAATCATAATAATTGATAATGTTTACATAATGTTATAAGGTTTGCAAAGCACTTTACATAAATGATTTCATCGGATCCTTACAACAAAATTGTGATGTAGCAATTACTTGTATAATTATCTCCTTTTTTACAGATCAGGAAATGAGGCTCAGATAGGCTATGTTATTTTCATGGTCACATTGTCAGGGCCAGGATTTGAACTTAGGTCTTCCCAACTCCAAATCCAGCATTTGCTCAGAAGCAGCTAAGTGGTACAGTGAATTGAATACTTAAATTCAACTCCAGCCTCACACACTATATTTGTCTGACCCTGCACAAGTCACTTTATCTATGCTTGCTTAGTTTCCTCATCCATGAAATAGATATAATAGCACTTACTTCCCAGAGTTGTTGAAAGGACAAAATCAAGGCCTTATCAATTCTAAGTGTAACATCTATTCTACAATATCACACTTTCAGAAGTTTAGGCCTTGGGACATTTTTCCCCTACATGTCTGACTATGCCAAACCTTCCTAACTATGCTGAGTTACCATAACTTTAATGTAACATCATTGATTTCTATCACTGTCACTTCATCCACCAATTCTTTATTATTAATCAGAATTAATACTAGAGTAGCAATTACCCACATTTCTTCCTCTGCCCTTATGGGAGATGAAATTTTGAACAAGTCATACTTTTCAGGTGCTCCTTTTTTTAAGCCAGAATACAACTTTCAGCCTCAGGTGTGCCCAGTGTGTGTATTGAGTGTGCAGAGTGGGTCAGTCTCTATGCATGCCTGTACTTCTAACCAAGTCAAGTCAACAAGCACTTACACTGCTTGCCATATGGCAGGCACTGTGCTAAGTACTGGGAATACAAATACAAGTGGAAAGAATTCCTGTCCTCAAAGAACTTCTATTCTAATGAAGGAAAACAGTACTTAAAAGGAAGTTGAGGAGGGTGGGGAAATGTAGGTATACAGCACAGGAACTAAGTAGATAAATAGAGTCGAAGTGCCCCATCATTATCTTGCCTCTGTGACCATTTAGAAATCAGTATTCAGAAAGCATCATCTTTAAATGCTATTAGGTCAGAATTGGGGTGGTGATTTTGTTTTTTGGTTTTTATTTAATCTTATTTCACATAAAATTATTAAGGTACAAGAAGTGAAACTTCAGTTGTTCCAGAAAAAGACTTCATTTCTCATTTGGAGCACATGAAAAAAAAAGTGGACTGTTCAGTCCCGAGTTAGAAAAAAACAGGAACTGAAAAATAGACTCTGCAGGAACAGAAGCAATAGGGGTTAAGAAACTGTTGCAAATCCCATTTCTACCAACTATATAACTCCCTACTCTGCTCTCTCAGCCAGTATCAACTCTAAAGAAAGCAGAAATTATGATAAACCATCAGGCATTGCTCAAGAATATGTTGTGCTAGCCTATCTATTTGGGGAGGAACAGGGAATGTTGACCCCTAGACTTAAGGAAGTCATTTGATGAAGTCTCTCACAGGCATTCTGGATAAGATGGAGATAATTCTGGATAATGGAGATAATAGATTTAAAGGTGGTAGGACCTCTGAATTCATCTAGTTCAACCCCTCCATTCTACGAATGAGGCCCTGAAAGATAAAATGACTTCCCAAGATTACACAGATAGTATCTAGTAGAGCTAGAATTTGAACTGAGATCTTCTGATTCCAAATCTGTCACTGTTTACCTTTTTACAATAATTGCCTTTCTAGAACAGTGGTAGCTAAATGATGATACAATCAGATTAAAAAGTGACAATATGATTGGAACCAAATTATCAAACTGGGCATATCTCTAGCAAAATGCCACTCCATCCTATTCCATGTTCTATACAAAATTTTCAAAGAATGGCATGCTTATCACATTTACAGTTGACATCAAGCTGAGGGTAATCTATAAGTTTGGTCTCAGAACTAAGATCTAAAAAGACTTTGATAAGCTAGAATAACAGACCAATCACAATTCTTTACTGTGGTATTTCCCAAGCAAAGAATATGTTTTTTTTCCTTTATACTCTGAGAGTCTTTGAGATGGATAAATGATAGATAGAAAGATAGATAAGGAGAGAGAGAGAGAAAGAGAGAGAGAGAGAGAGAGAGAGAGAGAGAGAGAGAGAGAGAGAGAGAGAGAGAGAGAGAGAACATGAAATGTCCTAGAATCTTACCTAGAATCTTATCTCTCTAAATACTTCCTTTCCCCTGTTGACCATTCATTTGGAAGTGTCTTACATATTCTACCTTCCCTACCTACAAGAGACAGATCTGTTTAGAGAAAGATGAAAGAAAAAACTTTAAAATGGGTTCTTTACCAGGATAGCTTCTCTCAAGGGGCAGTGTTGATCCTATTCATTGCCTCTCCTTCTCCCCTTTTAGTTCCTTCCTGATCTCCTAAAATCTACCTTCTGACTTCATATTTCTATGGATCCTTCTTCACCAAAGTTTATTGTCACCTCTTTTGGCCAAATCCAAAAGTGTTATCCCTTTCTCAGTATCTCTGTACCATTAGTATTTTCTTTCTCCGTCTCTTCTTAGCTGACTTCTGGAAAAATCAGTCAGTTTAATCAATCAGTAAGCATTTAAGTACCTACCATGTATGTCAGTCACTGGGAAGCTGCTTTTTGTTATGTTCCTACCACTTCTCATATACATAGTATACAAATAGTGATAAAAAAATACTAACAGTAATCCAAAACATCAGAATTTAAATTTGAGTAGAATAACATCTTCTGGTTTGCTTGCACACAAAGAAGCAAAGTAAAAATAGATCAATTTAAGTTTCCATATTTAAATAATTTTATTCAATCTTTTTATGCTATTTTAATGTATCTATTTCACAGGAAAACCATATAACTCAGTATGTGTTTCCCTTAGGAAATGCAAGAATCAGTAATGTTGAATTTTATCACTGTGGTCAGGAAGGTTACAGAGACAATACGGATCCAAGATATTCTCTGGCTTTTCTTAATCTTGGACAGGTTTGTATTTTTATGTGTATATAAAAACATATATGTGTGTGTGTGTGTATATATATGTACAGATATATAAATATTTATAATTTATCCTAATTGATTCAAATAACTAACTTTTAAATTAATAGTTTAACAAGTCCTCAGATACTATAATAAATTTTTTATTACTTTAAAAAAAAATAATCAGAAGTCCATTTAATTTGTGTAATTTGCTTTAGGTCAGTGAGAGAAAAAGATTTCTTTAAGTGAAGAGGTTAAGATTTTGTTTTATATTCCATAGTTCTTTATTTACTTTGTATTTACCACAAAATATTTTCCCAAATGAGAATATATTAAATGAAGTTAACTTTGTCCAAATCATCATCCTTTAGAATGAGCAGGAATTTGTTTACTAAAAAAATAATGAAGGAGGGAATTGTTACTTAAATAGTGTCTCCAACCTTCAAAATGTAGAGGTAATAGTTTGGTTTTTTAATTAGGATTTAAGTAAAGGCAGCCTAAAGAGAAAGATCATGAAATAGTTTTTTAAAAAATATTCTGGGGGCGGCTAGGTGGCGCAGTGAGTTGAACGTCGGCCCTGGAGTCAGAAGGACCTGAGTTCGGATCCGGCCTCAGACACTTAACACACAAACAAAAACCTAGCCGTGTGACCTTGGGCAAGTTACTTAACCCCAATTGCCCTCCAAAAAGCAAAAAAAAAAAATATTCTGTACTGAGTCAAGAGACCTGGGCTCTACTCCTGGTTCTATCACTCACAAATTATGTAATAGCAAACAAACATCTTATGTCTATGGACCTTTCTTTCTTCATCTGTGAAATAATGATGTTGGGCTAGAATATATTGAGCTGCCTTTTAGTTCTAAAAGTCTAAGCTAAACAGATTTTGCAGGCATATGTGAAAATATATATGCATATATATGTATAGGAATATAGGCATATATTCAGAACATATACATATATATTATATATATATATATGTGTGTGTGTGTGTGTATACATATATATAGGTAAAAGCTAGATCTCCTCATATAAAGGAAAATAATTTTTTTTTGCTTTTTTCCCCAAGAGGTTTATTCTGAAAATAATATTTACTGCAAATATATTTTTTTTCTTGAAATGCATTTAATTTTCACTTCAAACATGTAAGCTGAGTCCCAATGTCTCTTTTTTTTAATAGGTTCAAGAGTATGGCTCATCTTATGTCCGTGGTTGTGCTTTTCACAATGGTTTTTCTCCAGCAATTGGTGTGTTTGGTACTGATGAATTGGACATTGAGGATAACATCATTTATTTAACAGTGGGGGAAGGTAAAATAAATGTTTTGGTCTGAATCTTACATTTAGGTTTCATGTTTCATTAGACTTATAGAAAAGGGAAGAAATTATTATTGGTCATAACTGATGGTTTGACATCAATGTAGATTAAATATAAAGTATTTTAACAATGTGTCATAAATATAAATGTCAGATTTTATTTTGAAAATATAAAATGATTACTTATTAATGAGGCATATTCTATGCCCAGCCTGATTCAGATCACTTCATTGATTCTACCCAAAGGTCAGAATTGAGTGAGGTATTTGTGACCTATAAAAATGCAACAAAACAACGTTACTCATATTAAAGAATAAAAAGGACATAATGCTAAGATTTAAAACACAGTAACTTAGGTAAAATGGTTAATCCCCTCCATGTCTGCAATCATATTAGCAACCTGCCATAGTAGGTCAGGAATACCATTGTCTACATGTTAATAGGAACAACTGACATCAGCACCCTGTAGATTGGCCCCTTTATGCTTCAGGAGGCAAGGAAGCCCCAAAGCCTCTCTGCCCATTTAAAAACTATCCCAGTTCACGTAACAGTTGGTATTCTTTCCACAAGACAAGATTATTATTCTTTATTCACTAGTCATCTATTTTTCCCTCCATCCTTAGTAAAGGTAAGCAATACTATAATTTTCTCTATAAGATGAAATGAATATAAAGTACTAAAGACCCTAAATTGACAAAATAACTTTATTAGTAATTTTATTTCTCTACTTTATGTATTTTCTTTTAATTTTCAGGCTTAAGGATATGGGGAAATGGCAACCGAGTACGAGGGAATTTGGTTAGTTTTTCAGTTTGGCCAGGAACATACCAAAACAGAAAAGAACTAACTTCAACACTGTGGCATGCAGCAATTGAGGTACTAAGAAGGGATTTATAGTTTCATGAAGTTAGAAGGGACCTTAGAGGTTGTCCAATTCAGCTCTCTACATGATGCATGAGTCTGTTGAATATCTTCACTGACAGAAAATTTATCACACAAGGCAGCCAGTTCAGTGTCCTAGGGAAAACCTATCTTGCCTAGATGGTAATTGATGCAGTGCTATGATAGGTCAAATTCAATTATGTTTCTCTTATAGACACAGAGAGAGATAATGGCATAGTAAACTGAGTCCTGAACTTGCAGGCAGAGTAGAGCTGGATTCAAAGCCTTCATGAACTTATGAACTATGTGGTTATGAAGGGAGTAAAGCTCTGTATAAATGCGAATGATGAGGAGGGGGAATATAAGGAAGAGAAGGATAATACTGCAGGTTCCTGAGTCTCCTTTCTCTTAATATTAATTCATATAATTTTTTCTCACTTTATCACTTCCCCCTCTAAAATTTTCCATTGTTTTCAAATTCTAAATATTTGGGTTATGATCCCAGGTCTAGGGCTAACTTGGTAAAGTCCTAAAACTGTCTATACTGCTCTCATAGTTTCCTTAGCTGCAAAATGAGGGTCCCTAAAGTCTTTAAGATTCCTTCTGGGTATAAATACTATGTGATTTTATAAATAAAGTTACTAATATTTTCCTACTATTATTACATTTGGCCTCTCTTAAATACCTTGAAGTTTGTGGAATATGTTGTCAAAGTTATTTGACTAGAAGTGGGATGGAAAATTAGGAGAAGGGAAGTACAGTATAGAGAAAAATAAGATTTGGGGAAGGGAAGCTACAATATTCCTTGGTCTTAGTATGTTTTTCCTTTGATACTACATTGATTATTTGATCATTTCCCCATGTTTCAGAAATGATAAGGGTTATATGTTTTAATTTTATCCTCTTATTTTTCTTAACTTATGAAAATATCCATTTTAGTAAATATGTTCAACAGGAACTAGCTTTTTATTCAAATTTATTTAATTTAAAAGAATTAATTTCTAATGGTTGTAATAAGGCTTAATAACCCTTTACAATTATGTCCATATTCTTCTTTAGCAAGTAGGTCAAATGGATAACAAAATAGAAGCCCAAACAAGTAAAAGAAATACTCAGGAATGTAATGCTACTTTTAATAGAGTGGAATTGGACATAAGGCAGATTAATCATGAAGTCTATCAAAAGGAGTTTAGTTACTAAAATATCAGAAGTCTTTTATAAGTAGTTTCAACCCAAGAGGCAATCCTAGGAACCTTGAAAATAGCATTATGCCAGGATTCCAGTGTAATTTAATAACATAACTTAAGCTTGAATTGGATGAGTAATCAATTTTAATTGTTTTATCTTTTACAATGGAGACAAAGATGGTATGTTTTGTAATGTACATATGGAACATTAAAGAGGAATCTACATATTGTGTAATTTATATTATATGGTTCGGTTTCCTAACCCAAAGTATTTCCTTTATTTTTGTACTAGATAAATATGGGTACCAATACAGTATTACAGGATAATGTTGTTGCAGGATTTGAAAGAATTGGCTACCATATTGATGGTGAACCATGTCCAGGTAAATTATTTGATATACAGCATATCCATAGCATAGATCATCTACCATTTGATTGAAAGAAAAGTAATGTCAGTATAATTCAGCAGGTCACCACTTCTTCCTATAACAGAGCAGGCTGAGTGAGTAAAATTGCTCCAAGATAATATGGAATCCCAAAGAAAATTGGCTACTTTTAAGGGGCGTTTTATTAAAATGTGTGTTCCAGACATCTTACATAATCAATGTCTCTGGCAAAAAAAAAAAAAAAAAAAAACATTGCCTACTTGGACTTATGGTGAATCCATTCTCTTTATTTGGAAAATAGATAGATAGATAGATAGATAGATAGATAGATAGATAGATAGATAGATAAGATAGACAGATAGATAGATGTTTACTAATTCTAATTTCAGAGATTCTTGGAAGAGTCAAGTAAAAGGCAACAGGACTAATCATTGGGAAAAATAATATTAATTCCAAATTGTACTATTCTTTTTAAAAAGTTTCTTCCTATAGGGGTATATTGATGATTTGAACCAACATTTTTCTAGACGATTCTTAAGTTCTTGGGTTCAAAAGAGATGATCATGATTTTTTATATTCTCTTTTAAAGCATATTCTTGAAAAAAAAATAAGCCTTTTTGACATTAGAAAGAACTGATATCATGATATATACTCTATAGTTTTAAATTGTCTTAACTAATCAAATTAATATTTCTTTGATTTAATATTTTAAAGTCTGTAACTTTTCTACAAACTCTTTATAAAAGGACTTTGCTTTACCAAATTACTGAATGTCAGAATATGATTCTCACCCATAGGTGTCTGCTTAAATGTATTGATCCAAAGATGTAATTGATCAGCATAAAGAAGTCCTTTTACTGAAACTCCTCCATAACTCAAAGACAGGAAATTGCCTAGGGCAGGACCTAGAAAGGTGCCAGACTCAGGACTTGAACCCTGACCTTCCTGAATTCAGATCATATCTTCTATATATTGTGCCATGTTTTCTCTCACTATATGCATAATAATAATAAACAGCATTGGTATTACTCACAAATGTAGCGGCAAGCACCCCAACATCCCCAGGGTGACTGCCAACACAGGTTCTTAGATCTGCTTTTCAAAAGGAAAGCAACTCAAAATGGGTCAACAAGCTTACTTTAATCAAACAAACATACATTACCTAGTTCAGGGGAAAAAGGTCAGCACCCAAACTTCAGAGTTACAGAACTTACAGATCAAACAGACAGGCTTCCAAACTGTCCAACCATTATATCAATACCAAATCACAGTTACCAGAGAGGGAAGCATCAACATCTCGGTTTTCAAAGCCGGGGGGCTCTCAACAACGGCTTCCCAGAGTCTCATCTGGTCAAATCACACAACACTTCTCAAAGTGAGCCCCAAAGCAAAGCCTCTCCTCAGGGTTTATATAGCCTTCTTCTGGCTCAGAGAATGTAACAACCTTCTGGACCCACTGCCCAATCACAAAGTATCAAGGTGTGGGCTTTCCTGAAAAACAAGCCTCCCATCACAGGCTCCAGGTGCACTTAAGGTAGGGGCAGGAAAGATCTTTAAATTTGCATTTCCATTACAACAAACAACAGGACCCTTTTATCTATATACTGCACTTAAGGAATTCTCTGCTTCACAACTTATGATTGGTTGGTATAAGTATCTGCTCTCCGATTAGTAGTCTTAGGAAGTTGACTAGAGTTTTAAAAAATTAAGTGACTTGGGCGGCTAGGTGGCGCAGTGAATAGAGCGCCGGCCCTGGAATCAGAAGGATCTGAGTTCGGAGCCGGCCTCCGACACTTAATCCATACAAACAAAAACCTAGCCGTGTAACCTTGGGCAAGTTACTTAACCCCAATTGCCCTAAAGGGGCGGCTAGGTGGCGCAGTGAGTAAGAGCGTCGCCCCGGAGTTGGGATGACCCGAGATCAGATCCAGCCTCAGAAAATGAGCACCCACGCATAAATAATGACTAGCCGTGTAACCTTGAGCAAGTTACTTAACCCCAATTGCTTTAAAAAAAAAAATTAAGTGACTTGTCCAGGATTGCACAGCCAGGATGTGTCAGAGGTGAAGCTTGAAATCAGATTTTTCTGGCCCAATCTACCATACCATACAGACTCCTTTCTTCTTTATATCATTTTAAATATGCGAAGGGTCAAGAACTCTTCATTATAGAAAAATCAAGAATCAATCTGCCACAAGTCTTACATAAAAAAATATTTCAGAGAATTTTATTGTCATTATGTGGTATATTTTAGAAAACTTTCTTTTAAATGGATTTTTAAAATAAAAGGAGAACAATATACCAAAAAAAGATCAAACATGAATATGTCATCTCAAATACTAATAGGAGCTAACGGTCAGTCATATGACCTACAAATGGCAGAAATAACATTTTGGTCATTATATAAAAATTAAGTCAGAGATAAGTCAAATTGTTTTGTTAAATTAAAAAGTGAGGAGCTTATGAAGACATGCTTTGCTCATTTAATAATTCAGTTTTGTATTTTCTTTCTAGACCAAGCTAATTCTGCAGGAAAATGGCATAACAATGAAGCTCATGGAGGTTTATATGGTGTTTATATGAATCAAGATGGCTTCCCTGGGTGCTCTCATATACAGGGGTTTACAGTTTGGAAATGCTGGGATTATGGCATCTATTTTCAGGTAAATGTGCTTTATTCCTAGTGATTTGTTGATTTTTGTTACTAGTTGTCCTTAGGTCTATGATACCCAAAAAAAATGTTTTGCAGACCACAGAGAGCGTGCAAGTCTCTAATGTGACCCTGTTTGACAATGGAATGGGAATTCTTCCCATTATATATCTGCCAGATGCAACATCTCACAAACTTTCCAACAAAACAGTACGGATTAAGGTAAGAAATGAAAACTCTCTCACAAAGTACTGCTAGCCAAAAATAACAACCAGAATACCCCCCAAAAAAGGTTCTGAAGAATAATGAATCCTTTTGAAGGGTTCACCTTGACTTCTAATATAGTGCTTTAAATTTATTGATTATAATTAATTCAGTATCATTATTATTATTAGTCCTGGGAATATGTAATATTATAACAGATGTAATAAATGATTGTTTTCTAGAACTTATTAGTTGTAGGAAGCAGCCCCCAATTTAACTGTTCTGATGTCCTCACCAATGATGATCCCAATATTGAACTTACTGCTATCCATCGGAGCACAAGACCTCCCTCAGGTAAAGTATTTTGCAAAATTAAGATTTGCCTGGACAAATAAACATTTAGCTAAACTTTATGATTTTTCTCCCTTTGGAAAAAGGAGGGAGAAGTGGAATCTGCTGGCCTACCTTTGCCTCTGCACACAACATGGCCCCAAGGAAACCCCATGCAGGGCTCATGAATTACAATGCTATTTGTGGATTGTTGGAAGTTTCTGGTAGGTTTAAACATTGTAATTAGCAAATTGTGTGATAGAATTTGAAAATGAAAGAGGAAACCAACATGTAAATATTTCATAGTTACATCTAAACAAACTTAAAATTAATATTTGTATGAATTGAGATAAGAAAAAAATAAGTCAATGGTCAGAAGGGTAAATTTCAAAAATGATTCCCTAGTATATTATGTAGGGAGGTGAAGAAGTGACAATTGCTTGACTTTTGAGAAGGGACATGAAAATGGTTATGATTATCATAGCAATTCACACAGAGAAGCATAGTTTAAGCCGGTTTTCATGACCAACTCATTAGGCATACAATGAAAGATTTTGCTCACTTCAATCCAATTTTCTATAGTAAATGTCTTTAGGATTTCATTTTAAGGAGTTACTTCTAGCTCATGAGAGAAATTTGGACTCAAATTCCCTTAACTACATTTTTTCCCTCATTTTACTCTTATTGACTTAAGGCTACTGTCTCAGAATTTCTGTATTCCTTTGATGGCAGGGAACCAATTTAAAATATTACATGGAGTTTGAATGGAACATTTCATATTGATTTTTAATAAAGTTCCTTATCTGTAAAATGAAGGGGTTAGGCCAGGTGATCTCCAAGGTTTCTTCCAGGCCTAAATCCTGTGACAAATATGTTCCAGAAAATTAAAGGCAGTGTATTGGCATAAAAATCACCTTTGAAAAATAAAGCCATATTTCATTAAGGAGCACAGATAACTACATTTCTTTTTAAAATTCAGAACACAGAGCTGTAAAAGACAATATAATAAAGATGTAGGTATCCTATTAAAACTTATCCTCCAGTTGGACTCTTTTTTTGGAATAAAAAGAGATAGCAAGAACTTGCAAAATGAACATAGCTGAGTATATATCTGTGTTGCTGTTTCTTTTTTGAGTCCATATTTCTGAATAAATGCAATACATTAGAATCTGTGAATAACCGGGTTAACAAAAGAATAACATCCTCCCCAAACAAACAAACAAACAAAAAATTCCCATTGTAAAAAATGAGATTGGGAGATAAATTTGTGAGATTAGAATGCTATACAAAATGTTTTTTTGTAACTATTACTTTTAAACAATAAGTATGGTAAGTGATTTTATATTGTTTTTTGTTTTAGATTCCACATTTGCTGGATTTAAAAATGTTTGTTCAGATGAAACTGCTGTGATATTCATGACAAACCCTTTAAATGAAGATTTACAACATCCAATCCATGTGAAAAACATTCAAACAGTTAACACAATTGAACAGTCAAAAATATTTATACATAGGCCTGATTTAAGGTAATTCTCATTTGCACTGATAACTGCTGGTAAACTTTTATCATTTCTATCCTATTGATCATTTTCTTAATTTGTTGATTTGTTAATTTGATCAATATCTTAATTTGTTATCATACCAAAACTACAACCAAGTGACTGAAATTCAAAATATTACCCATGTGAAAATCACCAAGATTAATATGCAACACCAATATAACTGTGTGTAATTAAGTTTGGGGATTTATTTATTATTAAGCAGAGTACTTTGAGCTTATGTTTAAGCATCATCTTTTAAGTTTAAAAGACAGACTTGGATTATGTGTGGCTATGCATCTCCAGTCACAGACATGATGAAGTGAGAAGTATCTGTACTCTTTCTACTATCACTTCCTTGTACCTAACTTGAAGAGAAATATATAAAGAAGTCTGTTTCTTAGGCACCCTAATCTTTTCCCTCTGTATGCAGTCTCCTGGTGACTTCATCAGTTCCCATGAATTTATTTGTCATCTTACAGTTGATGACTCACAGACTTATCTATCAAGCCCAATATCTCCTCTGGGGCTTCAATCACCCATTATAATCCATTGTTGGACATTTCCAACTGGAGTTCTGGAGGCATCTCAAGCTCAACATATCAAGAACAGAACTCATCTTCATCCCCCCAAAACAATCCAACCATTCTTCCAAATTCCCCTATTTCTGTCTAAGGCACCACTATTTTTCCAATCTCCTGGTTTATAAATTCAGCATTATCTTCTACTTACTCTGACTCACCAGACATATCTAAGCAACTGGAAAATCTGCCATTTTTTCATTTATTATCTTTTACATGCAACCCTTTCTTTCTACTCTCACAGCTATCACCTTAGTTCAGGCCTTAAGTCTAGATTATTTCGATAGCCTTTCAACCAGTCTTGTTACCTCAAGTCTTTCCCCATTCTAGCACATCCTAATCATTGCTTCCAAAGTGATTTTTCTTAAGTGTAAGAGAACCATAGCATTCTCCTCTTAAATCAACTTCAATGACTTCTTATAGCTTATATAATCAAATTTAAACTTGTTTGTTTAGTTTTATGACCTGGTCCAAATTTTTCTTTTCAGTCTCATTAAACATTACTTCTACTTCTGCACTCTGGAATCTAGACAAACTGGCCTTCTGTCTGTTTTTCACACACAGTGCTCCATCTCTCATTTCTATGACATTATACTGGCTGTGCCCCATGCCTGGAATTCATTCCCTCCTTACTTCCTTCTCATGGAATCCCTCTCTCTTTCTTCAGGACATAGCTCAAGCACCACCTTCTGCCTGAAACCCTTCTGAGTGCCCCATCTGCTAGTGCCCTACCTCTCTAATTACCATGTATTTAACTACTTTGTATTTATTTACATTCTTTTTGTATTTCTTCTACAAGTATTTATATCCTTATTGTATGTATAGGTGATGTGTGTGTGTTTGTGTGTATCCTTATATCCCCTATAGAATATAAGCTTCTTACTAGTAAGGATTAGTTCCTTCATTCTACATGTATCCCCAGAACCCAGCACCATCCTGACACACAGCACACATTTAACAAATACTTGTTGATTCATTGATATAGGATGAATTAAAATGGGTATGTGAACTTCCCTGCCTGTGCTATAATACAATTCACAGAATTACTCAAATATTTATTACCTATTATATCATATTTACCCCTTCTGCCTCACCATTTTTTGTCTGTGGAAACAATATGCTTGGAATTTTCATTTGTCTCTTATTATAAATAAAAAGACATAATGACAGACTAATGAAAATTGTTATAGTCACAAAGGACAATGGGTTGAACAAGGTGTATTTGAAGTTGTGGGTTTCTTAGCAGAATCTATAATGCTAGATATGAAAGGCTACAAAAATGTTATCATTTTGTAAAAGATTATCTTCTATTTGATTCTGTGGTACCTCAGAGGTAAATAAAAGACCTAGACAATATAATATATCAGAGGATGCTGGGTAAATGCATTATGCCATTCACATTACCCTTTACAAACTTCTGATGTAGGGAAATCTAAGATTTCTGACATTTTACAAAATTGTGATCTAGATTAAGAAATACACTTTTTTCCTAAGTAGTGTAACTAATGATTACTGTTTTATGACTTAATGAAATGAAAGTGCCCTTAATGTGTTTGACTTAATAAAAAATATACAATCTAAAGCCCATTCCCTTAGGACTTACTAACCCTACTTTAAAATCATATTTAAAAATCCCTACGGATCTCTGATTTTATCCCAGTGGATACCTCCCCTGGAAAATCACAATTCACCTATGCCTTCTCTTCACCTGCTATTCTTGTTCATGTCTTTTTATAAATCTTCCTTAAAGTATAACCATAGGGCTAAAAGCTCTCTTTTTGTTCTTTTGATATTTTGTTGATATAAGCACAAGTGGATTATCCTTACACTATTCTTTACTCTTGCTTCATGACAGGTATGCTTCCTTTTTCTAGTCTTATATCTCCTTGAAGATTTCTCTATGTGTGTGTATATATATGTGTGTGTTCTATACTGCATACTAACTACTATTATTGGTAACATGCTAACACGTAACATACTATGGCATGTTACAGCCTGCTTAGACCCATTATATATTTTCCATTGTCATTTAGATCCCCTTCAATTCTGATTATTTTTTGTAATTTTATTATTATAAAGTTCCACAATTCTCAATTTCAAAGATTAAGTTAATGTGTGGGATAGAAACCACTGCTTGATCTTCAAAATTAGAGTCTGAGTCAGAAAGCAGAAAAGGTCTTCATTCTTTCTCATGAGAAAGGGCACAGCCCTGTTTGCTCAAGGGGTGACAGCCAGGGAGTACAAATTGCAGAAGCTTGCAGGCTTCTGTTATCCTAATCCTAACTTGGCCTACTACCCTGTCCAGTTTCACCATTGGTCGGTGAGGTAGGCTCACAATCTCAAACTAATTGGGACAAAGCAATTTCAATCCTTCATTACTATAAATATCCATTTGACCCTTCTAGCCAATCAGAAGGAAACATCCTTCAGTCCCTTACTTGTGCATATCTACACACCAAATTTGGGGGGGACAACCAATGAAAAGAAGGCTAGTGCTGTTTCCTTTAAGTTTTGTTACCCTATTCCAGGGCCTATGGAAACTATGTTTTAATAGGTAGTTCTAGTTGAAGCATATGAAGAAAATCAGGCCCCAGAAAGATATGCAGTTAGAAAAGGGAGGAATATTTTAATCGTTTTTTTCCAGGTAATTAGGGATATTTTTCTTTGATACTACACCAATACTCAACAAGTAGTACTTTCTTAAAGTTTAATTGAAATGATTAATCTGAATTGATATGACTATTAATGAGCTTTTCATATGCTGATGTATTTAAATTCCTAAGTCACTTGAATGGATTTATTATTCAGACCTGATTTGGTCCCATATTGGCCACGTGAGAAATGTTGGTTCAGTGAGTTAAGCAGATCTTCCAAATGTTGGGATGTTTCATTATACCCTATCAAAAATCACAATCATAAATATCACCACCAATCTGATCAGGAAAGTTTGGAGTATTGGGATGCTACTAAGTTCATTGTGGCAGATATGCATTTTCCAAAATTTTTTATTTTCATTTACAAACTTGAATTTCAAAACTAGCAAACTTGAATTTCAAAACTAGGGCGGCTAGGTGGCGCAGTGAGTAAGAGCGCCGGCCTCGGAGTTGAGATGACCTGAGACCGAATCAGGCCTCAGAAAATGAGCACCCACACATAAATCATGACTAGCCATGTAACCTTGAGCAAGTTACTTAACCCAATTGCTTATAAAAAAACAAAATAAAACCTAGCAACAAATGCTTTCAGTTATCTTCCTTGAAGTTACAGGCTCACTTCATTTGTTTTTGAGGAAATGTCTGCCAAATACCCATCTGAATAACTATAGTTTGTCTGTTAGTTGTTCTTTCAGGTAAAAAATTATATTCAGTGAAAAAGAGGCAGCAAGTTCAACTTGAAACTCAAACAATCACATAAGTGCCTCTCCTTCAGGCAACTCCTGGATTTTGATAGGCAGTGGAAGTACTTAATGTGTACTTCCTGTTTCATTACACAAACCAATAGACATGTACTCAACAGTTGAGATTTAGTAAAATTAATAATTTTATTGCTTCAAGGACCTTTTTAAGTGAAAGTGCATTTTTTTTAAAACTGCAAATGCGTGGCAGTAAAGCAAACAATGACTACTATTACAGTTTGCTGTTATTCTTGCTATGGTGCCAACAGTTTTACCCACTTTTGCTTTTGCTCCATCAATGCAAATGTTATTGCAAATGTTATTTTCAGGACAAAATATAAGAGTAAAATAAAAGTAACACTTTTTAGCACCACTTGTGTTCATAGCCATGTAAAAAGTGAGGGGGGGAGTCTTAGTATGAATATGAGATCTTTTGTGGTTTTGATCTCATGGACCCTTCATGAAACTCACCCCACACACACCCAAAAGATTCTTGGGGACCTCCAGGGGTTCTCATATTTTAGTTTGAGAACTGTTGCTTTAAAGCAATGGTTACTAATATTAATGACTATCAGTCCTGTTTCAATCTTCTTGTTCCTAATAAAAAGAAAACCAACAATGGAAGGGATATTTTAATATCCTATCAGTCAACAAGGATTTATGAAATGCCTACTACATGCCAGGCAGTGTATAAGCATGAGGAAAACAAAGAAAGGCAATTCTGTTCTGCACATAATATCATTTACATGTTTGGTGAATAAGTACATGGAATGTTGCAAACACTCCACAAACATTAAACTCAATGATATTTGGCATGCCAGAATCATTATGTTATTATATTTCACAAACATAGTTTGCCATACTGAAATTTTAAAGAAATTCACAAGTTGACAAAAATAACCTGATGAAATGTAGACTTCAGCAAAATATTAGTTATATATGCTATTTAGTTATAGTGAATATTCAAAAATATTCAATGGGATGATAAGCAAGTGAATGAGTAATGATCTTACTAAGTAATGATTAATTTTGCCTTTTTTTTTACCCAGTAAAGTGAATCCATCAGATTGTGTAGATATGGTCTGTGATGCCAAAAAGAAAGCTCTTCTTAAAGACATTGATGGCTCTTTCCTGGGGAGGCCTGGTTCGGTGATACCCCAAGCTGAATATGAATGGAATGGAAATAATCAGCTTGGAGTGGGAGACTACAGAATTCCTAAAGTGATGCTCACATACCTGAATGGCAGCAAAATACCTGTTTCAGAGAAAGCACCATATAAAGGTTTGAGGAGATTTTCTTGTTTTTAGAGCAAAACATCTTCTTTGCAATGGAAACACAATCAGTCAATAGCTATAGACGGCCTTTCCTAAATATACTTTTATATACTTGTTATAGTAAGAAGTGATTCATGTATCTGAAGAGATTTTGTTTTCATTGACAAAATTGTGTATTCATCTGATTCTAGGAATCATTAGAGATTCCACCTGTAAATATATATCGGAGTGGCAGAGCTACCAATGCTTTGGGATGGAATATGCCATGATGGTTATTGAAAGCCTGGATTCTGACACAGAAATACGAAGACTTTCTCCAGTGGCTGTATTTGCTGATGGTTATGTTGATCTTATTAATGGTAAGTATTCAATCAAAATGGGCTACATTAATATGAGACATTTTACAAATACCTGCTAAATTTTTAGCTGTTCTATAATTATTCATTCCATATTCTTAACCCAAATCTTTTCCTTCCATGTTTTCTACTTCCAAGTTAAAAAAAAAAACCAAAACTATATTCTAGAAAAAGACTTGACTTCATAGATGTCCAAACTTATTAGTGAAGTAGAGCAATTATTTCAAATTGATCACATTAAAACAACAACAACAACAAAACCCCACATGTAATCATGCTCTTCCTGTTTGTATTGGGAAAAGTTGACTAAAAACAAATAGGAGAAAATATTCCTGACTCTTTAAACACTATAATTTGCCTTATATGAATTAAAAGATAAATAACACTTGACAAAGGACATTTAGAGAACCCCAGGGGAGGTATCTTTTCATTCTGGGGAAAAAAACAAAAAAATTTAAGGTACATTTTGGAAATGAGAGTACAATCAGTCTTGCATCCACCAAGCCTATTCTTAGCTGGTTCTGGTATAGTTGAACCCTGATAAGGTCCATTTAACGTAATTTGAATCAGAAAACATTTATAGAATGGCTATTACATACAAAAGACTGTGCTGGGTATAGGTGCTACAGTCCACTCACCACCCACACCTCTACCTTCCCCCACCTTCTAAGTGGATTTGGATCCACTTATATGGTAGCCTATTATACAATAAAGACATTTATTGGGTTCATTAAGTCTTGAATTTATCAATAATAATAAATAATATAATAAAATAATCACTTATATAGCACTTTAGGTTTGTAAAGAGCTTTATATATTTTAACTCATTTGATCCTCACAACTCTATTGGGTCATATTGTTATTTCCATTTTATAGATGAGGATACTGAGGCTGAAAGATGTTAAGTGACCTTCCTGGGGTCACAAAGCTAGTCACAAAGGCAGGATTTGAACTCAGGTCTTCCTGACTCTAAGTTCAGCTCTCTGTCCACTTTAACACCTATACCAAGAGCAGGTTTCATGTGTTTTATAGTGTGATTTTTTGTATTTCTATTTCTAACCCACACCTACATACCTAGTAGTTTTGCTCAATCCCATTTCTCCTCCTCCCACCCCAATACATACACAATAAGGACACAAAAGGGATTTTACCAAAGTAGGATATATTTCTATATTGATAAATAAAAGGCTTACTTGGGGAAATGCATTACTTTTGCATTCTAAATTTGGGTCTATTTATAATTCTGACTGAAGTTCAGCTCTGAATATTGGTAATTCTTCATGAAGTCAGGAAATTCAATAAAAGCTTATGAATAAATATATCAAGATTCATTATTCAGTATTTCAGTCAGTGTTTCATACATTTATTATCCCAGACACTTCAAAATTGAAGTAATGTGGAAATATTTTTTTCTGTGAACATTGAACTTTAATATGGCACAGCTATAACTGAAAAAAGGCCTGGGCCTGATTGGAAAGGCATCCATTGTGAGTAGACTATCCAGGGATTGAGGAACAGGAGCTGCTCCACTGGATGTTCTTGCCAAATGGACAGAATTTCCTTGAGGCCAATTGGTTGCTGAAGCTTATTCCATTTGCTTCAAATTTCTGTAGCTGGTATTTGGGAAAAGGACAACAGATTTCACAAGGATTCTATTTTTTAGAATGAAGTCAAAAACATGAGGTCATTCTTGAGGTGTGATCATAAGGCTCCCAGATATCCTATCTTCCAAATATTTGTAAGGATCTTTTAATAAGGCAATGGGGTTTAATGCCTGAAGTCAAGCAAAATCTGGGTTCGAATTGTTCCTGGAACATTCACAAGCGTTATGTCCACTGTCAAGTCACTGAACCACTCAAAGTCCATTTCCTCATTTGTATTAATTAATCACTCAACAAGAGAGAGCACATAAAAATTGCCCTTTGCCCAAAATAATATCAAAAAGTTACCTTCATAATAAAACCAAATTAAGAGTTTACTTCAAAGTTTTAAATTTTTAAAGTAACTCAAATTATATAAAACTAAGTAAGTTCAGAAATTATGACAAGGATTATAAGATATATGTGAAACTTATTGAGGGCATGTCAATGTTATAAAACAGATGATAGGAGTTTCCATTGAAAAATATAAGTGCCGCCTACTTCACTCTTGTTCACAAATTCAATAACATACCTGAAAATTTACTTTAAATTAGTCACACTTAGAATCCTTTATGTAGAATGCTTCATATAACTCTGCATTAATAAGTTTTACCCCACTTAGAACCGATCTAGTTCTCTAAAGCAGTGTTTTGCTGGAACAAAAATTGCTTATGTTATAGTATCTAACAAGTCTAAGAAAGGGAAAATTGACAGATTAGCTCCAAATTATCCAGAGTCCATGGAGCATAGAGCCTTTAACAATATTAAGCAGCTATTATACACTACCATGTACTTTTCCAGGGACTGAGGACACAAAGACAAAATAAAATATTCCCTGCCCTCAACAACTTATATTCTATAGAAGTAAAACACATATACTCATGTAACTACACATAAAATGCAAATAAAATAAATAAAAGGTCATCTTGAGGAGGAGGCCAGAGAAGGTAGCAGTTGAAATGGGCTTTGAAGAAAATTAGAGATTTTGAGAAGCAGAGGGGAGGAGAGAACGAGTCAAGTCTATTCAAAGGCATGAAGACAAGAATGGGATGTCATATGTGAGGAACAGCAAAAAGGTCAGTTTGGCTGGACTAGAAGTAGACTAAGAGTAAGTTGACTTACTAAGCTTGGATAGGTAGGTTAGAACCATGTTGAAAAGGGACTTAAATGCCAAAGAGGAGCTTCTGTTGAATCCCATATGTAATAGGAAGTCACTGGAGTTTATTGAAGAGGGGAGTGACATGGTCAGACCTGTGCTTTGACAGCTACATGGAAAATGAATTGGAGAGGGGCTAGACATGTAGTAGGGACCAATCAAGAGGCTTTTGCAATATTACCTGCAAGAAGTGATGAGGGCCTGAACTTGAAAGGTTGTAGTGTAAATAAAGAAGGGGATAGATGTGAGATATCATGTGGAGGTAGGATCAACAAAATTTACAATCATTTGGATATGTGGAGTATGAAATGAAGAGTTGAAGATGACTCTGAGATTTCTATTCTTTTGACAAGCAGACAGATGATAGTGACCTGAGGAGGAGTGTACTTTGGGGTAAGGATAATAAGTTCTATTGTTAAGTATATCACTCTGATAATTTTATACAAATGATGAGCTTCATTATGGCTATTTTCTTTTGGGTGCTAATTACAATGCAGGGCTTTTGCAAGTATTATATCTAACAAGGGCTTAATTGCATAATTCAGGCAAATTATCTTAAATTTTCTTAGAGAGGTTTATAATACATTTTTAAGATTGGAGAAGAGTGACCTTTCATTGTTTTTTAGGTCCACAGGATCACGGCTGGTGTGCTGGATACACATGTCAGAGGAGGTTGTCACTATTTCACAGCATTGTTGCCCTAAACAAATCCTACGAAATTTATTTTACTGGTACCAGTCCTCAGAATCTTCGACTAATGTTGCTTAATGTTGAGCAAAACAAGGTAAGATAGAATATTATTAAACCTTTCCTAAATATAACTACAAAATTTTGTGTCAGTTACTTCTCCCCCCTAGAGTTACTTATTTAATCCAGTCATGGGTACCATATTTAAGAAAGGACATTGATGAGTAAAGCAAATCAAAAAAGGCAATTAGGGTGACAAAGGGCCTTGAAGAGCACAATGACATCACAAGATGATGTCTTAATTTGCACACAAATTGGATTTAAGTGAGACAAAGCCATTAGCCTTACTTTCATGGAAGTCCTATAATAAAATAAGTCAAGACAACTGTGATGGCCTGGAATAGAGCTTGAAAGAATTAGACCCCTGACTTGCAGAGGCAGCATCTCTGCCCCCTTCCTTCCCCTTTCTCTCTCTTTATCCCTTTCTTTTCCACCCACAAGTTAGTTCCCCCTACCACTGAAAGCCAGTTTTGGTTTCCACCCACACTTGTGACCCAATATTTCCCTGCTCTATAGAGTACTAATCCCTAAAACACCAGCTTGACTAAAGGTAGAATGCACACACACACACACACACACACACACACACACACACACACACACACACACACACACCTTAGAATGGAATTGTCCCTAGAGAATAACTAGTCAGGCTGGAGCTATCTATGCCATCTTTAAAAGTTGTTAGCATAATCATTGACCATTGACAAACTGGAAGAGTATGTCAACAAATCTATGACTCATAACACAACTTCCAGTAGTCCCCCAGTCACCCTGAGGCTTGGGGTCCCTACTACACTGTGTGACTCCCTTATTGGGGAAGAACAATGTAAAATCAAGAAGCTATGAATAAGTACATGGACCCAGATTCAGGTTTCAAGGATCATGCTACCAAACTCAAGTAAGTAGACAGTTGCTCTTTCTGGCATGCTGGCCTCTATCATTTAGTGTGTCAGAAAGATTGCATGATAGAGTTTGAGACTTTCTAGTCTCCCCTGAAGTGTGTGACCATATGGCCTAAACTGTCCAGGACTTTGATCATCTTTGAAGGAACAACACAGATAGTAAGTATCTGGGGCCAGATTTGGACTCAAGGTCTTCTGATTCCAGACCCAGCAGTCTATGTGTAGGGGTAGCTACATGGGACAATCTAAGTCCTTTTCTCCAAGTCCTCATCAAGTTTCCCTTAGATGTAGTTCTCTGCAGGGGACCAGCCTTGAGAGTTAGTTTCTCTGTTGAGTTCACAGCCAGCATTGCTCTTTCCTCACTAGGGGGTCTCACTCCCTGAAGCTATTTTCTTCCTCTGGTCTTTCCACATCTGTCTGAAGGTTCTTCTCCAGAGGGCATTTCTACTGCCTCTGTTTGCCAGTGAGATCTCTGATACTCTTTGTCACATCCTGAATTCACACAGTTACTGAGTAGACACATCCAGCTTTGGATACTTGTTTGCCTAAGGTCAGGAAAGAGTAAAACATACACACACACACACACACACACACACACACACACACACACACACACACACACACCCACCAAAACAAAAGAGAAGCAATTATGCACCTGGAGGCGCTGGTGGCTTTTTCCAGGGTACTGGTGATATCTAAGGAACAGCAGAGGGAAGAAAGGGCGCAGTGACCCTACAAGGAAGTTAATTGTTACATTGAATTACAAAATAGTAGAAACAGAACAAATAGCAAAACAAACTCAAACATTAACATAACTAGAATAAAGTGATATCTTAATAAGAAAAAGTATTGTCAGAGATAATTTAAGTTATTGAACTACCAAAGAATGTGAATAATGATAGAATCTGACCATAATATTTCATGCCCCCAAATCTCATGGATTTATTAAAATTAAGGGATAGATTAAGAATCGACAGAATCCACAGGATACCAAGAGATAAATCCCAGATTCATTTCACACTAACAAGATTCAAACTCTAAAACTACAATTGCAGAAAATTTTGCAAGCAGCTAACAAGAAAAATATTATATATCAAAAATATATTAATTACACTTTTCATGTGACTAAGAACACAAGCATCAACTAGATTGTTGATACTGTGAATAAAGCCCTGAACTTAGAGTGAGGAAGCCCTTAGTTCAAGACTAATCTCAGACATTTAGAAGTTGTGTGACCCTAGGCAAGTCACTTAACCTCTGCCTGCCTCAGTTTTCTCATCAATACAACGAAGGTGATACTAGCACCTCCCTCCCAGGGTTGTAGTGACAATAAAATGAGATAATTGTTATAAAGCACTTAGTATAGTGGCTGGAATGTAGTAGGGCTAAATACTTCTTTAAAAAATTTTTAAGTAGAATGATCTGGAACATGATATATAGACTCATACACTGAAACAGATCTGTGACTTAATTAATGTGAATATTCCTACTATTATATGGATCACAATCAATCAATGTATGACCATTATATGCTACTCTTAACCCTTTTCTCCCATAAATTTACCACACAATCTCCACTCAACATGCTTAGGGACCTTCCTCAGTTTCTTCTGACATATTAAGGGTACTGGAGCACATGTGCCTAATTTATTATCCCTCTCTCACCAAAAGACCAGCCCATCATTTTTTCTATCATACATTTCCTTGATGTCATTCTTCATTCTGATTATCCTTCATAGTTCCTTATTTGCCATGTAGCTTGATCATACCCATTATAAGCCTATCCATAGTCTTTTGTGTACTACTTATTTTTGTCTTCAGAGACTACAATGTTCCACGAATTGAAATCATACAGCAACACTAATATAGTATTACTATTTAAAAGATGCACCTTGTACCTGGAAGAATTTTGGGATTATTAAAGAAGGAAATTTTGCAGTTTCTCAAAAGCAATCCAGCCTATTTTCCTCCTGTTTAATCCTGAGCTCAGCCCATTACCCATGGACTGCCATGGACAAAGAATTCATCACTAAGTGGTCAACATGCTAATGATTGACTTCTCCATATTTTGCTAGACTTGTTCTCCTAAAGTAGACTCAGTCCATTGGAGGGACTACACAGTCCTTTTCAGTTTGGTTGTAATGGCCATTGCTTACAATCTACTGGTATAGCCTTTGAAAATATAAGGTCGGGGTGGCTAGGTGGCGCAGTGAATAGAGCGCCGGCCCTGGAATCAGAAGGACCTGAGTTCGGAGCCGGCCTCCGACACTTAATCCATACAAACAAAAACCTAGCCGTGTAACCTTGGGCAAGTTACTTAACCCCAATTGCCCTAAAGGGGCGGCTAGGTGGCGCAGTGAGTAAGAGCGTCGGCCTCGGAGTTGGGATGACCCAAGATTAGATCCGGCCTCAGAAAATGAGCACCCACGCATAAATAATAATGACTAGCCGTGTAACCTTGAGCAAGTTACTTAACCCCAATTGCTTTAAAAAAAAAAAAAAAGAAAAAAAAGAAAATATAAGGTCACTTCCACACCATGATAAGGCAACAGTGCAGAAATTTGTGGGAAATAGGTCAATATAATTAATGAATATTGGTTCAAAATTACCAAATAAATACTGGAAGACAAGAATAATGCAATGTTTAAGAAACTAATTCATTATGTTCAAGTGGGACTCATATCAGATATGTAAGCATAGTTCATTTTAGGAAAACAACCTTTAGGAAAACAACATTGATAAGAAAACCCACAAAAATAGTAAAAAGACCATGTCAATAAGTGCAGAAAAAGCTTTTGATGAAATAAAAAATGTATTAAACATATCAAAATGGTAACAATTTTTAAAATTTTTAATAATTAAATAATAATTACTTTTGCTTTTTTTTTTTGGAGGGGGGAAGGCAGGGCAATTGGGGTTAAGTGACTTGCCCAAGGTCATATGGCTAGTTGAGTGTTAAGTGTCTGAGGTCACATTTGAACTCAGGTCCTTCTGACTCCAGGGCCCGTGCTCTGTTCATTGCGCCACCTATCTGCCTCAATAATAATCACTTGAAAATAATAATTTGCTTTTCATAAATAACTTAGAAAATATCATAAAGACTATGTAGAGATAGCAAAGGAGGTAGACTAGTAATGTAACAAGAATTTGTTATTCAGTCATGTCTAACTCTTTGTGACTCCATAAAGGTACTGGAGTGATTTGCCATTTCCTTCTCCAGATCATTTTAGAGATGAGGAAATTGAGATAAATAGGGTTAAGTGACTTCCCCGGAGGTCCCACAGCTAGTAAGTGTCTGAAGCCAGATTTAAAGTCTAGAAGATGGGTCTTCCTGATTCCAGGCCCAGCACTCTATACACTGTACCATCTATCTGCCTCTGTAACAAGAATGAGATACAATAATAGCCCAAGAAGTACAATAGCACCCAGAAGATATTAAAGGAATCAAAGGAGATGAACTAATGAATAGCCTCCTTATGGAAAGTCTGAGGCAAGACATTGGAAATAATATTATGGAATGAGGCATTCAGATTTGCATTGGGGAAGAATGAAGTCATGGGTATGTCAAAATGTCTAATCACCATGATATTGCCTCTCTCACAGATTCACAAAGTAATCAGATACTATTCACATGTCATTAGTCTATTAAAATCATATTTAACTGATTATATATTAACTTTTTATAACACTGCACAATTCCAACAATATATAATATTATCATCCTTCTCTTCTTTCTCTAGCCATGTAGTTGTAATATGAATATAAAAAACTAATATTTCCATAGCACTTTATAATTTACAAAGAACTTTTGTCACAACTCAGTACTATGGGTAGTACAAATATTATTACTAACATTTTACAGATGAGGAAACTGAGATCCAAAGAAATTAAATTACTTTCTCAAGGTCATACCGTTAGCAAGTAATAGAGTCTGGAACTGAATCCAAGTCTTGTCTCCAGACCACTATTCTTAATACTACATTATCCCACATAATGAAATATTTTTAAGGCATCACACCAAAATTAATTCAAATAGTAGTATCCATTTTAAAATAGACCCTGACTATAGGGTCTATTAGGGTATATTTATTATTTCTAATGATCATGGCATTCTTCCCAACACTTCTGTTAGTACCATAAGAGCTACAAATCCTTGAATGAGTTTGCTTTTAGGAAGCTTGATAAAATTATTAGTAGATAAATATAATTAATTAGCTCAAGTTTGGTAAGACCAGCCTTAGCCATCATTCTTCATAAGAACAAAGATGAGGTAAAGAAGCAGGTAGTTTACACAGGGAATAAAGTGCTAGACCTAGAGTCAAGGAGATCTAATTGCCATTAAAGTAAAGATCTAACCTCAGACATTTCCAAACTTTGTGTTCCTGGGCAAGTCACTTAATTTCTGTCTACCTTAAATTTCTTCATCTGTAAAATAGGGATAATAATAGCATTTATCTCCCAGGGGTTGTTGTGAGGATGAAATGAGAAAATATTTGTAAAGCACTTTATAGATGTTGAAGTGCTATACAAATACTAGCTAAAGTAAATAAAAAAGTATGACAATAATGAAACTAATTTCATTATTTGATTTATTAAATTATCTCTGAAGACAATTCCAAAATAGGAGTTTCAAAAATGTTTTGAGCAGAAGCATTATTGGAATGAGTATATAGGCTCTAACAGTGACTAGCTGAAATAGACGAGTGTTTGAATGCATGTGCTCTATTTTTCTTGTTGAAAAGTAGGGGGGAGGGTATATATTTTTAAAATATTTGTTGATATACTTTTTAGATTACATTCATTTCTGAATATGTCCCTCTTTCCTTCCCTACCCAGTGAGTTGCCCCTTTATAACAAAGCACAGAAAATAAAAAGAAAAAATTCAATTCCAAACTAACCAACATTATTAACCAAGTCAGATAATATATGTCATGTACCATATCCAGAGGTCCTCACGTCTTCAAAGAAGGAAATTGTACTTCCTAATCTCTCCTCTGAGGTCAAATTTTATCATTGTAATTACAGAGTATTAAGTTTCCTTTTTTAATTTTTTCCCAATTTCTATTGCTGTAGTTAGTGTAATATTGTATTCCTGGCTCTATTTATTTCATCCCACATCAGTCCCTGTAAGTCTTCCTATGCTTCTCTGAATTCTCAGCATTTGTTATTTCCTACTGAAGTAGTATTCCAGTATATTCCTATATGACAATATTTACTATTCATCATCAGTGGACAGCTAATTTCTTTCCAGTTCTTTGCTACACAAAAAGCACTACTGTATGTATTTTTGTGGATATAGGGCCTGTCTTTGATCTCTATGAGTTTGTGGCTCAGAAGAGAATCCCTGAGTCAAAGGGTATTGACATTTTAGCCATTTTTAAGGATGATTCAAAATTAGAAAGTAGTTCAATTTAGAGTTACATCTAATATTATATTAAGAGAACCTAAGTATGACAATGAAACAAAAAATGAAGTCTAAATAAGAAGAACATTATTATTTTTCTTAGGTCTACTGACTGACTTTTAATACATCTGCCAAATTTTCCACAGGTTAACTTCATTTTAATAAGGCCATGTTAGACGTGCTTATTTTCAAAACAAATTCATTACAGAACTAAATATTTGTAAAGTATTAAGTACCTAATTATATATGGTGCTGTTCTTTGTGGGGTACTGTTTTAGATAGATAATTATATCAAAAAAAAACCACACAGACCTTGGCTTTTAGGAATCTACAATTGTACTTTATATTATATATTTTAAGGGAAGCAAGGGCTATATATTTCTATCATTTATTTTTAACAGGCTGTTCGAGTAGCAGTTTTTTTTTCCACTCTTCAGCGTCTGGATGTCTACGTGAACAATTCTCTGGTTTGTCCTAAAAATACAGTATGGAACCATCAACAGAAGGACTGTGAATTTAACATTCACCTACAGACAGGTAATCCCCCTGAAATTACAGCATTGGGGCGGCTAGGTGGCGCAGTGAATAGAGTACCGGTCCTGAAGTCAGCAGGACCTGAGTTCAAATGTGGCCTGGGACATTAAACACTTACTAGACGTGTGACCTTGGGCAAATCTCTTAACCCCAACTGCCCTCCAAAAAGCAAAAACAAAATAAAATAAAATAAAAAATTACAGTATCAAAAATATATTTAAAAATAGGAGTTAATTGTATAATTGTGACTGATTTTTTTAAAATTCAGAAGCATACCAGTGGGGCCTTAGAAATTAAAGTAGCCAATAGTCAGAGTATATCATTCCACATTCCAGGATCATCCTAAGGGAAAGAGTAGTGAGTCATAGCCAGTTGGTTATGAATGTGACTGTCCTACTCTGGCCATCTGTATCCCCAAGACCTGCCAATGTGAGTCCAGATCAGAGTTGAATAAGTCAGCCCAAAGATAGGGAAGGAGACTATGAGTAACCCAACAGGCACCATGCCCATAGAGTACACTCCTCACATAGGTAAGACCACACCATGTCTGTGCTATGCATACCTTCTAAAAATTAGTATGTTATTTGCCATTCGCACACCCTATGGCATCAGTTCCATTCTCCACAATCGTTCAAAGATTTCTAAAAGTGGCTCAACAGTAATAATATCTTTTGTTATCCTGTTATGTAGTTTATCTGGTTCTTTTCCAATGAAATTCCCCTCAATCAATGAATTTGTGGTAGCAAAGAAGAGAGAAGTGAGCTAAGGTGGAGGATTTCAGTGAAACAATCATAGAATTTGGAGTCAGAGAGCCTGCATTTGAATCCTAGCCCTGCTGCTTCACTATCATCATAACCCTGGGAAAGTCCCTGGGTTCCTCTTATGTAAAATAAAAGGATTATAAGGGTTAATTCTGAGGTCTTTTCTAGCTCTAAACCTATGATCTTATGATCATTTGTTCCCAACATTCCCTTTTTTCTTATTCAGCAATGATTTATTTCTTGTTGCTCAGCATCAGGTACAGGGTTGGAGTTTCCTGGGGTTGGAATAAAACAGTTCTCATCTTTTTTTTTTTTTTTTGCTTAGGCTATAACACAGCACCTGACACATGGCTTGTATTTAATAAATGTCTGTTAATTAATTGATCAATTGGTTGCTGCCTTTGTCTTTTAAAGAATGAAATTATCAGTTCCAATTAATGATGAATAATCATTAACTGCAAAGACCAATATGTGTGCCCCACAGTTATTCTGAGGAGGAAAAATGTGTAACAAATCCACCCACAGATAACACTATCTCAAAGAATAACGGAGAGTGATCACAGAATCTAAGAATTTCACATTTGGAAGAGGATTCAGAAATCTTGCATAACTCATGCTAGACAGAGAGTCTCTCTTACAGCATACCTACTTGCTGGTGATACAGTCCGATTGAAGATCTCTAGTTGGGAACACATGAATTACTACCTCCCAAACTCATTCTGCATTTGGATAGACCTGATTGCTATTTTTTTTCTTTCACTAATCTAAAATTTGCCTTGGCAGCTTCCAAATAGTGTTCCTAGCTCTGCCCTCTGGAGTCAATTTTCCAATGATCACAGTGTAAAGGTGATTTTTTTTTTTTAACCCAAGAAGGGACCATCTAATCCAATTCTCTCATTTTACAAATCAGGAAGTGAGACCCAGAAATGTTAGTTAATCTATCAAGAAGCCACAAAGCTACTAACTTTCAGAGTCAATATTTGTACTAAAGTCTTTTGACTCTAAATCTGATACTCACTACTGGACCATGATGGTTATTTGATTTTAAAGGGTACAACCAAGTGCCTGATTTTTCTAAATTTAAAATTTCCTTTTCAGTAGGAATGCTTTATCCTGAGAGCTTCATGTTATATTAGTCTTACACAAGCTTATCTTTTTAAAAAATATATTTGTTACATTGCAATGGACCAGCCACAAATTCTTAAACATTATTAAAGCAGTAATAAATTTCATGTGAATTCTCTGTTACCTTTAAAGAAAACAGTCCTGGGGGGAAAATGTGTTTGTTTGAAATTCTCCAAGGCTTCTATAAGATGAACAGTAAATCAGTGTTATTGCAGTAATGTACCTTTGAGGCTTTTAATACATACCTTGTTTTATTATGTGCTTTTGTTTTTAGTGAAAATAGCAAGCTTTGCAGCACAGGTGTTCTTTGTGAGAGCTGATAAGAGCTATAACAGAAACCATATTGCAGTGAAAGTCAAGTTGATTTTTGTAGCACAGATTGTTTAATTTTTGCCTTTGCATCACCAGTGCCTAGCCAATGCCTGGTACATAATAGGTACTTAATAAATGTTCGGTGAATTAAGTTGAATTTTTATTCAGCTCTTTGAAATATTAAACATCTAAATAGAACTACATGGAAAAATGCTTTTTTATATATTTCATTCACCACTCTAGGTGCTGGGGATAAAAAGGACATAAGTATATTCAGCTATATCATTTATATAGCAGATATGAATTCATGATAGGTTTAATACCTATTTATAGAGTGATTTATAATAAGTTCAATGTTAGTATATTATTGTCGTTGTAAATGTTAATAATATGTTGCTAAAGTAATGTATTTTCATTTTCCATATCAGTAGTATAACATAAGGAACAAAGTGATAAAATCTAAGAAGAAAATTTTCTGAATTCTCTAAATTCAAAGTACGAAATGCTACATGATAAGTGGAATAGACAAGATAAAGTAGCTTGAATTTCATTGTTATGGCTATTTTTCCTAAACAGGGGGATACCTTCCTAGCCTGAATTCCACTGTCTCAGGTGAAAACTATTTTGACAGAACCTACCAGATGCTTTACCTTTTAGTTAAAGGACCTACTCCTGTTGAAGTCCATACCACTGCAGTCCTATTTGTTTCCTTTAAATTACCAGCAATGACAGAAGATCATTTTTATAGTTCTCATAATCTGGTTAGAAATCTTGCCTCTTTCCTGAAGATACCAGTCAACAAAATTCGCATCACCAAAATACTTAGAGAAAATGGCCGAAGGAAGAAGAGAACGGCAGTGATCAATATTGGACTGGAAATTGGAGAACCACCCACCCAGATACTAAGCAATCACACTGCAGGCATGTATAAAAGAAGGAAAGGATATGACATGAAATGATATATGATATATTTGTTATATGATATAATTATGTGTAAAATATATGATAAAGGGATATGAATTCATAGTTTAATCTAAAACATGTTGATACTAGGGACCCAGCTTGACTCCCCAGAGACTAGGGAACCTAAATGCATAAAGTATGATGCAGCATAGTATGGAATAAAGTCCTCTCATTTTATTATCTGAAAAGCATAGGTCAAATCTTTACTTTGCTACCTTGGACAATTCAACTAACCTTGTTTTGCTTTAGTGTATTCATCTGTCAAATGAAAGGGTTGGATTAGATAACTGTTAAGGTATGCCACTGCCTTGGTGGATCCTGCAATCCAACTTTAATTGGACACTCTACTCAATGAAACATATGACAGTTTGAGAGCCTTACCTCTGCTCCTGAAATTATTAGGCACTGCAAAAGAGCCTTGTTTTCTGCTTCCTAGATGTTGTAATAGAGGCTTTGACGATACTAAACTTTTCCCTCTGTTTCATTTTGCACCTCTGTATGTGATATATACAAAACAAAGTGAGGCTTCCTTTGAAGGAAGGATAAAATACAGTGATGACCTCAGAAGCCATTTGTGACTTCCCATCAGAAAAAGCAGCTGCAAGTACATGTGGTAGGGATTGCTTATGGAATAAGAAGCTCTCTTTTCTCCCTTTTCATTTTTCTTCTTCCATTTAACCCTTTTATACCCAAATAAGAAAAGTTGAATAGATGCCAATCCAAGGTTATGAGAGAAAGCCTCATCTCTTTGGGTGAATAATAAACTTGCAAAATCAACCACGATAAAAAAAAAAAATAAAAAAAATAAAAAAAAAATCAACCACGATAGAAACCAACTTCTGACTGCTCCCTTTCCTTTTCTTCCTATTTTTTCTCCCTTAATGAACTGTAATGCTAAGAGAGCCTAAAGCATAGATTTGAGAGTAGGTAAAAGAAAATAGCTTCTCTATTGACATTATTCAGTGTGGTGCCAATGCAATATTCACAGTGCCCACAATCACCATAAAGACCATGGCTATAAATATCACATGACATTTGATCACAAAATATACCAAACTCTCCAGATAGAGGATAAAACTGAAGCATTTATTTGGACACCAGAAAACTGAATCCCAAAACCAGTAAGCCAATTCCATCATAGAATCAAAGATATTCAGAAGCCATAATAACAATGAGAGCCACAGCATCCTTCAGCCTTCCCCTAAACCAAAACAAGATCAATATTTACTCACAAACCTCTCTGTCTCCTTGCCTGAGGTACTCCTCTCTCCCCCACCATCTGGCTAACTCTGACTACCAGTTTCCTGTGGGCTCTGCTTCCCTTCAGCAAACTCCTCCCACCACAGGCTCCATATGACTATATTTAGCCTATTAGGGGATAAAGTTTATCTTCCTAGTAGGGAAGCTTCCTATGGACTCTACTCCACCCTTTAGCAAACTCCTCCCACCACAGGCTCCATGTGATTACATTCAGCCTATTAGGGGGCAGAGTTTACTTTCAAACCAGGGGAGGTCTTCAAACTCCTCCCTAGGTCTATTAAGGGGCAGGGAAGATCTTCAAATTCCCATTCTCATTACACTTGAGTATCCCTGGGAAGTAAGGAAATTGGTAAAAAGTCACTGGTTGAGATGGGACATAAGGAGAAAATCTGAAAAGCCATTTACCTCATGGAAATTAATTTAGCAGAAGTTGTAAGAACTCAAAGCTCCATAGGCCAGATAAGAATATACTTGTCACACAAGGAAGCCCTGAGAGAACCATTCCATGGCCATCTTTTTACCCCAAATATGCTTCTAAAGTTTGTTACTAAGTTTTGTGCATGAGGTTGCCTTTAACTTCCCTGATGTGGCTGCTGATTAACCACAAAATCATTCATATTAAAAACATTTCTTGCTAAATGGTAGGAAAAGTAGACAGGAAAGTATGAATACCTTTTCTGTCCCCCAAAACCCTAGTGAACCCTCAAAACTAAGTCAATGTGGTATCCTCTTTACTCTCTTAGATTACAATCTGGACCATGTCCATTTTCCCTTAAAAAAAATTCTTTTACTTGGGCTCTTTTCTAGAGGTAGCTAGGTGGCACAGTGGACAAAGCACTGGGTACTGATGTCAGAAAGACCTGAGTTCAGATTTAGCTTCAGACATTTACTAGCTGCTTGACCTTAGGCAATTCATTAAACTTGTTTGCCTAAGTTTCCTCTCCCATAAAATAGGAATAATAATAGGACCAACCTTCCAAGGTTGTTGTGAGGATCAAATGAGATATTTGAAAGGTACTTAGCATTGTGTAGATGCTAAATAAATACATATTCCTTCCCCCCATTTCTTTTAATTGCCTCACATCTTGGCGTAGGGAATAAGATTTTGACACTGGCAATTAAAATGAAAAGGAAGGGATAGATAGATGATTCATTATATAGAAAGAATAAATATGATCTATGACTGATTTGGGTGTGGAAATCCATGGATAATGAAAAGTCATTGATGATGCCATTGATTTGGACTTCGGTGACTTAAACAGAAATAGAAAAGTGAGGAAAAAACTGCTTTGGAGAGTGGTTGGAATGAATTTGGTTTTAGGTCTAGTCCACTTAAAATAATGACAGGTCATTCAGGTGAAAACACTATAATTGAGGTCTAGAGATATAGTTTGGGAAGTCATTAATGTAGAGCTGATAGTTCAACCTATGGAAAAGATGAAAGAGATCTTTAAGAGATACGGTGTAGAAGGGTATTTAAAACATAATAGAATTGTAAATAATCACTTGACTAGGATGAGCAACAAAATATACAAGACTGCTCATTTTGTCCAGGCAAATACATTTGTACTTCTTAAGAGCTAATAAGGCTACTAACATTTTACTATTGTGTTGTCTTGTCCCTTTAGAATGTAAGCTCCTTGGAGGCAGAGACTGTCTTTTTAATTGTATTTATACTCCTGGCACTTAGCACACAGTGCCTGGCATATAGGAAACAATAGATACTGGTTTCCTTCCTTCCTTTTATCCTTTCCTCTTTTCTTTCCTTCCCTTTTTCCTTCTTCCTTCCTTCCTTTTCTCTGCCTTTCTTTTTTCATTCCTTCTTTTCCTTCCTTCCTTATTTCCTTTCTTCCCACCTTCTTTTCTTCTGCCTTTCTTCCTTTTTCCTTCATTCCTTTCTTCCTTTTTTTTACATCCTTCCTCTCTCCCTTCCTACAAATAAGCTAATAAAAGCCCCAGTGGACAGATAAAGTTTTGCTGCTATCTTTCAAGGTTATCTTAAATGGTGGTGGGATTTCTTAAATTTTATTACCAGAAATTTCAGTTAAGAAACAAATCTTAAATCACTCAACTCAAATGCCACCTCACCCCTTCTCCTTGCCCCCTCCATTTGGAGTAACTTTGCTACCCTTAGACTCACTTAGCAATTTCTCTCTCTCATATATTTATCATGGTCAGTTTTGTGCTAAAATTATTCATGTATTCCAATGCAGTTCTACTTTAATGCTTCCCTTTGGTGAGGAAAAGTAAAAAATTCACCCACAGTAATAATTCTGTCCTCTTAAATCCAAAATTTGCAATATTGTATTATAAAAAATATTATTTCCAATAGGTCAGATGCAATTATCTGTACTCCAAGAAATTGCTGATTGTCTTGGACAAGCCATGATATTAGGAAAAATCAATAGTGTCCTTGGATTTAATGTCTCTTCGATGTCTATTGCTAGTCCTCTCCCTACCCCAAGTGACTCTGGTTGGATACAGGTAAGTGGCACAGCTTTAAGTGTCATTATTAGTCTCTCCTATTGCTTTGGATTTCGATATTTCCATGGGCTTATAGTTATTTTTATCACCTATACTTTGTAAAGTCACTGGCAACATTATTTACAAAATCAAAGGAAGTTATTTGAATAAAGATTATATCTTTTCACAAAAAAATTTTTGATGAGAAATTAAATTTTTAAATAACAAATTGAATTATTTTCATACTTTCTCATATTTGTAAGAAATATGGTAGAAATGATGCCACCACATTGAGCACATATTCTTTCTTATTAACAATCTATGAATATTAGAACTGCTAGGGTAAGATGAGTTTACTGCTACATATTATAAATGCACTTAAATGCAATTATTATTCATACCTATTTTCAGGTGACTGCACAGCCTGTGGAAAGGTCTGCATTTCCGATCAATCACCTGGCCTTTGTGTCTTCCCTTTCTGTGATTACTCAGCCAGTAGCAGGGCTACCAGGACATCTATTTTCCCAGCAACCTTCAATTAAGGCAGTGGATTCTGATGTAAGTGATATCCCAAAGCTATGTTATGGCAATAGGTCATAAGTCAGATATATATGTTGGTTTTTTTTCCCCTCATTAGGGTAACTGTGTATCTGTTGGAATTACTTCATTGACCCTCAAGGCCATTCTCAAAGATGCCAGCAATAATCAAGTCAGTGGCCTTAGTGGAAATACAACAATTCCGTTTAGCAGTTGTTGGGCCAACTACACAGACCTGACTCTTATTAAAACTGGTAAGTAATGTTTTGGATCTACAAAGACAGATACAAAAATGACATGTACACTTATGTTTCGATGAATTATACATCCAACAGCAGTTTGAACCACAACTTCTAGAAACCTGAACTTGTAACTGTGGTCTCAAATGACAGTTCCTCTAGTCCCAAGTAATGCTGATACTTCTAACAACCTTCAAAACAAACATGAAATAACAAAACAAAATTAAGCCTTTCATTTTGCTTGATATTAGCACAAAAAACTTCACATTTATGGAGTAATTTCCTTTTTTAAATGGTCAAGGCTTTCTAGAGCAATTTGACCTTTACTATTTTTTTAAATTTTTTTTTCTTTGCTTTTTGGTAGGGCAGTTGGGATTAAGTGACTTGCCCAAGGTCACATGGCTAGTTGAGTGTTAAGTATCAGAGGCTGGATTTGAACTCAGATCCTCCTGATTCTAGGGCTAGTGCTCTATTCACTGTGCCACCTATCTGCCCCCAATTTGACCTTTGTTTTTTTTTTTTTAAAGCAATTGAAGTTAAGTAACTTGCTCAAAGTTACACAGCCAGTTATTTTTGTGTAGGTGTTAAGTCTGAGGCTGGAACCCATGGGTACTCCTGACTCCTGGGCTGGCGCTCTCCTAGCCACCCCGACCTTTATTCTTAAGAAAACTATTCATCTACAGACTGAAGCATGCTATTTTTCACTTTCTTTTTTTTTCTTCCTTTCCTTCTTTCTTTCTCTCTTTTTATTGTGGTTCTAGTTTTCTGCCATAAATTGACTAATATGGAAATAAGTTGTACATGTTTACACATATATAACTATGTCAGATTCCTTAACGTCTTAGGGAGAAGGGAGAGAAGGGTGGAAGGGATAGAATTTGGAACTCAAAACTTAAAAAAAAAACACACAATAAATGTTAAAGATTGTTTTTACGTGTAATTGGGGGAAAAAATAAAGTAGTATTTAAAAAAAAAGCTATTCATCAAATATTTTTTTCATGGTTCTTTTTGGCTACATGATACTCACAATATTCTTTACCATGCTCAAATTACAGGTAGTTAGGAAGATTTCCTCTTACAGATTGATGGAGAACCAAGGATTATACTGTATCAAGAACATTAATAAATGAATTTTCCTACTATAAAATTTCTTGAATAACTTACACTACTTCCTCCAAAAGTTCTATTCCAAATTCTCAATGTAATATGAAGGGAACTCATGCTCTTAATAATATGAAAAGATTTTGACTGTTAGACTTCTGATAAATTATATATCTCCTAATGTACAGCCTAACTGAATATAGATTCATGAGGAGAAGATTGACTAACTGATGATCAAATATTTTTATATTCTCCTCTCTTAGTTTTTTATGGCACTGCTGTCCTCTGATTCCCCATTTACCTGTCTGATCACTTCTGTGTTTCCTTTAATGTATCTTCATCTAAGTCATGTCCCCTCACTAACCTGGTCTGCTCTCTGGTTTTTACTTAGTAAGGGCCACTGTTCCACTTTCTCCACAAGCTCTAGTGTTCCTCTCAGCCCTGCAACAATGACCAGGGCCACTGCTCCATTATGACCAAACACAAGGACTCTCCTCTGCCCTGAACTGTGACCCAGAACTGCATATGAGCACTAGAGTTGCCAAACAGTTCCCAGTTCTGTATGCAAAGGGTTCCCTGTGATCTCTTTCTGACCACTTATCACACGCCCTTACCATTTCTGGGCTGAGAGCTCTGGAAGTTGCTTGCTGCCCATGTTGAAGCTGCCTCCAAGGCTCACTGCTAGCTAATGCTGCAGTTATGTGTACTCCTCACAGGCCCCCACCTGTCATAGACTTTCCTGATGACCTCTTAAGTTGTCTTAGACTAGAAAAATGTCTCACTCTGACCTTTTGTTGGCTCTACCACTCCAGAATTAGATTTGAGGTGTCATTTTAGAGTCATCTAGAGGGGAATGTTGAAAAAAGGAGTAAAAATGGGACAAATCTATCAACATTTTTATAATGGCACATTTTCCATAGTAATATAGGCAGAGCTTCCACATTTGAATGCTACCACAGTGACCATAGCACTTTAAAAAGTTATTTAAATAAGTGCTTAAAAGTAACTGAGTACATACAGATGAAGTCTTTACCAGAGGCCACAGATTTAAAGGAATTTGTAGATCAATTTTCAATATATTTAAAAAAATAAAATTAGAATTATCATAGATTATGTTTTTAGGGGGGAAAGTAACCAAGAAGTCACCTGTGACTACCAAACCTTTTGCCTACTTTCTTTACTCTATAGAATTTTTCTGAGAATAGTTTAATCAGGCATCAAGCATATCCTTTATGAAACTATAAAGAAGCAAGAGGGAAGAACCTAGAGTGAATTTTCTATGGTAGAAACAAACTGCATTGAGAATATCTGATCTGACAATACTAATTGCATAAATACTTTTCAAAAAAAATTTGACTCCAAAAAAAAAAAAAGACATGTAGACTTTCCTCAAACAAAATATCTCCCATAAAGCATTCAAAGTTATATGAAACTGATGAATACAGTCTTGGAAATAGCTATGTTCAATATTGCCATCAAATAAGGCATGAAATAAGAGTCATATAATCACCTAATAACTCTGCCATTGTCATCGAAGATGTGCTTTCGGGAGTTGAATTAAAGGAAATTCCTTAATGATGGCTATATTTTCCAAATCATCTGTTCTAAAACTACTAATTTCATCGAACTCTTGCATGCTATAAATCCTCCTTAGTGAAATCCACAGGAAATCAAAAGAGAATGGTCTAGCCATCAACTCTAGTCCTTTAAGGTTTACAAAGTACTTTCCTTTCATTATCACATTTTATCCTCACAACAGTGATATTAAATTATGCTCCTTATACAAAGTAGGAAATAGACTCAGTGAGATTAAATGATTTGGCCTGAGTTTTATAACTATGTATCCCATAGATCTTACTAACTACTAAGACCAACATTCTTCATATCATGCTATAGGGTATTTCATGCAAAGGCATAGATGTATGCCATGCATAGGCAAAAAAAAAGAATGTAAAAATATATAGAGAGGCAAATTATATATTTGTAATATACATAATAAATGTAATATATATTCATATTTAGCATAAATATACATATATACAGCTTACAAAAATTTAGTTATCTTTTACCATTCCCTTTACCCCTTTTTTTCTGAAGAGATTCTACTGTTAAAATGGGTAATGGGAAGAGAAAGTTATTAATCCCACAGCAGTGAATCTTAGAGGGATATTTATCTCAAAAGCTAACATGGTGTAATAGAGAAAGCACAGGACTTGTGGGTCAGAAAACATGAGTTTGAATCTTAATACTACCACTTATTAGCTGTATGACCTTGGGCAAGTGACCTCTCCAGATTTGCTTCTTCCTCTCTAAAAGGAAAGGAGTATAACTAGATTATTAGTGATATCCTTTCCAGTTCAAGTCAATAAACATTTATTAAGTGAATTCTACATGCCAGGCACTATGCTAAGCATTGGGGGTACAAAAAAAGTCAAAGTCAGTCCCTGTCCTGGAGGAACTAACAATTTAATGGGGGAGACAATAAGCTAACAAAGATGTACCAATAAGTTATGTACAGGATAAGTAGGAAATAAATAAGAGGAGAAAAGCACTAGAATTAAGAGGGATTTGGAAACTCTTCCTGTCAAAGATGAGATTTTAGCTGGAACTAAAAGGAAACCAGCAGGCAGGGAACAAAGTAAGAAAGCATTCCAGGCATGGAGGACATTCTGTGATCCTGCGAACTTCCCAGAAGGGTGCCAGTTATTAAAACCAGTAGTTCCCTTGCTAATTAGAACTTCAAATGGCACTAATACCTAAGTTTAATAGGACCATACTTAAAACTACTTTATCTGTGAATATTTCACCATTTTAGCATATCAGTAACTAGTCAGGGTATGTTAGAGAAAAGTTGGCAGAGTTAGATTTTTTTTTTAGTACATGAAAGAAAAATGAAATTCCAATTTAAAAAAAAACATGAAGGAATATTTCACCTGAACTGTATCTTAATCTGGTCTCCCAAACATAAAAAATATAAACAACTTCAAGTGAATTTTTGCTATGAATAGCAACAGTACCTGTAAAGTCATCAGAGCAGAACCCCTTCAAGTCCACTGTTGTGAAAATACTTTGTCATTATTTGCCAAAACCCAATGATGTCAAGATCTAAACTTGTTTTTCCCTAAAATAGCAAGAACAGCAAATAAGAACTCAATAGAAAATACAAATGGTTAAACACTAGCTCTGTTTGTTATGTAGTACCTGGCAAATTGTAGGTGCTTAATAAATATTTTCTGATTCATTGACCCATTATGCAAAAACAAAAATCCAACCTTGAGATATCTTTGACAAGAAGACTTCTCCATCCTCTCTTAATTTCAATGTCTTCCCTCTGTTATTCATTTCCTATTATTCCTGTATATAGTTTGTTTGATATATTTGTTTACATGTTATAGATTATAAACTCCTTGAGGGCAATGATATCTTTTGTAATCCCAATGCTTAGCATACTACCATACTACCTACATAGTAGGCCCTTAATAAATGTTGATTGATTAAAAATAGTGAAGTTTATCAATTTTTCATAGCATAGATTTAGTTGCTTTTGACCAAAGGATAGCAGTGGGGAAAGAATGGAAGGTGTGGATTCTATGGAGAAAAAAAAATCTATCCCCTTATAGGGGTATAGAGAGGTAGAGTACATGTATTAATAAGAATTTGTAAGGATTCTTTCATAATCATTAATAAGATAACAATTCCAAGAACCCTTTTATACTCCAAAATATATTCTTAGTCAATGAAAATGACTACAACTTGTATGGGGGGAAGAAGAATTATAATTTTGTTTTACAGAGAAACCTGGCCATGATTTTGTCTTACAGGAAAAAATTACAAGATTGAGTTTGTATTGAATGACATCCGGGTGGAATCAAGGTCTTTCAGCTTGCCAGTTCAGTCCAGCTCCAGCAGCAGTGACAGCAAATCATTAAATATGGGTTCAACTGCTCAGAAAGTCACTATTGTAGTTGGATGTTTACTAGGGAGAAGACTTCTCTTAGAAATATTTATAACTGCTATTTTGATTCTGAAGGAAATTATAGGTAAGGCTTTTTTCTCTCTTACAAAATATTTCACATATTATAGAATTTGAAGATCCTTTTTAAAAAATGAATAACAAAAAACATTGAATGTTTACTATGTCCCTATGTTCAGGACTATGCTAAGCCCTAGGAACAAGATTGGGGGTCAAGTAGGGAAGAAAGAGGCATAGAGAAGAAGAAAATATGTTCCCTACTCTTGAAGAATTAACAGTTTCATTGGGAAGACAAGGCATACCTGTGAAGTCTTAAATAACAATTGAAGGCAGTGACAATATCATATTATGTACAGTGGAGTTCAGCATAGGATGTTATTATTGTGAAGTGGAATACTCGGTGAAAACCTAGTAGAGGAAATGACATTTCAGGTATAGAATACAATATGGATAAAGGTGTAGAAATGAGAATAATTTATACATGTTCATAGTGATGGAGCTGATGGGGTAATGGAACTCCTAAAAAAAGTCCTTGAACTTTCTCACACATTTCAGCAACCCAGCCCCTGAACCCAGTCCCTGGCATTCCCCTGAGCCATCTGGCCCATCCCAATATAAAACTTTTAACCGTCCTTTCACTGTGACCCTAACACTTAACTCCTTTCACAGTCTGTCCCTGGCCCACCCCAGGCTTTTGCCTCTCCTTAATCCCATCCTCATCAAATTAGTCCCATCCTCATCAAATTCACAGATTTACTAGAAATCTTGCCTACCCAATCAGTGTAGAATAAAAGCTCACTACTCTGACTGAAAGAAAGCTTCAGTAATTGAATTCTTTCCAAACAGACCCATCCTATACCCTTGCATTTTGGGGTTCCTAGTAATCCCAAACTGCATCAATGGTACAGTAAATAGATGTCATTTTAGTCAGGAAATAATAGGAATTAAATTTGCAATAGGGACTAAAAAATTAAAAGTTGGAAGGATTTTGATTTGAACCTTTGGATATCAAGGGAGCCATTGAAGTTTTTCAAGATGAGGAAAGTGGGGGATAGACAAAAGGAAAGTAATGATCAATGAAGATTAATATGGTAGCAGTATGCATAATTAGTAGACTAGGAAAAGACCAAAGACAAGGAAGCTAGTAACAAGTCTATGACAACAACTTTCATATATTGGGCAGAATTTAGGGGGATGGGAGAATAAGTCAATGATGATTTCAAGTTTTCCAATGTTTACAGGAAAATAATTCTTTTGAAAAAAATATGAAAATGAGGAGATTATGAGGGTGATTCATTTTTCAAAAGTTGATTTTATTTGTTTCCAAAGGGGTGTGAGGTGAGGAGGGACTGTGATTTGTTTCAGTGTAGCAACTAGTCCCACAGTTGAAGGCACAGATCTTTTGAAGTATTGAAACATGTGGTATATGTCTAATACTGACATACTGATACAATTTATGTTGCATACACACTTTACACTGGCAGTGTTGAGGTTTAAGGTGCTCAAGACCCCAGAATACCAACATGCCAGGTCCTGCCAAATGAATTGGACTCAAGCCTTCTCTTAACCAAAGAAAATAAAGTTTATTAAAGATTTGCCATAATGGGTAGATTCTTAAGGAACCTAAGCATTTGTGACACTTGTATTGACAAGCAGGCCAGAATAATTTGACACAGACTGAGTCTGAGCCTGAGCTATATTGAATCTCAGCCCCATCATGGAAGCAAGATGGATCTTATATACAGAAAGAGTGTGGGAGGATTTAGGGGTAATACAGAGAAGGGTTTTAGGGAGGATCTTGAGGATATAAGGAGGATCTTGACTGGACTGAGGTCAGAATCCAGCAATGGGATTCAAGGTGGGAAATAGCTGAAGGCTACCTAGATGACATACAATAAAAGGCTAGACTACTTTGAGGATAACAGATTTGGGAATAGATATTTCCAATAGGATCAAGGGTGAAAAGTAGCTGGACAATGGAGGGCTAAACTAGTTTAAGAGTAACAGAGATTTTGGGCCTAGTGATAATGAAAGACTTATGGCCTCAGGCAAATGCCTCCTCAAGTGGGAAGATTCAAGGGGGTTCCCAGATCCTATACTCCCTCATTAACTAATAATATCTAGCATTTTATATCATGCTTCAAAGTTTGTAAGGTACTTCCCAATTATTATCAGTTTTACCCTCACAATGACCCTGAAAGATAAGTGCTATTATTATCCCCATCTCACAGGTAATGAAATTGAGGTTAAGTAACTTGCCCAGGGTCACACAACTAATAAGTGTCTGTGGCCACATCAGAATTCCAAGTTTTTCTGACTCCAAATCTAGTACCCTATCAAATGCAACACCTAGCTAACTAGTATGATCTTAATACCACATCTCCAACTTGCTGACCAGCATTCTGAGCTATTGCCAAAATGGATTGTATCCTTATTTCCTCCACTACTCATTTTGTTCATTACTTTATTGTTGAAGGGGCTTAGATGTTTGTACTTTCTAAGATCCTGTTATCTAAATGTTGGTGATTTAGTTTCCAGCCTGGAAGTTAAGTAATTGCTATTCTGTGGCTACCTAAGTAATTTACTATTAGTCATTGTGGTAAAAATTATATATTGTAAAAATACTAAATTAAAATCTCTATTCTATAGGATTTTGTATTTTGAATTCATAAGATTTTAGTTTTAAGACAATCTTTAATTCTAGTTAAATAAACTATCAAGAAAAATTGAGTAAGTACTGAAATTCATAAGAACCTCTTACATACACAAAACAAGTATGAGGGTTTCTAACTGCACATTTTTATTGATCATTATCATAGTAATATTTCATGATAAACTATTGCTATATTTCCAGCATAAATATGAAACTGTTACAGACTAAACTTAACACAGGTGTTAAATCACTTTTGAATCAGTATTATTTTTATATTACAGATGAAATCAGTGAAATATTACAATGAAGAGCATGCTGAAAACCTGAGATATGTAAAAAGCTACATGATGATGAACTATTTGATAATCATAATGCAGAGAAAAAGACAACAGATTTTTTAAATGTTCAAGTCATTTACCTGTGTAAGATTAAAAAGATGTAAGAATCATCACTTACCTTCAAAATAATCAAATCCTATGATTTGATTTAGAGCTGGAATGGACATTAAAGATAATCAAACTTCCTTAAAGTAACAATTCAAAGATCAAATGTGAAAGTTTCCTTTTATTATGTAGATTATTTTGTATTATAATTTTAAAACTTGTAGAACACTCTGATTTGGACATGGAAGTGTCACTTTCAAATTCTTCTTCCAAAAGTCATGGCATCATTATAAGTTAATCTAATATAATAGGTCATTAAATATTCATTTAAACCATTCTATTCCAGAGGTCAGTCCTATTCCAGTTTAACTTCTCTGGATCAGATTGAAAGCAGTCTGAAAATGGGCATCCATTGGGGGAGCCACATGTTAAAAAGCAATAAATTACAATTTACATGGAATCTTACTTGGCAAATTCCAAAAATGTTTACTTCTTGTTGAAGAGCTATAGTCAATGAAACAGCAGCCATGCTTATGGCAAATTTGGGAGATACATATATGACTTATCTTACTCGTCTAAATCTTGTTGGATATCTTCAGTATCTACTATCATTGCCCCTAATTTTCCAAGAAGTGTCACTCTGGGGTCATTTAGGACATCAGGGTAAAAGTGGAAAGCAGGTCCTCTATCATTCAACTTCTGTTCCCAGGATGATACCCCTCCCACTCCCAGCATTATCTCCTAGTTTTACTCTATTATTAGCATTCTTTAGTAAACTACATAGATTGAATATTTAGCAAAGAAAAAGTTTTTTTATGTCACTTTCAAGAGACAAGAATCATGTCAGAGAGGTGCTTGGATAATCTGGTGAAGAATAATGAGAAATGGATCACAGTTAGCAATCTCTAACTGCTCCCATCATCTGACCCTGTCTTATCTGGTGGCTCACCTGTATGCATATATTCTAATTTCTCATACGATATATCAGTACTGGAGATTCTCTTCAAAATTTGATTTCAAAGACATTTCTAGGCAGAAAGAATCTCGTGGGTAGGAAAGGAAGTTTGTATTTAGGTAGCATAACTTTAAGGGCCCCAAGAAGCTTCCCTTCCAAAAATTATTTCTCCTCTCCTGTATACTACCTGCTATTCTACCATTAAAGAGACATTCCTCTGAGATAAAGAATTGACTTCTCCAAGCATCTTCTTTGAAAATGTAAATAATTTCACTAGGGGTGATTCATTAAGTTGTCATTTAGTGTAACTTATTTTATCAGATTTCTTTTTTATTAACCTGCCAAGGTAATAAAAAATGTTAATAATTAGGAAGAGAAGGATAATGTTGCAAGTACTTTGAAAGTATTTTAGATATGGTAGAGTAGAAAAAAAGGACTCTTGGTATTTGGGGTAGGAACATTTGACAGAAGGCAGGAAATGGGCAGAAAAAAGGGAAGTGAGAGGACACTGAGGATAAACTTCACCTGCTTGCAAAAAAAAAATGTTTAAGAATCATACAATTTAAAATTAGAAGGAAACTTAGAAAATGTCTAACCCAAATCTTTCATTTTACAGATAGCGAAACCGAGAAGGGTGAATGAGATTGGGATGTAACAGTAGCAAGATCAGAAAATAAAGTGGAATCATGTTGAAATGAAGTATATACCATAAGTAGGTCATGTATCATATCTGTAACATGACCAGGATAGAAACTATATCTTATCTCAATTCATATCATATCTGTAACATGATCAGGATATATCTTATCTCAATTCCTATACGTACTGATTACCAAGTCTCAAGATAGCTAATACATGGTTTTCATGTATTTTGACACTTTGGGTCATTTTATTCTAAAAAAGTTTACCTAATCTCCCTCTTCATTTAATTTATTATTTATATAAAAAGGATGTTTGACTTCTTTAGTATCCCTTTGGAAGTTCTGGCCCTGTGGAGGTGGATATAGCATAAAACATAAAACTATAACATCAGCATTTCCTACTTTGTTCCAGCTACCATTTCTCTACTCTGATACTGTATAAAATTTTATATTACATTTTCCAGCTTTTAAAATTTGTTTATTTTATAAAACAAAATATAATCTTTATAATCAATGTTAATAAGCCTGACAATAAGCTTTTTAAATAATAAACATATATGCTGGGTATCTGTATTGTTTGGACTATTTATTACAAAATTAAGCAAAGAAATTGTTTATAATTGCTATCAATTCATATCAAAGAATGAGAATATACAGGGTATCCAAAAAATCTTGGTGCAATTTTAAACTTTAATAGCTTAAAACTTTATTAAGACTTTTGGAACACCTTGTAAAAGCTTTCAATAATTCCATAAACAAACTACAATGCATTTGCCAAATATTAGGAAGGAATAATTGCAGAATCTCAGAGTTGAACAGGATCACAGGGGACTTCTAGTCCAATCCACTACTGAGATATGAATCATGTCTACAACATCCTCAAATGATTATCCAGTCTTCAGTTGAAAACCTGAAGTGAGATAGGCATTCGACTTATGGATGCCTCTAGAATATAGTGATTTTTTTTTCCTTTATCAAGATGGAATAAATTTCTCTATAATTTCCCTGCATTGGTCCTACTTCTGCCTTTTGGGGCCACATAAAACAAGTGTGATTTTTCTTCTATATTACAACTTTTCAGATATTTGAATACAGAGATCATGTTACCCTTAAATGAGATCAAATGAGATAATATTTGTAAAACTCTTCACACAGGGTCTGGCACAAGGAAGGCACATAACAAATGCTTCTTCCCTCCCCTACCTTAATTATTCTCTTTTTCAGGCTTTGATAGTGTCTTACAATGCTTTGTTTCCATACCTTTCACCATCCTGATCACCTCTTATTAATTCCCCTCTTAAAATGTGGGGCTCAGACTTAAATACAATACTTCAGAGATTGTCTGATGAGGGCAGAGTATCACTTCCCTCATTAAGATAAATGATTTCTACTGATGCAGCCTAAGGTCAAATTAGGTTATTTTATAGTTAGTCATCAAGGAACTTTCAGAATTAATAGACTGAAATTAAGCAGGCTATAAAGTAGAACAAATAAGGAAGTGAAAAGAACCAGAGTAAAGGATGTGAGCAGGGAAACATATGAGTAACAAAGAGAACAGTCTGGTTGCATGTAGCAAAGGGTAATACATAAGCCCAAATTGCTCCAGAGATACCCTTGAACTGACAAGAAAAAGTGAGGCATACCCCCAATACAATGTAGTGAATTTATGGGAGAAGATGGATAGGAGTTCCATAGGATGGGCAGATGTGGACAATTTGTTATCTATATTATTAGGGACAACATACAACTCAGAAAAATACAGACCAATTTGAGTATGTGAGAAGTTGAATTCTTAGAACACTAGCTACTTTGGAATATTAAAAATCAGTTGAGAAGTAGATGGCAGAATAGAGGCAGCAACCCAACAGAATTCCCCTAATATTCCCCTCTAAACAATGCTAAAATAACACCTCAAATCTAATTCTGGATTAGATCATCAACCAAGGTCAGAGTGAGACATTTTTCTAGCCTAAAACAACTTAGGAGGTCATCAGAAGAGTGTATGATATCAGGGTGGGGGCCTTCCAGGAGTGTACAGAGCTCTACCACCAACAGTATGCCTTGGATACAGCTTTAACAGGGGCAGCCGCAACTTCTGGAGCTCTCAGCCCAAAAATGGTAAGAGAAGTAGAAAACTTGTCAGAAAGACATCACAGGGAACCCCTTGTTGGTACTAGGTGTCAAACTGGTAGCTATTTGGCAACTCTGTTGTCTATATGTAGTTCTGGATCACAGTTTCAGGGCAGAGAATAGTGCTTGTGTTTGGTCATAAGGAAGCAGGGGCCCTGGTCACAGTTGCAGGGCTAAAAGGAGCATTAGCACTTGCAACTTCCTGGGTAAAGACCAGAGAGCAGACCAGAACAGTAACCACACATTTCACTGGATCATACCACCTTGGAAGCACTCAGATCCCCATATCTAGCACTGAAAACAATACCATAAAAAAGCCTAAAGGTTAGGATAGTGCCTCTCTACCTCCAAGTGAGCAGAACTCAATTTTATCATAAAGTTCAAAGTCAAGAAAAAGGCTGGGGAAAGGAACAAACAACCAAAAAAGAACTTGACCATAAAAATCTACTATTGTGGCAGGAAAGACCAGACAAACTCAGAAGACAACAATGTAAAAACAGCTACAACCAAAACCTCAAAAACAAATGCAAATTGGATATAAGTCCTACAAGAATTCCCAGAAGAGCTAAAGAATGCATTAACTCTACTGTTGGTGGAATTGTGAACTCATCCTACCACTCTGGGGAATAATTTAGAACTCTCCCCAAAGGGCTATCAAATTGTGCATACCTTTTGACTCACCAATACTACTACTAGATCTATATCTGAAAGAGATCAAAGAAAAAGGGAAAGGACCTATATATACAAAAATATTCATATTAGCTTTTTGTGTTTGTGGTTGCAGAAAATTGGAAGAGCAATTGGGGAATGGTTGAACAAGTTGTGGTATAAAAAATGATAAGGTTGGTGACATCAGAAAAACCTTAGAAGACCTATATGAATTGATATAAAGTGAAGTAAGCAGAACCAGGAGATCATTGTACACAATAACAGCAATATTGTAATGATGGCCAATTGTGAAAAACTTAACTACTCTGTCAAGACAGTTCCAAAGACCCCATGATGCAAAATCCTATCTACCTCCAAAGAGATAACTGACATCCTCTGAGTGCAAATTGAAGCATACTTTCTTTTAACTTTGTCATCACTTTTTTTTTTTTGTAAAATGGCTAATATGGAAATGTTTTTCATGATTTCACATGTAAAATGGGTATCATATTGCTTCCCTTTTCAGTGGGTGGGAAAGGGGCTAGAGGCAGAAAGAATTGAGCAGAAAAAAAAATTAATATTAATTTGTTTTTAAATCTGCTGAGAAATCCCACAGAAGAGCTAAATTCCAGAAGCTACAAATACAGATTAAATAGCCTCTATTCTAGTTCTATGAGCTAAGGAACTACACACTCTGAAAATTCTATAAAAGTATATCCAAAACTAAAACACCACAAAATGTCATAGGCTTGGTTAACTTTTTAATTCTTCCTGTTAAAAAAGATTTTCACTGAAAACTACCTGTTCATATCCTTTGATCATTTATCAATTAGGGAATGACTTGTATCCTTATAAATTTGACTCAGTTTGATGAGGTATGGGCTCTGGGAGCCTCCTTGAGCTCTCAGTCCTTAAGGTACAGCCTCTGGAAACCAGCCTTGAACTCTGATTAAGTCATCCCATTTAATGAGACATTTGTATGAGGCCATCAGCCTTACATTGTGACTGGGCCCAGACCCCTGTTACTAGCCTAGCCCTCTATTATTCATCTACTTCCTACCCTTGAGCCTATCAAAATTTCAATCCACCCTTGAACTGGCCTAGCCCACCATTGTCTGTAGTTTCCTGGTAGTCTCCTGCAACTTCCCACCCTTAATCACTCATTGACCTCATCTGACTTCTCCTGAAGACCCTCCTCAAATTCCTCCTCTAGACCACCTCTAGATTCCTCCCACAACTTTGTGTATATAAGATCCCATCTTCCTTCCACATATGGGAGAGCACCATAGAATGACCTAGCACAGACTTACTCTGTGTCCAATACAAGCAAACTTTTAATAAACTTTACTTTTCTTTGGCCGAGAAGACTTGAGTCGAATTCATTTGGCAGGACCTGGTATGTTGGTATTTTGGGGTCTACAGAGTAACCCTAACTCTTTTTATGGGTAACCTTTTCAAGTTCTCTGTATATTTTAGAAATTGAAAAGGATATCTACATCCAGAGAAAAGAACCAGAGTCTGAATGCAGATTGAAGCAAACTATTTGCTCTCATTTGTGTTTTGTTTTGTTTCATTTCTCCTTTCTCATTGTTCACTCCATTGGTTATAACTCTTCTTTACAACTTGACTAATGTTTAATGCAAAGGTATATGTAGAACCTATATCAGATTACATGCTGCCATGGGGAGGGGGACAAAAGGGCAGGGGAAGGAGGGGGAGAACATTTGGAACTTAAGGGATTGTGGAACTGAATGTTATAAACTAAGAGTAAATAATAAAGTTTTTAAAAGATTTTCAATTTTCTAATGAGACTTTATCTCTGATTTAATCATGGAAATCAGTTGAGGAAAACATCTCAAAATATGTGTTATAACCAAAATTTTTGAATAATTTCTAGTTTCAAGGTTCTCAGGTTTCATCATAACTATCAGATTTTCTAATTATTGTAGAAGTTACACTTAACTTGAGTCAGCTGGGTAACACAATGGATAGATCACTAGGCATGGAGTCAGGAAGATCTCAGTTTGAATCCCATCTTAGATACTTAACTAACTGTGTGACCCTAGGTAATTAACCTCTGTTTGCCTTAATCCATTGAAGAAGGAAATGGAAAACCACTCCAGTATCTTTGCAAAAATAAAAAGTCCCATGGACAGTATTGGCATGCTGTGGTACACAGGGTCACAAAGAGTCAGAAACAATTGAACAACAACCCTTCACTCAGTTTTGATAGAAAAATTCCCATTTTTAAAAAATAGGTGAATTTTTAATTTAATAAGAATACTCAAGTGAACCCCTTTGATCTTCTGGAGCAGATCCCATGGAGCTGAGCTTGCATTATGGTCCCTTCCAATGAGCCAAATGCTCTGGTTCCTTGCTAATGCACCTTCAAGCCTAGAGACTCCTAGAGGCTCCCATATAGTCTTTGCATGTGTGACTAGGGATTGGGTTAAAGACAACTGACAACTAGAAAAGGAAATGCTATCGTTGCACACACTCCATTCTGCAGGAGGCTCCCAAGTTTTGTAGAAAAACTCTGCTTCTTTCTCCTTTAGCCTCTTTCTGATTTGGAACACTTTTACCTTTTACTATCTGCCCAGGAAAGGGAAGTAATTTTTCTCACTCCTTCTACCCAGTACCCTTGTCTGCCCACAGCTTGTGTATATGACAATAGTGATAAACATGCTTGATTAGGTGAGCGTGAGAAAGAACTTCAAGACCCTGGCTTCCTCTTCTTTGTGTTTCTCTCTTTAAACATTGTTAATAGTTAACAGAGCAGAAATCCTGAAGATGTATATTTGTAAACCTTTAGGACTACTCCCAGTTCTAGAAGTCCAGAGTATCTGCATGTTATTGCTTCCCATAAGAATACAATTTCTCATTGAAGATGTAACATTGCCAGGAGCCACTGTTAGAAAGATGTGGCTATGCTCTGGTTGGTTAGCAGGTCTGAGCCTTGTGAATTTCTCAGGCAGAGAAGACTGGGGTGAAAATGTTTATCAGACCCACAAAGTGCCTTTACTTTTTTAAGGATTATGATTGGTATGATAAGTTACTCCTTGATATTTTAAAGTTTTAATGTGTGCCTATATATCTTTTATGTTTTAATAATGTCTTTTATGCTGGAGGAAATAAATGTCTTTCCTATAATACTTTGTTTACTGAATGTCTTTTTTAGAAGGGACTCTTGTTAAACCTTTGGGGGAGGCCATAGAAATGAATGATACCTAATATTTAAGAAATTTTCCCTGGAACGCCAAGGTTGTGGCAATGAGCCTGAGAGGATAAAAAAACACCTGACTCCATGTTTTTACAGTTAGGCTCTTCCAGAATTTAACCTAATCTATGTGAGTACAGAGCTGGAGCACCTTTCTAGAAGGGTAAGAAACCCAGATTCAAGAAACTTCAATTCTGTTGTTTGTTTTTAAAGAAGCCAGAGATAATTTTTTTATCTTGCTATCTAGATAGTCCATCTTCTTTTCTAGTGATACATCTTTAATAATGTCTTTTACATCCTTAACACTGGCTGCCCTGACTCTCACTGCCTTAAGCCAAGGTATGTTACATTTCACTTTTCCCTTCAAAGTTTTCTGCTACCCTTAAGGGAGATTGAGACAAAGCTCTCTATCAAAGGCCCCTATCAATGGTGTTCTTGCAAGTATAAGATATGGGTTCCCTATACTTAATTCCCTTTAGCCACTAAATTACTCACTAATTACAGATTAGGTTTTACAAAGGAATATTTACTTACATAATATATTACAAAGGAATATTTACTTCCATAATGCAAACATACTCCAGAACATGTAGGAGGCATAATTCCTAGCTTCCCTCCCCTTCTCCCTCCCAGTTCCTCCTCCCTATACCATCTCAGTCTCTGAAGAGGGGAAAGAGATTAGGCTCATAGTTTGGTTTAGTTCCTATAGAGCACAGTCCCAAGATTTAAATCCAAAATCCCACACAGGCTTGAGTGGTGATTGGTCACCGTAGCTTCTCTGGACTTCTTTAATAGGTTAGCTGACTGAAATATCATACCTGGAATTCTGGCTCCAAGGTCTCTATGACTCAAAACTCCTGAGTTGAACAGGGATTGCAGACTGCCACTGAAACCAAGAACAAATGAAAACAACAACAACAAAAATAGAAATATAAACACCTCAAACCCACTTCTCAGAGCCATGGAATAAAACAAGAGGAGGAGAAATTATCCAACCTTCTGAGTTCCATTCATAACACTAGCATTATGAATGAACTATGCATCATCTTGATGCTCTAGACACAGCAAGAAGCAGGAAAAAGCACACAGAAAAGAGAATGAGACTATTCCAGTCTGGTAGTTATAAAAACTCAGATGACTACAGAGCTGGTTTAAAGAACCTTTTCTCATCCATGTGGTAAGGAACATGGAAGAGGCTATTCCCACCCATGTGTTAGAAGAATATGGAAGCAGATTTCCTCTATGTTAGGTGATCCGGACATGTTTATAGGTCTTGTTACACACTATTTCTTACCTGCAGGTCTCTATGGATAACTTTCTGCAGTCTACCTTACAGTATGTATCTTTCAACTGACCTTTGTCTTATTTGTATTTATTAATTTTCCAGGAATGTGGTATCTTAGAGAAAAAAAAGTGGAGTTTTGTGGCAGTGAGCAATTACAGAGCATAGAAAACACTGCATAATTATCCAAATGTAATCCAGTCCAGTTGTTGAGGTTTAGGGTTTCAGAGTGCTCGAGGCCCCAAAATACAAAAACACCAGGTCCTGCCAAATGAATTCGACTCAAATCTTCTCTCAGCCAAAGTAAAGCAAAGTTTACAAAAGATTCCCCATAATGGGTAGACTCTTAAGCAGCCTAAGAATCTGTGAAGCTTGTGATGACAAGCAGACCAGAATAATCTGACACAGAGTAAGTCTGCACAAAATTATTCTCAGCCCCCTCATGGAGGCAAGATGGATCTTATATACAGAAAGACAGTGGTAGGATTTAGGGGTGATCTAGAGGAGGAGTTTGGGGAGGATCCTGAGGAAGAATGTAAGGAGGATATTTGATGGACCTGAGGTCAGACTTCAGAAATGGGGTTAAGGGTGGGAAATAGCTGAAGACTACGGGGATATGACAGACAACGGCTAATTTAAGGGTAACAGATTTGGTATAGATATTTTGATAGGATCAAGGGTAGGAAGTAGCTGGACAATGGAGGGCTAGACCAGGTAAAGAGCAACAGATTTGGGCCTAGCAATAATGAAAGGTTTATGACGTCAGGCAAATGTCTCATCAAGTGGGAAGATTCAATCAGAGTTCAGGGGGTTTCCCAGAGCCTGTACCCCATCACAGTCACCTCCTCTTAATTGTGTCTATGAGCTACATATTAACAGATTACTCTAATGGTATAGCTATCTAAGCAAGAAGTCAATAAGTTTTTATTAAGTGCCTATTCCAGGTGCTAGAGACAAAAATACAAAAATGAAGTAGTTCCTCCTCCTTATGGAGACTATATTCTATTGGAGGATAAAATATGTTCACAAGTAGTTCAGTGCAGGATATTTAAAAATAAATATAGAATGACTAGGTGGGGCACTAACAACTGGGGGAATCAGGAAAGGTCTCATGAAAGTGGCATTTGAACTAAGACTTGAAGGGAAACAGGCAGAGTTGAAATGGGAGAGAATTCTGGCATAGGGAAGCATCTCTGCAGAGGCATAAAGCAAGAAATCAGATATTGTGGTCAGGAACAGCAAGTAAATCAGTTTGGTTGGAGTGTAAAGAGTCTGAGGGCAGTAATTATGAGGTACAGACTCTGGAAAATCCCTTGAACTCTGATTGAATCCTTGAGGTGCAGGCTCTGGGAAAACTTCAGGTACCTTTTTGTGGGTTTTTGTCTTGTTTGTTTTTTGAGGCTTACTCCCAAACCTTCCTTTATAGAGGAAGGGTCTTCCAGGCCCTGCACCCTTAACCCTATAGGTCATCATTTTATGATGGCCCTCTTCAGTAATATGTAATAAGCCTGGAGACATATGCTAGAGCCAGTTTGTAAAGGGGTTTAGATACCAAACAGAGTATTTTGTCCTAAGGCAATGGGGAGCCATTGAAGATCTTTGTATTTTCGACCTGTATTTTAGGAATACCAGTTTGGTAGATCTATGGAAGATGTTCTGAAAAAGGGAAAGTTTTCTTACCAATAAGGAAACTATTGGAATAATCCAGCTGAGTAGTGATGAGAGCATTGAACTAAGATTATTTGTGATATAGAAAGAATGGGAAGGGGGTGGCTAGGTGGCACAGTGAATAGAGCACCAGCTCCAGAGTCAGGAGGACCTGAGTTAAAATCTGGCCACAGACACTCACTAGTCAAGTGACCTTTGGCAAGTCACCTAATGGCAATTGCCCTGCCTCCCCCGCTCCGAAAAGAAAAAAAAAGAATGGGAAGGATTTGAAAGATCTTGTGGAAATGACAAGACAGCAACTGATTGAATAGGATTTAGAGTAAAAAGTTGAAAACAACTTTATGGTTGAGCACTTAGGATACAGAAAAGTTAGAAGTAATAACTTTCAAGGGTTCGAGATGTGAGACATTCAGGTAGAGATATCTGGCAGTTAGTTGGAGATGTAGGATGGGAATTCAGTAGAGAGACAAAGACTGAATATATAGAAATTGAAGTCTTTTACACAGAGAAAATAGTTAAATCCATGGGAACTGATGAAATGACCCAGAAAAAATGAAGAGAAAGAAGGGCCTAGAATAAAGTGCAAGAGTAAGGGAAATGATGAATAACCAATTATTTGGGGAGACCCAGAATTTTTCCCCTTTTTTCTACAGTCCTGATTTTAAAAGTTCAGTGTCTTGAAAAGTATAACTGATAATGAGTTTGGATTTAGACCCCACCCAGGTAGGGGAGCCATTTGTGCTCTCTTTGGTTTGGATGGGAATAAATTCTTTGAACAGATTGACCAAGGCTGGGGGTAACTTAAGAAGTAAATGACATGATCAAAGTTCAGGTCCAGCCCCTCTTTGTAATATTCACTCTCTCATTAACTGTTAACCAATTAGAATTGATTGCCACCTTTGGGAACACCTCTCTTCCAACAGGCATATAAATCTGTGAACCCACTGCCATGATTGTCTTTGTCCTAAGAGAGATGGTCAAACAATGATCCTTTTATGTTTTTTAATTTTTTAAAATTTTTAATGCTTTATTAACTTCTGGTTTACATCACTCATTTCCACCAGATTTTGAGTTACAATTTTTTCCCCATTTTCCCCCTACCCACCACCCCCGAATAGTAGGCCCACAGGATATCCCCTCATCCAATCTACCTATGTATTCCTACATGGAATAACAATAACTGTGACTGATGAAACATTTCTCACTGTGAAAATATTTGAAGAAGGGTATATGGGTGTATGAATACATATGTGAATGTGTGTATATATGTTTATATGTATACATAGATAGAGAGCACAGGTCGAATTTAATAGGAAGGGATGATACTTAAAAGGTGAAATTAAGAGGTAAGAGAGGAATATAATGGGAGGAGATGGGGAGAGACGGAAAGGGGTAAACTATCTCATATAGAAGAGGTGAGGGGAAGTAGTCACAGGGGAGGGGAAGAACAGGAAGGCAAAAAGGCAAAACCATATTCTCACTGAGTCTGGCTTAGGGAGAGAATGACATACATACTAAATGGGATACCTCACCCTAAAGGAGAGTAGGGGGGAGGGGGATTAGAGGGGGGATGATGGAAGGGAGGGCATGCTGGGGGAAAGGGAGATTGGAAGCACCCACTTTTGAAAAGGGATAGGATCAAAGTAGGGAATGGACCAAGTGGAGGGTGGGATAGGTGGGAGGGAAATGTAGTCAGTCCTTTACAATATATCTACTATGGTAATGTTTTGCATAGCTATACATGTATAACATATACTGAATTGCTTATCTTCCCAACAAGAGTGGGCCACAAGGGAGGAAGGGAATGAATCTGGAATTTGAAGTTTTAAAATTAAAGGTTCAAATATGTATAAATACTATTATTAATACTATTTTGCATATAATTGGGAGATAAGATGTGTAGGCACTGGGGCACAGAGATTCACCTTGCCCTAATGGAAAAATAGAAGGGGGTATGAGAGAAGATATGGGAGAGAGCAGATTGGAAGAGGGGATATCCTGTGGGCCTGCTATTCTGGGGTGGTGGGTAGGGGAAAAATGGGGAAAAAATTGTAACTCAAAATTTGGCGGAAATGAATGATGTAAACCAGAAGTTAATAAAGCATTAAAAATAAAAAAATAAAAAAACATAAAAGGATCATGGGGAAAATGGGGAAAAATTGTAACTCAAAATCTGGCAGAAATGAATGATGTAAACCACAAGTTAATTAAAAAAAGAAAAAGCAAAAAGAAATTAGTGGCACTCTGAAATGCCAAAGAGGAATCATGGGGTGGGCTCACAGTTTATATACCCCTGGAAGAGTGGGTGCTGATGAGGGTAGCAATCAACCCTGATAGTTATCAATTAATGAAAAGAATGAATATTACAATGAGAAGCAAAAACAGGATGTAACTTTGTGTCTTTTACTTCTAAATTGCTCAGCCTTGGGTAATCTAGTCAAACAATTTATCCCCACCCAAACCTGAGTAGAACAAGATGGACAAGAATTTACCTAGATAAGATGGTCTAGGCGGGGCAAATTTTTGGCGGAAATCTGTAATGTGCTTCAAAGGCTGGGTTTTGAACAAGGAAATAGGATAGGGAAAAAGCCTGGATCTCCCCCAAAACTGGTTGTTAATAATGATTTCTCTCAGAAGAATAACAACAAAATAAATGCCATGATAGTATTATTACCAAACTAGGCCCCAGATAAGAAATATAAGAGGACACCTCTCCCTATTTCTTTGCAGAGGTAGGAGTCTATGAGTGTGGATTACTACATATATTGGTCAGACTATTTTGATATGTGGGTTAGTATTGCTGAACTTTTTCTCCCTCTTTTTAATTCTTTATTTTGGTAATATGGATCCCTGGGAGTGGGAGGAAGGGATATATTGGGAAATAGAAGTAATGTGAAAACAAAAAAAAAAACTATCGTAAAGATTTTCTTAAATCAATAAACAACTCCATCTGACTTATTTCCACAAGGCGTAGTAAATGGTGGAAAGTTCACTGATAATAAAATTTCATTCAGAAGCTTAACTCATATAAACCAACTGTAATATTGAGGGGAAATTTTATGTTCACATAAATGAGTGAAAGTTATAGACAATGTAAAATCTTATGTGCTTTTCCTTTGTGTTAAGTTTTATATGTGTATATATGAATATATGTGTGTATACATATACATATACATATCTTAGTCATTTTTTAATATAATCTACTTCCTTCACAAACCAGAAAAGCTTTCCTTGTTTAAAAAAAATGTTCAGTAAAACCACTGGACAAGTTGACTACATCTGACAATGTATAAAACAAACCCATAGTGTCCCACCTCTCCAACAAAATGAGAAAGGTACATTTTCCCCTCTATTCTCTAGTTTGGTTATTGTAATTATATTACATTTCATTGTATTGTTCCATTTCATTGTATTGCTCCTTTCATTTGCTCTTGTGGTGTGATTTGGACTATTCATGCTACAACCCACCCACTAAGACCAGATTGATATACATAGATAAGTAACATAAGACTAATGTGCATAGAAAGAATTTAACTAGATTGGAGAGGAAAAGACAAAGTTATAAAATGTCAAATGACATAACTTAAGTCAAATAGATTGTGTTTGACAACAGGTCATAAAAGCCTTCGGCAAATACAACACTTAACATTTAGGTATAAAATCAGTTACAGGGAGAAAGGCTTTCCTGACCTGAGGAAACCAGTGTTCTGCTGTTATTGGAACCTGAAACAAGCTAGCCTCTTCCTGGAGGAACAATCTACTAAGTTCAATGGTTAATTATATCCTATCTTGTTTATGTATCCTTGTTCTGTGTTTGACAACTGTATCCTTATCAGCTGAATACACCCTTTTTTTTCTTTTTATATACCTTTATTCCTTTGAGTCAGTCATTTTCATTATCATAATAAACAAGTTAATTTTTTTCTTGGTTCTTTTTTACTTAATGCTGCTTCAGTTCATATGTCCTTTCATATTTCTTTGAATTTGTCTACCTACTTTTTGCTAAATTTTGCTTACAATCTTTGTTACCACAAAAATGTTGCTTTGAGGGGCGGCTAGGTGGCGCAGTGAATAGAGCACCTACCCTGGAGTCAGAAGGACTGAGTTCGGAGCCCAGCCTCCGACACTTAATCCACACAAACAAAAACCTAGCCCTGTAACCTTGGGCAAGTTACTTAACCCCAATTGCCCTAAAGGGGTGGCTAGGTGGCGCAGTGAGTAAGAGCTGGGATGTTGGGATGACCCGAGATCAGATCCGGCCTCAGAAAATGAGCACCCACGCATAAATAATGACTAGCCCTGTAACCTTGAGCAAGTTACTTAACCCCAATTGCTTTTTAAAAATAAATAAATATATATATATATATATATATATATATATATAAATAAATAAATAAAATAATGTTGCTTTGAATCAATTCTTTAGTATATATGAACTTTTTTTTTTTGTCCTTGACATCTTTTTGGAATATGTCAACTCTGAGTCCAGACAGTTTTGTCACTTAGAAAAAAAATACTTCTAAATTTCTCACCAAAATGATTGGAACAATTCATTGCTCAACTGAAAGTAAAGGAGATGAGGTTTTAAAGTAGTTGAATTTGTACTTTGTAAAGGGTGCAACACTTAAGCAGTTCACATTTTATTCACAGATTTTAAAGTGGGAGTGACCCATTTATAGATTATAAAGAAGTGTACAGCAGTATTTAGTTTCATTCCTCCTTTAGGAGTCATTAAGTTCCTCTATCTAATTGAATTACAGCTTGGCTAACCATTGGCTGGCAGAAGGATAAGCAATGCCCTCCTGATAGTCTTTAAATCTTTAGGTTCAAGATACACACTTTAAGATACACACTTGTCAATAAAGACAAGGAGCTTTGTAGGTTGAGAGATTTATTCCTGGCAGTCAGGGACAGAAGGATAATTATGGAAGAAACCCTTAGGTCTTTAAGGGGAAAAGTTTTTGTCATCAGGGCTGGGGAGGGAATTTCTCTCCCAACTCCATTAACAATAGAGTCTTACATCAGAAGTCATGGAACTAGGACTATTTATCTAACCATGGTTATCTACATGTTGTATCCCCTATTAGACTGTGAACTCCTTGAGAGCAGAGATTTTATAATATCAGATTTCTTTTGATATGTCAGTTATGTTGCTAATGTTTCCCCCTCTAAATTCTTTATTTGGGGGCATGACTTTCTGGGAGGAAGAGGGATAAATGGGGAAATGAAATTGACGTAATAACAAAATGCAATAAAATTTTATTTTAAAAAAATTTTTAAAACTTGCCTCTTATATTCTGCAGTCTCATCAAGGGGAATGGAGAATTCATCAACATATCCCCAATCAACCCTTCAATATATTCTATGCTGTTATTGTTATATTGTTATACAGTGTAATAGAAGTCTGGGATTGGTCACTGAGAATTCAGTCTTTTTGAGTATGCTTAGTGTGCTCCACCTGAAATGATTCCTATGTGAGTTATGTGCAGCTATTATCAGTTTGCTTACCCCAGGAACTAGGAGTCTTCTGAATTGTTGCTGAGCTGGAACTATGAATGCTTACAAAAGGCATTAATCAACAATTCAGTGTATCTCTTTTTGCCATCTTAAATTGAATGTCCAATAGATATCTTAATCTCACTATGTCCCAAACTGAAATCATCTCCTCAAACTCTCCCCTCTTTTTATCTACCTATTACTGTTAAGGGTACTGCCATCCTCCCATTCAGCCATCTTAAAACCTAAGTGTCATCCTCAACTTTCATATCCGAACTCCCTGAACTCCCATGTCCAAACAAATGTCAAGTCCTTTCTTTTCTACCTAAATAACACCTCACATACTTCTCCTTCTCTCTTAAACTACCACCATTTTGGTAAAGATCCTGATCATCTCATTCCTAGACTATTGTAATAGCCTGCTGGTTGGTCTCCCTGCCTCAAGTGTATCCTCACTTCAATCCATTCTCCACTCAGCTGTCAAACTGATCTTCCTAAAGCATAGGTCTGACAATGTTATCCTTCCATTCAATAATCCCCACTAATTTCTCTAGGATCAAATATAAAATCTTCTATCTTTGAAAGTCCTTCATAACCTGGTCTTTTCCTACTTTCCCATTGTTCTAACACTTTACTTTTCTCCATACCTCTTTGCAATTCCTTGCACATGACACCTCATCTCCTAACTTCTCAACTCAGAGACTAGCTGAAATTCTCTCCCTCCTCATCTCCACCTTCTGGATTCCTTCAAATCTCAACTATAGTCTTTCTGTAAAAAGTCTTTCTCAGTCATCTTTAATCTTAGTGCCTTCCCTCTAATATTGTCCTCTCCCCAATTTATCCTTTATAGATCTTATCTGCATTTTTTGTGTTTATTGTATTCTCCCCTTCTCTACTCCCCCAATTATAGTGTGAGCTCTTAGAGAGCACAGACTATTTTGTTCCTTGATTTGAATCCCCAGTTCTTAGCACAGTGTCTGGTGCATAGTAGGCACTTAATAAATACTGGTTGACATTCTGGAGAACAATTTGGAACTATGCCTAAAGGGCTATAAAAATGTGCATACCCTTTGACCCAGCAATACCACTTTCAGGGTATCCCAAAACAATTATAAAAATAGGAAAAGGACCCATATGTACAGAAATATTTATAGCAGTTCTTTTTGTGGTGGCCAAAACCTGGAAATTGAGTGAATGCCCATAAATTGGGGAATGGCTGAACAAGTTGTGGTATAAGAATGTAATGGAATACTTTTGTGCTATAAGAAATGATGAGCAGGTGGACTTCAGAAAAACCTGGGAAGACTTATATGAACTGGTGCTGAGTAAAGTGAGCAGAGCCAGAACACTGTACACAGTAACAGCCACATTATTCAATGACTGACTTTGATAGACTTAGCTCTTCTCAGCAATGCAAGGACTTAACTCCAAAAGACTTATTATGGAAGATGCCATCCACATCCACAGAAAGAAGTACGGAGTCTGAGTACAGATCGAAGGATACTATTTGCTCTCTTTTGGTTTAGTTTAGTTTAGTTTTTTCTTTCTCGTGGTTCCTCCATCTAATTCTTCTATACAACACAACTAATGTGAAAAAAAAATGTTTAATAAGAATGTATATGTAGAGCCTATATCAGATTGCACACTGTCTTGGGGAGGGAGATGGAGAACATTCAAAGCTTATGGAAGCAAATGTTTAAAACCAAAAATTAATTAATTTACATTTATTCATTTATTATATAGGGCATTTTATATTATTTTTTAAAATGCTTTTGGTCTTTATTAATTTGTTTACTTTTAGTTTACAAGATTCATTTCCATAATTGTTTGAGTTTCAAATTCTCCCTACCCCTTACAATCAAGTATAGTATCTGCAAATACTTTGACATTAGGCATTAGTCAGGTTATAAAGAAAGATTGTATCAGATGGAATGAAGTATGGGAGAGAGGAAACAAAACCAAACAAGAAACAGAAAAGGAGCAGGTAGTTTGCTTCAGTCTGGGTTCAAACTCTATTCTTTCTCTGGATGTAGATATCTCTCTCCATCATGAGTCTTTTGGGGTTGACTTATAACCCTGCATTGCTGAGAAGAGTCCAGTCTATCAAAGTTGGTTGTCACACATACATTGTGTCTGTAATTGTGTACAAATTTCTCCTGGCTCTACTCTTCTCACTCAGCATCAATTTGTATAAGCCTCTCCAGGTAAATATGAAGTCCATCTGCTGCTCATTTTTTATAGCACAATAGTATTCCATAACACGCATGTACCACAACTTGTTCAGCCATTCCCCAATTGATGGGCACCCCCTTAATTTCCAGTTCTTTGCCACCACAAAAAGAGCTGCTATAAATATTTTTGTACATATGGGTCTTCTTCCCATTTCTATGATCTCTTTGGGATACAATTAATTTATATTTTAAAAAAGAAATGAAAAGGACAAATTAATTCAACTATAGAGTCCATCTACCATAGTTCATCCCCCAACTTAATTCCTTTGACCTGGCTTAAAACCATTTCCTCATGAAAATAAATAAATAATTAACTAACTAACTAACTAAATAAATAAATGCTGGCTGAGTACATTCAAGTGTAGAAGAAAGGAATGCTATAAGCCTTCAAGTAGGGAGAAAGGCCCCAGACCTTCATTTCTTCTCCTGGGCTGCTAACATTTAGCTGTGAACATATGACCCTCCTATTCTCTATCTTTGCTGCATTTATTCTGCTTTTACGTAACAAAACATTTGAGACAGAATAGACTAGACTGATTATCTGAGATTTAAAAAGTTAGAGGACCCAGAGGTCCAGTGAGAGTACTATCAAAACCCTAAAAAGTGACCTGTAAGCCCCAATTGGGCAGAATATTAGACACAACAGTCAAGACAAAGTTTTCTGGAGTGAAGCCATCCGTCAGCTTTAGCACATTTGGAAGTGAATTTGATAGGGCAAATATTTGTAGCAACTGCCTTGAGTTCAAGTCCATTCTCCCTAGGGACCAAGATTGTATAGAGGAGAGTGTTGAGAGGAATGGTTTGTACTACTATTCTTGTTATAATTTCTTTAGTAATTATTCCTTTTAAAAAGCTAATTAATATTATTGATAAAATGAAAATTGGGCATTAATCACTACAGGATATTGATGATATAAAGGATTTACTAACGGGAGATTGATATTAGAGGAGAACACTGGAATAGGAGTTTGAACTGATAGCATTAAGAAAGATTTCTGCCTCCTCCATGGACAGTCAAGAGTACCCCTAGAAATCTGTGGGGGAATTGTAGCCTTGTCTTTGTAAATCCAACTAGTTACTGAGAGTGGGAGTTGGGATGAGGATTCCTAGATCATAAGGCTACTCTTGTATCAAGTAATTTCCCCTTTCCCTCTGAGTCTTTGGAGCACCTACACTGGAAGTAGCCAACAAGAGCCACTGAAGCTACCCCTGTCCCCTCCTTTTGGAAATATTTGAAGAATCCAGTCCAAAATAATTTGGATAACCTAGTTCAGCTACCCAAGAGGAATCTGGGAGATGGAATCACAGATGGAAAAAGACCAGAACTTTCTGAACTCCAGAAGATTTATTAGGTAAGTCTAATGAAAAAGGGCAAACCATTCAGGGACTGGGGGAAGGGAAGAGGTAAAATAGAATCATGAGCCAAGCAGAGTAGAGATCAGACACTTAATTTGATTAACCAAAAATTACCTTTTTCTCAGAATCCTTGAAGAGGCCTACAGGGTGCGGGGGATGGGAAGGGGGGGATGCTGTCTATAACTGCAGGTTTAAATAGACCAGAGGCATTCATGAGCTTTAGAGGTGAGAAAGAGCTACAATCCTGTCAGGTGAGAATCCAGTATAAACCTTTCTGCTGCTCCTCTCCTGTCTTAATTCCTATATCTAGCACCATTTCCTCCTTCCCTTCTTTAAAAAAATTATTAATTTAAAAATTTTATATTTTGAGTTTTAAATTCTGTCCTTCCCTCCCACTCTTCCTTGACTCACTGAAAAGGCAAGCAAAATAACATTTCTACACATTAAATCATACAAAACATTTTTCCATATTAGCCTTAGTGCCCCCCCTAAAAAAGGCAAAAAAAATAAAATGAGATACTTTTATACTTCAATTTGCACTCAGAGTTCATAAGTTGTTTTGTTTTGTTTTGTTTTCTGGAGGTGGATAGCATTTTCTCATCATGAATCCTCTGGAATTTAGTTTAATCATTGTATTGATAAAGGCAGTTGTCCTTCACAGTAGATCATCATTACAACATTGTTGTTACTATGCTCAATGATTTCGTGGTTCTTCTCACCTGTTTTTGCATAAGTTCATATAGGTCTTGCAGTGTTTTTCTGAAAATAATTTTTATCATTTCCAATAACACAATAGTATTCCATGAAAGTCATATGCCACATCTTGATCAGCCATTCCCCAATTGTACTAGCAAGCACCCTAGCATACCCAGGATGGCTGCTAGCACAGGTTCTTAGATCTGCTTTTCTAAAGGAAAGCAACTCAAAATGGGTTAACAATCTTACTTTAATCAAACATAAATTATTTACCTAGTTCAGCGGAAAAAGTCAACATCCTGAACTTCAGAGAATACAAACAGAAGTTACAAGAAGTTACAAGTAGAGAAACATGTCAGCAGACAGGGCTTTCAGCTGTCTGACCATCCACACCTAGTTAGTTACCATAGAGGGAAGCACCAACATTTCGATTTTCAAAGCCAGGGGGCTCAACAGCTGCCCAGAATCTCATCTGGCCAAATCACACAACTCTTCCCAAAGTGAGCCCCAAAGCAAAACCTCACATCAGGGTATATATAGCCTTCTCCTGGGTCAGAGAATGTCACAACCCTCTTGATCACTGCCCAATCACAAAGTAACAAGGTGTGGGCATTCCTGAAAAACAAGCCTCCTTCCACAGGCTCCATGTGACCATTTTCAGCCTATTAGGGGGCAGAGTATATTTTCAAATCAGGGAAGGTTCTCAGAGTCACTTAAGCCTATCAAGGGGCCAAGGGGCCCTTCAAGATCTTCAGATTTCCATTCCCATAACACCAATTGATGAGCATCCCCTTAATGTTCAATTCTTTGCCACAAGAAAAAGAGCTGATGTATGTGTGTGTATGTGTATACACACACAGACATATATACAATACATATATACATACACATACATATATGTATATGCACATATATTTTCCTTTACATTCAAGTTCTTTTCCTTCTTCTTTGATCTCTTTGGGGTACAGACTTAATAGTGGTATTTCTAGGTCCAAGGTTATACACAGTTGTATAACCTTTGGGCGTAATTACAATTGCTCGCCAGAATAATTGGACCAGTTCACAACTCCGTCAACAATTTATTAATGTACCTCTTTTTCATCATCCCCTCCAACATTTTCATTTCTGATAAGTGTGAGGTAGAACCTCAGAGCTGCTTAAATTTGTATTTCTCTGATCAAGTGATTTAGAGCATTATGTTGATGATTTTAATTTCTTCTTCTGAAAACTGCCTGTTCATAAATCCTTTCACTATTTATCAATTGGGGAATGGCTTTTATTTTTCCAAATTTGACTCAGTCCCCCATATATTTGAGAAACAAGGCCTTTATCAGAGAAATCTGCTGTGAAAATAATTTTATATTGCTTAATTATCTATGGTACCTTTTATTTTTAAAATTATTTTTTAATACTTTGCTTTTTGGAGGACAATTGGGGTTAATTAACTTGCCCAAGGTCACACGGCTAGTTTTGTTTGTGTGTGTGTGTGAAGTGTCTGAGGCTGGATCTTCAGGTCCTTCTGACACCAGGGTGTGCTCTACTCACTGTACCACCTAGCTGTCCCTCTATGGTACCTTTTAGCAAAATGTAGTTTCTTTGATTATCTCTTTTAATTAGTTCTATTTTTGCTTTTGTTTTGTTTGAGATCATGATTGCTACCCCTGCCTTTTTTTTTACTTTAGCTGATGCTTAATAGATTCTGCTCTAGCCCTTTATTCTAACTCTGTGTGTGTCTTTCTGTTTCAAGTGTGTCTCTTATAAATGACATATTGTTGGATTCTTGTTTATAATCTATTCTGTTATCTATTTTTATAATTTATGTTATTATATATTATAATATAATAATATAATATTATAATCTATTCCATTTTATGCATGAGCTTGTCCCATTCATATTCACAGTTTTTATTACCAATATGTATTTCCTTATATCCCGTTTTTTTTCTATTTATCCTTCTCCATTTTTTTTATCCTGTCTTTCCTCAAAAGTCTGTTTTGCTTTTAAGACCACTGTTTCCTTTAATCTCTTTTCCCCTTTTTATCATCACTCCCCCTCCCCCATATCTCATATACTTTTCTTTCCCTATGGGATAAGAAAGATTTCTATAACCATCCAAATGTGCATGTTTATTATTCCCTCTCTGAACCAATTTTGATGAGAGGAGGTGCAAGCATTACCTATCTTCTCCTCTTTGTATAAAAACTCCTCCTTTCGACTAGTTTACCTATCAGATTTATGAAGAGGGGAAGACTTTATGATCAAACAAGAGTTAGAGAGCATTATAAAATGCAAAATGGATAATTTTGATTACATTAAATTGAAAAGCTTCTGTACAAACAAAGCCAATGTAACCAAGATTAGGAGGGAGGTGGAAAACTGGGAAAGAATTTTTATAACCAATGTCTCTGAAAAAGGCCTCATTTCTAAAATATTCAAATCTATAAGAATACAAGTCATTCCCCAATTGATAACTGGTCAAAGGATATGAACAGGCAGTTTTCAGAGGAGGAAATTAAAGATCTACAAGCATACGAAAAAATGCTCTAAATCACTATTGATTAGAAAAATGCAAATCAAAACAATGCTGAGGTACCACATCTCACCAGTCAAATTGGCTAAGATGATAAAACAGGAAAATGAGAAATGCTGGAGAGGATGTGGAAAAATTGGAACACTAATACATTGCTGGTGGAGTTGTGAATTGATTCAACCATTCTGGAGAGCAATCTGGAACTATGCCCAAAGGGCTATAAATAATTTCATACCCTTTGACCCAGCAATACCACTTCTAGGATTGTATTCCAAAGAGTTCATAGAAGTGGGAGGAAGATCCATATGTAGAAAAATATTTATAGCAGCTCTTTTTGTGGTGGCAAGGAATTGGAAATTAAGGGGATGCCCATCAATTGGGGAGTGGCTAAACAAGTTGTAGTATATGAATGTAATGGAATACTATTGTGCTATAAGAAATGAGGAGCAGATGGACTTCATATTTACCTGAAGAGGCTTATATGTATGAACTGATGCTGAGTGAGAAGAGCAGAACCAGGAGAAATCTGTACACAATTACAGACACAACATAGTGTGACAACCAACTTTGATAGACTAGACTCTTTTCAGCAACGCAGGGTTATAAGACAACTCCAAAAGACTCATGATGGAGAGAGATGTCTATATTCAGAGAAAGAACTAGAAAGAACAGAATTTGAATGCAGAGTGAAGCAAATTACCTGCTCTCTTTCTTTTTCTTGTTTGGTTTTGTTTTCTCTTTCCCATTGTTCATTCCATCCATTACAATCCTTTATAACCTGACTAATGTCTAATGTGGAAGTATTTGCAGATCCTATACTTGACTGCATGCCACCATGGTGGGGGGGAGGGGAGAGGGAGGAGGAGAAAATTTGAAACTCAAGGGACTGTGGAACTGAATCTTGTAAACTAAAAGTAAACAAACAAATTAATAAAGGGAAAAAAAGAAAAATTAAATACTACTGAACTATTAGAAATGACAAGTAGGATGATTTCAAAAAAAGCTGAAAAGACTTATCCCTTATATGAATTCATGCAAAGTGAAGTTAGCAGAACCAGAAAAATATTGTACACAGTAACAATGTTTTAAGCTACTCTGATTAAAACAATCATCCAAGACAATTCCAAAGGACTCATGATAAAAAAAATGCTGTACACCTCCAGAGAGAGAGAGAACTGATTAACTCTGAATGCAAATTAAAGCATATTTTTTAAAAAAATTATTTTTATTTTATTTTGTTTGTATTTTTTTTTGTAACTTGGCTAATGCAGAAATGTTTTATATAATCTCACATATGTAACTGAAATAAAACTCCTTGCCTTCTCAAGGAGTGGGAGAAATAAGAGGGAAGAAGAGAATTTGAAACACACAATTAAAAAAAAAAACAATTGTCAAAACTTTTTATGTGTAATTTTTTTAATGAAATAAATAAAAAAAATATATATTTTTAAAGCAATTGGGGTTAAGTAACTTACTCAAGGTTACACGACCAGTCATTATTTATGTGTGGGTGCTCATTTTCTAAGGCTGGATCCGATCTTGGTTCATCCCAACTCTGGGCCACTCTTACTCAGTGCGCCACTTAGCCACCCCAATAAAAATAATTTTAAAAAACCTCCTCCTTGTAAGCCTCTTTTATATGAGAAAATTTTCCCCATTCTACCTCTTCCTTCCTCCTTCTCCCAGTGCATCCTTCTCTTTCAGCACTTCATTTTTTACATCATCCCTGCATAATCAACTCATACCCATGCTTTCCATCTATGTAGACTTCTTCTAACTGCCCTAACAATGATAAAGTTCTTAGGAGTTACATATACCATCTTCCCATATAGAAATATAAACAGTTTAACTTTATTAAGTCCTTATGATTTCTCTGTCATGTTTAACTTTTCATGCTTCACTTGAGTCTTGTGTTTTAACGTCAAATTTTCTATTTATCTCTGGTCCTTTCATTAGCAATGCTTGAATTACTCTGTTTCATTAAATATCCATTCCCCCTCTCCCCTGAAGGATTATACTCAGTTTTGCTGGGTAGGTGGTTTTTGGTTGCAACCCTAGCACCTTTGCCTTCTGAAATATCATATCCTAAGCCCTCTAATACTTTTACATGGAAGCTGCTAAGTTTTGTATGATCCTGACTGTGGTTCCACAATGTTTGAAATGTTTCCTTCTGACTGCTTGGAGTATTTTTTCCTTTATCTGGGAGCTCTGGAAGTTGGCTAAAATATTCCTGGAAGTTTTCTTTTTGGGATTTCTTTCAGGAGGTGATTGATGGGTTCTTTCCATTTCTGTTTTGCCCTCTGGATCCAAGATATCAGGGGAGTTTTGCTTCATAATTTTCTTGAAATTTGCTGTTCAGAATCTTATTTTTTTTTATCGTGATTTTCAGGTAGTTTGATAATTCTTAAATTATCTCTTATCTATTTTCAGGTGATATTTTTCCCATGAGATTTTTCATATTTTCTCCTATTTTTTTTCATTCTTTTGACTTTATTTTATTGTTTCTTGATGTCTCATGGAGTCATTAACTTCCACTTGCCCAATTCTAATATTTAAGGATTAGTTTCTTCAGTGAGTTTTTGTCCCTCTTTTTCCATTTGGCCAATTCTGCATTTTAAGGAGTTTTCTATTTCAATGAATTTTTGTGACTTTTTTTTTTACCATATTAAGACAATTCTATTTTTAATTACTTTCTTCATCATATTTTTGTGCTTCTCTTTTCATAATTTTCTTGCATCACTCATTTCTTTTCCCAATTTTTCCTTTACCTCTCTTATCTCTTTAGTTAACACTTCTAGGAATTCTTTTTGGACTTAGGTCCAATTAGCATTTTTCTTTCATTCTATGGTTATAACTGTTCTCACACTGTTGTCTTCTTTCGAGTTGTGTGTTTTGGTCCTTCCTGCCACCATAGTAGCTTTTTATGGTAAAGTTCTTTTTGTACATTGACTGACGCCAACTCCAACCCCAGGGCAGTGACCATAGCTGCTGCCACAGCAGTAGTGACTGCTTCTGGAACTCTTGGCCTACAGTGGGGGAAATCGAGTGGCTTATCAGAGGGGAATTGCAGGGATCTCTTTGCTGGCTCTGAGACAGAATTGTCTTCCTTAGCCCATGCTTGGATCCAGATTGCAGTCCTGGGTGGTGGTCCTGGGGCAAGGAGGAGCCCTAGTGTTTTGGAGCTTATGGTGGCAGTGGAAAGGGAATCTTCTCAGAGTTCCAACACAGAAAGAGTGCTTGTACTTACTTACAGACCAGAGCACAGGCCAGGAGAGGAGTAAACACCTCTCCTTTGATCATACCATCTTGGAAGAACTGAAAATTTTATAGGTTCCTAGAAATATCTCTGAAAACAACTGCATAAAACCCCTGAAGCTTGGGGCAATACACCCTCCATTTAACAAAGAGCTCAAAAACCAAATAATTGGTTGGTAAAATGAGCACAGCAGAAAAAAAGACTGTAGAACTTACTTTCTTGGTGACAATGTACCTACTTCCTTGGTGACAAGGAAGATCAAAACATACAACCAGAAGAAAACAACAAAGTCAAAGCTCATATGTCCAAAGCCTCTAAGAAAAATAGCTATTGGTCTCAGGCCATGGAAGAGCTCAAAAAGAATTTTGAAAATCAAGCAAGAGAAGTTGAAGAAAAATTGGGAAGAGAAATGAGAGTGATGCAAAAAAAAAAAAAATCATGAAAAATAGTCAGCACCTGTAATGTTAATAGAATAAGATCTTTCCGGTCCATTAATAGGCCTATGTAACCACATGTCACCTTTTCCTTTGGAACAGGAGCCATGTTCCCATGTCTAAAGGTACACAAGTATTTTAATCACAGCTGTGATACATCCTGAGTCACATAGAGTCTACTGCGGGAGGAACCTGCCTAAGGAGGAGCTTGCTTAGGGGGAAGCTTGCTTACATGGAAGCTTGTTTGTAAGAAAGTTTTCCACACTTTTTGGTACTATGCTAATTAGGCACTGAGTCAGAGGGTTGTGGTGCCTTCTAACTCTGAGCCTATCAGCTGAAAATTATATATACTGAGAAGCTGGTATTTTACTTTGGGGCTTGCTCATGAGAAGGACCTTTTGATACCCTGGAAGGGACTCTAGTAGTCATAATCCATGTTCAGGGTGCTGACCCTTCCCCTGAACTAGTGAATGACCTCCACTTCTTTACTTCTCTGCTTGTATTTTCTCCAAGTTCACAGTGCTGACCTTTCCCCTGAACTAGTGAATGACTTATATATGTCTAATTGAAGTAAGACTGTTGACCCCTTTAAAGCTGTCTTTCCTTTGGAAAAGCAGATCAAAGAACCTGTGCTAGTAGGCCATTCTGGTCATGCTAGGGTGCTTGCTAATACAACAGCTTGCTAAAGAGACCCCAAAAATGGTGAAGAAAATAACACCTTTAAAAATAGACTAACCAAAATGACAAAAAGAGGTCCAAAAAGCCAGTGAGGAGAAGAATGCCTTAAAAAGTGGAACTGGCTAAATGGAAAAGGAGGTCCAAAAGCTCACTGAAGAAACTAATTCCTTAAAAATTAAAAGGGAGCAAATGGAAGTTAATGACTTTATGAGAAATCCAGAAATTATAAAACACAACAAAAAGAATGAAAAAATAGAAGACAATGAGAAATATCTAATTGAAAAACAACTGACCTGGGGGGCGGCTAGGTGGCACAGTGAGTAGAGCATTGGCCCTGGAGTCAGAAGGACCTGAGTTCAGTTCTGGCCTCAGACACTTAACACACACACAAACAAAAACCTAGCCGTGTGACCTTGGGCAAGTTACTTAACCCCAAATGCCCTCCAAAAAAGCAAAAAAAAAAAAAATTTAAAAAAAAGAAAAAAAGAAAAACAAGTGACCTGAGAAATAGATCCCAGAGAAATAATTTAAAAATTATTGGACTCCCTGAAAGCCATCATCAAAAAAAGAGCCTAGAGGCAGAGTCAAGATCGCAAAACAGCACTTCCAGGGAGCTCCAGCCCACCCCACTTCAAAATTATGTAAAAGGGGGACTCTGAACGACATCCAGAGCTCCAGAACCCACAAAATGACACAGAGAAGGTAACCTCCCACTGAGGACAGTCCAGCAGCCCGGCAGGGAGCAGCCAGCTCAGCACTCTGGGAGCCAAGCCCAGGACCAAGCCCAGGATCATGTGAGTCGGAGGTTTTAGCCCCAGGGCAGCCAGACCAGCAGCTGGCTGGAGGGACTCCAGAACACCAGCAGCTGTGGCGTTTCCAGAATTATCAACACATAGATGCCAACTACAAAGTGAGAAGTCAGTGCCCTATGGACTTTGGGACTGGTAGGGAGAATGCATTGGCTTCTTCCCCTGGGGAAGAGAAGCCAATGAGGAGCCGGCACAACTTGTGCCACATTGCCACATTGCAGCTTCAGCTCTTGGCCTGTGAACTGTAGGGGGATCCGGCAATCAGTCTGAGGGGTAATCACTCCTGATTTGCCCTTCTTGGATCTGGATTGTGGTCTGGGGTGGAGGTCTTGGGGTGTGTGACCAGCTTGCCAGAGTGTGTGGAGGCTTCAGAGAGGCCACCCATCTAATATCTCCGGAAGTTGAGAAAACCCCAACGTTTGGGATGGAAGCTCCTCTGCCTGGTGGCAGAATCCTACTGAGGCAACAAGCCCAAAAGTCAAGTAATTGAGTGGCAACATGCCTAGGCAAAGGAAACAAAATAAACAGAAAAGTGCAACATTAGAGTCCTATTTTGGGAACAAAGAGGATTGATGCATGGAACAGGAGGAGGACTGTGAGGTCAGAAATCCTGCACCAAAAGCCCCAAATGAAAATATGAGCTGCTTACAGGCCATAGAGCACCTTAAGAAGCAAATAAGAGAAGTGGGGGAAAAATTGGGAAGAGAAATGAGAAAGATGCAAGAAAAGTATGAAATGAAGTCAACAGCCTGACTGAGGAAAATAACACCTTAAAAATAGACTAACTCAAATGGCAAAAGAGGCTCAAAAAGCCAATGAGGAGAAGAATGCCTTAAAAAGCTGAATTTGCCAGATGGAAAAAGAATCACAAAAGCTCATTGAGGAGAAACATTCCTTCAGAATTAGAGTGGAGCAAATGGAAGCTAGTGACTTTATGAGAAATCAAGATTCAGTTAAGCAGATCCAAACAAATGAAAGAATAGAAGGAAATATGAAATATCTCATGGGAAAAACCACTGACCTGGAAAATAGATCCAGGAGAGATAATGTAAAAATTATTGGACTACCTGAAAGCCATGATCAAAGAAAGAACCTAGAAATCATCCTTCAAGAAATTCTCAAGGAAAATTGCCCTGATGTTTTAGATGCAGAGGGCAAAATAGAGGTTGAAAGAATCCACAGATCACCTCCGAAAAAAGATCCCAAAAAGACAACTCCTAGGAATATTGTAGCCAGGTACCACAATTACCAGATCAAGGAGAGAATATTACAAGCAGCCAGAAAGAAACAATTTCAATATTGTGGAAACACAATCAGGATAGTGCAGGATCTGGCAGCTTCTACACTGAGGGATGTAAGGGCATGGAATATGATATTCCACAGGGCAAAAGACCTGGGATTAAAACCAAGGATCACCTACCCAGCAAAACTGAATATCATGTTTCAGGGGAAAATATGGTCATTCAGTGGAATAGAGGATTTTCAAGCATTCTTGAGGAAAAAAACAGAATTGAATAGAAAATTTGACATTCAGACACAAGAAGCAAGACATGTTTGGGAAAGTAAACAGGGAAAAAAAATCATAAGGAACTTATCGAAGTTGAACTATTTACACTCCTACATGGAAAGATGATAATTGTAATTGATGAAACCTTTCTCAGTATGAAAATAGGTGAAGAAGGGTATATGGGCATATGACTACATATGTGAATGTGTGTATATATGTTTACAGGTATACATAGAGGTATAGATAGAGGGCACAGGTTGAAATTTAATGGGAAAGGATGATACTTAAGGGGTGAGATTGAGAGGTGAGAGAGGAACATAATGAGAGGAGATGGGAAGAGACAGAAACAATCTCATGTAGAAGAGGCAAGGGAAAGTGGTTGCAGGGGAGGTGAAGAACAAGAAGGCAAAAAGGCAAAACCTTATTCTCATTGAATTTGGCTCAGGGAGAGAATGACATACATACTAAATGGGATATCTCACCCTACAGGGGAGTGGGGGGAAGAGGAATGGGGAGGATGATGGAAGGGAAGGCAGGCTGAGGGGGAGGGAAGTTGGAAGCACCCACTTTTGAAAAGGGACAGAATCAAAGTGGGGAGTGTACCAGGTGGGAGTCAGGATAGGAAGGAGGGAAATATCGTCAGTCTTTTACAATATATCTACTATGGTAATGTTTTGCATAACTACACATGTACAACATATAATGAATTGCTTATCTTCCCAGTAAGGGTGGGGTACAAGGCAGAAGGGAATGAACTTGGAATTCAAAGTTTTAAAATCAAATTTTTTAAAAATATATAAATACTATTATTAACACTATTTTACATATAATTGGGAGATAAGATATGCAGGCATTGGGGCAAGGGGATTCACCTTGCCCTACTGGAAAAGTCAAAGGGGGTATGGGAGAAGAGATGGGAGAGAGCAGATTAGATGAGGGAATATCCTGTGGGATTGCTATTCTGGGGTTGTGGGTAGGGAAAAATGGGGAAAAATATAACTCAAAATATGGCAGAAATGAATGATGTAAACCAGAAATTAATAAATCATTTGAAAAGATAAAAGAGCCTAGACATCATCTTTCAAGAAATTATCAAGGAAAACTGTCCTGGTATTCTAGAACCAGAGTGTAAAACAGAAAAGGAAAGAATCCACTGATTGCCTGCTGAAAGAGATTCTAAAAGGAAAACTAGGAATATTGTAGCCAAATTCCAGATTTCCCAGGTCAAAGAGGAAATATTGAAAGTAGCCAGAAAGAAATCAAGTATTGTGTAAACACAATCAGGATAACACAAGATTTAGCAGCTTCTACATTAAGGGATCCGAGGACTTAAAATATGATATTCTCAAGTTCAAAGGAGGTAGGATTAAAACTAAGAATCATCTACCCAGCATAACTGAGTATAATACTTTAGTGGGGGGAATGGAATTTCAATGAAATAGAGGACTTCCATGCATTCTTGATGAAACGACCAGAGCTGAATAGAAAATTTAACTTTCAAATAGAAGAATCAAGAGAAGCATGAAAAGGTAAACAGGAAAGAGAAATAATAAAGTTGAACTCTTCACATGCCTACATGGAAAGATGATATTTGTAACTCAGGAGGCCTTTCTTAAATATGAAGGGATGATTTCTAAAAAATAAAATTAAGTGTTGAGGTGAATGTACTGGGAGGAAGAAAAAGGGAGAGCTAGATTGTAATAAATCATCTCACATAAAAGAGGCAAGAAAGAAGGGTATGGAGGAGAAGAGGGGGGAAGGTGAGAGAGAATAAATGAACCTTACCCTCATAGGATTTGGCTTAAGGAGGGAATAATACGCACACTCAATTGGGTACAGAAATCTATCTTACCCTACAGTAAAGTCGGGGGGAGGGGGGAGGATAAGAGGGGGGATAATAGAAGGGATGGCAGATTGGGGGAAGGGGGTAATCAGAAGCAAACACTTTTGAGGAAGGACAAGTCAAGGAGAGAATAGAATAAATGGAGGCCAGAACAGGATAGAGGGAAATATTGTTATGGAAGTGTTTTGCATGCCTACATATGAATAACCTATATCATTTGCCTTCTCAATGAGGGCTGGTGGGGAGGGAGGAAGGGAAAGAATGTGGAACTCAAAGTTTTAAAAATGAATGTTAAAAATTGTTTTTGCATGCAACTGGGAAATAAGATATATAGGCAATGGGGCATAGAAATCTATCTTGCCCTATAGGGAAATAGGGGATGGGGCGGGGGAGTGATAGAATGGAGGGCAAATTGGAGGAAGGGGTAATCAAAATGCACGCTGTTTTAAGGTGGGGGAGGGGAGAGATTGGGAGAAAATTTGGAATTCAAAATCATGTGGAAGTGAATGCTGAAAAAGAAAAAAACTAATAATAATAAAAAGAAAAGCCCAGTAGGTAATCAGTGAATACTCACCGAGAATTGAATTGAATGATTCAATTTTAGCTGCATTTTACTTATATAAGAGAAATTAAAAGTTTAAGATGTAGTCTCTGGGGTGGCTAGGTGGCACAGTGAGTAGAGCGTCGGCCCTGGAGTCAGAAGGACCTGAGTTCGGATCCGACCTCAGACACTTAATGCACACACAAACAAAAACCTAGCCGTGTGACCTTGGGCAAGTTACTTAACCCCAATTGCCCTCCAAAAAAAAAAAAGCAAAAAAAAAATGTAGTCTCTGACCTTGAAAAAAATTATTTAGGTGAAAAATATACAAAAGTCTAGCAGTATTTATATAAGGTTTAATAATCAAGCATTAGGCTAGAGCTTAGTATAGTCCCTGGAACACAGTAGGTGCTTAGTCAATGTTTATTGATGGATTGTTGATTAATTAAACTATTATAGACAATAAGAAATAAAATAGAAATTAACACTAGAAGGCAAGAGACTTGAGGTCTAGTTCCTGATTCAAAACTTATAGCAGATGGACAAGTCTGTGCTGGTAATGAATTCAGCTGGCACCATGCCCCAGTAATGAATTTCTGGGATCTGATTTGGGAAAGAATAAGCAGGTTCCCACTGTACTTGGTGATAAATATACACTGATCAAAGCAGCCTATCTTTTTTTATGGCAAGGTGGAGAACTGAACAGTCAAGTTCCAGAACTGAGGGTTTCTTTACCATTTTTCTCTATATTTGTTTTGTTTTGCCCGGTCTGTTGAGTATTGGAGGACGGCAGTTTGGACTTTGAAAGACATGCCAGTTTTTCTCTGGTGTCTGCAAGTCAAATTGAATCTTAGAATGTCTGAGCTAGATAAGACTTTAGTGATCTAATCCAACACCTTTATTTTATAGCTGAGAAAACTGGGAGTCAAGGAGATCAAGTGATTTGTCCAAGATGACATAACTCCTGTAGTTAGCAGCAGAGTCAGAAAGGAATATAGATCTCTGGACTTCCAGTCCAATAAGATTCTATTGACTTTAAAAAATACTTCACTTGGGTCACCCAGCTCCCGCCCCTAACGTGCGTCTGCTTTGGCTCTGGCTTCTCCTCCTTCTTTACTGTCTGCCCGCCTCCTCCCGCGTGCAGCCGGGAGCCCTCGTTTCTCCGTTCCGCTGGCCAGCGCGGGTGGGCAGCGGGGTCTGGACAGCTGGAGCTGCTGAGGGAATCCAGATCAGCAAGAAGTCAACAGAGACATGTGAAATACAGAGTTGGGTTATTTTGTTTGCCACCTCACTGGGGAAGCTTGAGCAGGTAAGAAAGAAGCATGGTGAAAATGGAGACTTCCAGTACATCCAGAGATTTGCAGGAGCTGCAGAAGAAGCTAGCTTCATTGATCAGTTCCATCCAGAGTAACTCCAAGGTGATTGCTTTTATGAACTCTCCAGTTGGTCAGTACCTAGATAAACATACCTTTGTTGCCTTAACCTTGCTGCTGTTCATTATGGTATCTGCCATTCCCGTTGGATTCTTCCTGCTGCTTGTGGTCCTGATGTCTCTGGCTGCCTGCGTTGGGGTTATATTAGTGGAAGGAGTCGTTATTTCTATAGGGGGCCTCACCCTGTTCTGTGTGCTCTGTGGCTTGGGTTTCGTGTCACTGGCCATATCTGGGACTGTTAGCGTGTGTTACGTGGTCCTCTCCAACCTCATCAACTATTGGACCTCTTTTGGCTCACAGAAGCATCAGCAGATCCTTGGAAACAAGTGCCCAAAGACTGTCCAATATCCCGACTCTACCAGGCACGACTGAGTGAAACCAGTACTTTGTTTTAAAAGCTTTGGGGATGCATGCTGTGTTTATGATATTGGATTATGGCTTTTGTCAGGGTGCAGGACTAATAGGACTGGTAGGTGATCACCACTATAGAAATATTATTTAGTATTTTCAGAGTTGATTGTTGCAGGATCCCCAGGAGAACAGGGTCCTGGAGGATTCACAGGGTCTTTCAGGTTGTTGATACAGCAACAGTTGGGAAGGCTTTGTCGTGGGGCCATACGCACAAGAGCACTACCAGCAAGTCTTGGAAATGACACAATACCCTCCCATTCCCCATACTGCTACCAAAGTAAAGCAATAAGCAAAGGGGTAAAAAAAATCCTCTCCTGGACAGGGAGGCTGCTAGTCTTCTGAAAGAGCCCAAACCTAAGCCTTAGTACTTACCTCTAGGGGCCCAACTTGTATAGATATGGGACTTTAGTCAAAGCAGGTTGGCAAACAATTGTGTCCTCTTCCATTTGGAGTCTGAGGACGGGCAGAGAAAGAAATGATTAAGCCTTAATCGCTTTTATCAGAATAATAACATTTAGCTACATTAACAGCCACTTATTTAAGACTGAAATTCTATCATCGGAATTTATTGTTAAAGATATTTGACTAAAAGGAATACACTCCAAAAAAAAAAATACTTCACTTGGTTTGAAATTAACTCTTCAACTGTCTGCTTTTGTTATTTAATAGCTTTCTCTTTTGAATACAACAGGAAGAGCAAGATGAACCTGGGGATAACAAATTTCCCTTCCTACAACAGAACCATTCTTCCTGGGACTACCCCCTCAAAACCCTGGAAAGTTGTGAATGAGTTGTTAATTGATTTGAACTCAGAAGCTTGAGTCAGTTTGTGAGAAGGAAAAAAACAAGGATCCCAGAAAACCAGGGTTGTGAAATAGCACAACTCCATGTATTAGGCTAGAAAGAAAAATCCATAGTAGCTTCTCAAAAATGTTGCTTGTCCTAAATGTACTGATATTCTCCAGGCCTAAAAAGCAAACTTCAAGGAGAATTCAACAAATATCTATTAGTGTGGCATTTAAAAAGGTTTAAGAGACATAATTTCTGAGTAATCATTATTAATTAAATGCCAACATTTTAATAAAAGGATGATCATTTGGCTGTCTTCTCTCTTAGACCAAAGACAGTCATGGTGGTAGGTTCACACTTATGTGCACATTGAAAGAGCGGTGTTCTCAGGGTGGCAATCAACTCTGATTGGTTAACAATTAATGAGAGAATGAATATCACAATAAGGGCTTGGACCTGAACTTTGATTATGTCATTTACTTCTTAAATTAATATCCAATCCGGCAATCTATTCAAAGAATTTATCCAGGTCCAAACCTGAATAGAGCACAATGACTAACCCAGCTGGGTGGGGTCTGAATAAAAAAGTTAATTTGATCTCATCAGTAATATCTTTCAAGAGAATGAGCTTTTAAAATCAAGACTTTAGATAAAGGAGGAAACTCTGGATCTCCCGCAATCATGGGTTATTAATAATAATTTTTCTCATTAGCAATTTATTATATGCAATACACTGTGTTAAGCACTTGGGGAAATAATAAAAAAGACATGGTCCCATTCCCATGAAGCTTGGAGTCTAGGACAAAGAATGAGAACAGCAATATTTGGGTTTTCTCCATGTTTTTCATGTTTTGTGCTTTCCCCTTGTATCCTCCTCCCCGATAACCCAATAACACACATTCAGTACAAACCTTGGTAATACCCAAGTTCCTCTCTCTCTCTCACCCACCATAGATAGACATACACATACATACATATATACACACACATATAAGGACAGTTAGGTAGTACAGTGCACAGAGTGCTGAGCCTGGAGTCAGAAAGACTTACCTTTCTGAGTTTAAATCTGGCCTCAAACACTTACTCACTTACCCCTGTTTGCCTCAGTTTTCTCATCTGTAAACTGAACTAGAGAAGGAAATGGCAAACCACTCCAGTAACTTTGCCAAGAAAACCCCAAATGGGGTCACAAAGAGTTGGATATGACTGAAAACTGAACAATATATATGCATATATATACACATACATATCTCACATGTAATATCATTTATCACTCATGAATGTTATCATATATGTGTGATGTCACCTATCATGTGTGATAAAAAAAAGCCCTACTCTTCATCTACACCAGGACCTCCATTCCCTTGATCCCTCAATTCTCTCCTAGTCTATCTCCCCTGAACTAGCCACTCTTCTTAGTGAACCAATTCAACTCTATACTGTCCTCTCTTGAATCCCTTAGACCCTTATTATTTCACCAATTATACCTTGCTAAGTTTCAATCTTGGGTTGTTCCTACCATTCATCATCTTTGCTCTTACATACATACTGCTTAAATGAGAGTAGAAAAAATGATGAAACTTTTCTGACTGGATTCGCTACAAATTTATGTTATATAACCTCAACTGGGCCTTCACTTGCTAGGCAATCCTATACCTGCTTACACCTAATGAACCCACACTTCACAGCTGTTCTTCAAACCTTTTAATCTCTCCTTAAACTTCCTATAGTCCTTTCTCCCCCTACTTCCTCAGCTAAGAACCTTACCTCACATTTTATAGGAAAAAAATGAGGTAATTTGCTTAAAGTTCCCTCTTCATCTCTCATTCAGATGCCTTCTGCCACTAACTTGTCCTTCAGTCCTGTCTCACAGGATGAGGGTTTACTTAATCCCTCTATTTGTTCAAGAGATTCCATTCCATCCTATCTTCTCCAGCAGATTGCCCCATCATCCCCACTCTTTCATTTATTTTGAATCTTTCTGTAACTACTGGTTCATTCCTTACTTCCTACAAATATCCCCATTCTCAAAAAACCCGCACTTGACCCTTTCATTCCTGTTATTGTCCTGTATGTCTTCTGCCCTATGCAACTAAACTTCACAAAAAAGCCTTTTACAATATGTACCTCTACTTTCTTTCTCACCACTTTCTTCTTAATTCCTTACAATTTAACTTCTAACCATCATTCACCCAAACTGTTCTCTCCAACATTACTAGTGATTTTTTTGTTGCTAAATCCAATGGCCTTTTCTCTATCTTCATTCTCTTTGACCTTTCTGCTGCTTTTGTCATTGTTGGTCACTCTCCCTTCCTTTGATATTTTATTCTCTCTAGGTTTTCAAGACACAACTTTCTCCTGGTTCTCTTACTTATTTGATTGCTTCTTCTTATTCTCCTTTGGTTAATGGTCATCTAGATCAGAAGTTCCCAAACTTATTTGACCTATCACTCCCTTAAAAAAAATTACTCAACACCCCCCTGGAAATCTTTCTCTAACTCTTTAACTTTTTAAAACAATTTGCATCATTAAAAAAAATAAAATGTTTTTTCAAAGATCTTAAATTTAATAATTTATTATAAATGTATGGGGTTTTTCCTGCAATGAAATTCCGATGATGCAATATTGCATCATGTAACCATATAGTATTGTACTGTAAACAAGTCATTACACACATATTCCTGCCAATGTATGCTGCACTTCCTGACAATATAACAGACTTTGCCTGTCAACACTTGTTTATTAAGACCTGTTGCAGACTTGACCACTGACTGGTTACAACTTGCATCTTGGATATTTATTTGGAAAATAATGTAATCATTAACTATTACAGAACAGATGAAACATGAACAGTTCTTCAAAATGTTCTTATCTTCTTTCCTTATGCTTCCACTGTCCCCTTATTTTTATTCAATACTCTCAAATGCATCTGAGGCTAATACTGCCCCCTAGATCAGTCCAGTGTCCCCTGGGGGCATTATCACCCACTTTGGGAAGTATGACTAGAGCAAGACCTCTAACTGTAACTGTCACGCAGGGTTCCATCCTAGGCCCTCTTCTCTTTTTCATCAATACTACTTCAATTGGTATTCTCATAAGGTCATATGGATTTAATTACCATCTCTATGCTGATGATTCTCAAATCTATCTCTCCTGCCTCAAACTCTGTTGACCTCCAATCTAACATCTCCAATTGTTTGTACAGTAGACATCTTAAACTCAACATGTCCAAAACTGAACTTATTTATCTTGTCCCCTGAATCATCCCCTTCTTGCCTTCCCTGTTATTGTTGAGGACCACACCATCCACCCAGTCCCTCAAAATTTATAGTCACCCTGGATTCATCATTATCTCTCATCTCCCATATACAATCTGTTGACAAAGCTTGTATATTTCACATTTGCAAAATCTCTCTGATGCCTCCCTTCTCTGCCACCATTCTACTATGGCCCCCTATCACCTTATACCTATTGGTGGGCTTGCCTCCCTCAAGTCTTTCCCCACTTCAATCCATCCTCCATTCAGCAACTAAAGTGATTTTCCTAAAGTGAAGATCCTACCATGTTACCCCCTCCTCCCACTCCTACTCTAAACTCCAGTAACTTCTAGGATCAAATACAAAATCCTCTTATTTGGCATTATTTTGGCACTTCATAAACTATTCTCCTACCTTTCCAATCTTCTTACATGTTACTTCCAATCACATACTCTTCAATCCAGTGAGATAGCCTATTCCATAAACAAGATAATCTATCTTGTGCCCCTGGGCATTTCCTCAGGCAGTCCTTCATGTTTGGAATATATTCCTTCCTCAACTATGCCTATTGATTTTCTTTAAATTCCAAATAAAATCTTGTCTTTACAGGAAACCTTTCCCAACTCTTAATTCTAGAGCTTTCCCTCTGTTAATTATTTCCTAGCCTATATATAGTTTGTATATGTTTATGTGTCTCCTCCATTAGACTGTAAGCTCCTTGAGAGCAGGGACTGTCTTTTGCCCCTTTTTTTTGTATCCTCAGCACTTAGCACAGTGCCTGGCACATAATATTTAAAAAATATTTATTGATGTGCTTTATGTATCACATATATGCTGTATATATGATGCCATTTATCACATGTGATATATCAATTCATCTTATATTCATCATTTGTTTCATATTATATACACGTGTATAAATGTATGTATATGGATATTGTACATATATGCACACACAGATATTTATGTGTCATTTCATAGACAAAGGAAGGGAAGGAATGTGAGTAGTGACAACATGCCATCCAGACTTGGCTCAGGAAACAAGTGCATGTCTTTCCACAATGGGTTATAATAGAGCTAAGTCAAGTCAAAAAGCATTTATGCCAGGCACCGTTTATCTCTGGGTATACAAAGCTCTGGTGATAGAAACACACATTCTTATATACAAAAAGCAAGACAATGCTTGCTCTAAAGGAATTTACATTCCAGTGCAGAACTATGACACAAATAGGAGACAAATATGGCCAAGGAGGAATATTTTAGTCTGACAAGTATCAAGAATGGTAAGTGAAATCACAGGACAATTGATTAAGCTGTATTTGCCAGGAACAGGAATGGTGATTTGATAACTGTTCCTACAGCAGAGGTAGAGTGTGGTGAATTCTTACCAAGAATTCAGGCTTCTGGAGTGCTGTAGGTGCCAAGCTGAATGGCAATTGTATAGCACAGCAAAATGGTAGGTAGATCAGAAGTATACTATGGTAATTGGGATTTACTAAACACAAGGGATGATGTTGCACAAAATAAGTACTGTTGGTTCAATTATTTTTCAATTTAAAGCTTGCTTGCTTTAAAAGAAAAAAGACCTATAATCTTAAAGTAGAAGAAATTCTTTCATTTTAAAGTGCTACTTTATAAAAACAGCTGCCATCTTGCTAACAGGTTGTGTTCCAACAGCCTATCAGTTGTTGGGAATCTTAAATATATTCCCCATATACTGGCTTTCTAGGCATCTCTCACTTAACCTATTATTATATATAGCTCATATCAGCTGTGCTTGAAATACCTACTTAGGCATATTGGCTTTAGGTGAACCAGAATAAATACAAAGTGATCTGAAAAATCCTATTCTATGGCTGAGGAGTTTGGTAGTAGTGATAGTGATGTTTTAAGGAATACCCAGCCCAAATAGAAGGGGTAGGAACTGTAGGGTTGGAGGGAGCTTATCCCTGTCTAAAGGATGATTTTATGGAAATGCATTCCATATAAGTGGGAATAGGGCATAAAGAAGTGTCTATTTTTCAGAGAGGGACACAAAATGCAGCTTTGGAAGGAGTCTGAGTATGCAGAAATTGGTGGATTTTTTTTTCCTTTTGCTTTTTGGAGGGCAATTGGGGTTAAGTAACTTGCCCAAGGTCACATGGCTAGGTTTTTGTTTGTATGTGTGTTGTATCTGAGGCCAGAACCGAACTCAGGTCCTTCTGACTCCAAGGCCGAGGCTCTACTCACTGTGCCACCTAGCCGCCCCGGTGGATTTTTTTTTTTTAAAGAGGAATCTCTGGTCTAGAACTTTTAGAGCTACATGGCAAGCTATAATTAAGAGTTGAACACCCCAGGTTTTTCTTTTCCCCTTGAGTGAGAGAAGTGAAAACTTCTCAGGCTATACTCTAAAATCTAGTAAGACTTCTCCTGGGGAACAGGCCCGAGTTCCCTTTAATCGTATGATTTACAAGGACTCAAAACTCAGAGCATAGGGAGTCATCCCTCTTCTCAGTGCCACCTCAGCATAAGATATGCCACATAAGGACAGAAGTGCTTTCTCAAATGTACATTGGCTGGTCTATTGTTTACTTGTTCCAGGTACTTGAGGTAGATTGCCCTGCTTAGATTGTGCACCTGACTTCCAGCCAATGGAAGGAAAGGGGGAGTGGGTGGGGTGGAGGAATTCCTCTAGAGCTATATAACTGTACCATTTCCTTTTGTCAGAGGAGGGGTTGCCCTTTCTCAAGATTGTAATAAACCATTCCTTTCTGCTTTCTACTTTGAGACGCCTCTGCATATTATTTGGGTAAGGATCTCTGTTTCACACAGTTTTGGGGTGCACACTCCCTTATACCACCTCACAATATAGCAACAGATAACTATAGTGTTGGAAACTACAGAGAACACTTCCAGAAAGGTGTCTGATGAAGTGGTAGCAAATCTTCAAAGAGAAAAATGCCAGCTGAGGGTAACAGATCAGCAGCATGGCAGGGACAAAGAAGTCTTTCTTCCAGATTTTCCATATCGACCCTATATGATGTCCCTAGAAAGCATATATACAATGATTTTTTTTAATCAAAATTGTTAGTACGGTATTTTTGTTTTTTTTCTTAATTTCAATAAAACATTCTGTGATATTATGAACTGTTTGTAAAGAGGGAGTTTTCTGCCTTTTAGGTTAATGTCTACTTGAGGGGAGGTCAAATGAAGTATCTTGGGGATTTGTCTTTGGTGTTTGTCTTTGGTATTTTAATTTTTTATCTGTGACTGGGATGATGTCATACTGAAGAGATTTTCAGATGACACAAAGCTAGAAGGTATAACTAACAGATGTAATGATAGTATAAAAAGAAATCCTGAATGGCTAATGGGTCAGATCCAGTAAGCTGAAATAGAATATACATTTTTCTAGCTAAAGTTTTAAAAAATCAGTTTCGCAAGATGAGGGATGAATGATCAGATAACAGTTTATGTGAAAAAGATTTAGTTTAGTAGACTACAAGGTCAATGAGTCAAAATTATCTCATCACAACAGTAAACTGATATAATCTTAAAAGAACATAGGAGTTGATCATTGTTATAGTACCCTGCCCTGGTCAGACTTCATCTGGAGCATGGTTCCAATCTGGATGCCACATTTTAAGGACACAATTAATAAACTGCGGTATTCCTTAAGAATAGTGAGTTAATTTGAGATCATGCCTAAAAAAGATTATTTGAAGATATTCAGTGAGTCAAGCTGTCCTGATTTTCATTTGATCCAGACAACCCTGGAAGGCACGGATGAGGAAAATTAAGCTGAGAGAAGTTAAGTGACTTGCCCAAGGTAACCCAGTTAATAAAGTAGGCATATTTTAAACTCAAGTCAGCCTCATTCCAAATCCAGTACCCAATCCTCTAGGCTATCTAGCAGCCAATTATACAGAAACCTCGAACCCACAAAAAATAAAGTTGGAAGTTGCTGGGGTACTTTCAAGGTATTTTAAGAGAAAAAAAATGAAAAATACATTCGGAGGGAAATGCAGAGGCAAGGATTTGAATTGTAGGGGTTCAATGCCATATTCTTCAGGGCTATGTGGTTCAGGTCCCAGAGTAATCGAGGTGTACTCGCTCGAGAAAAGCAAGGTACAATATTTAATCAACTAGAGTTCCCAATTAGTCCTATTAGGAACCTCAGAGGAAATCTCTATGCGCCACCCAGTGATATGGACTAGGGTGGCAGTCTTCTAAATTGTCTATGGCTAGCTAATGCACGGGGACCTGGTATCAGACTTTTAGATTTTAGAGATCAATGAGCCTGGTTTTTACAGGACCACAGACTGAGAAAAGAAGTGGGGGGTGGGGTGGGGTGAGGAATTTGCGATTGATGAAGGGGATGAGGCTGCATCAGCCGGAGTGGTTAGTGCCCAGCTGGAACCCAGAAAATAGTAAAGACAGCCCAAATTGAGCTTGAGTTTGGCGGTGAAAAGACTGGGGTGGTGAACCGTAAGGTTTCTGACTCAGGCGGACTGCGGGCAGCGGGGCAGACTGGCCAGGCCGATCCCAGCCGGCCTCAGAAAAGGGCTTTTAGTTTCGCTCTCCGTCTTCGCTTCTCCACAGGCTGTGAGATCGCTGAGAAGCCTTTCATGGATGTGAGGGAACACAGTGTCCACAGAAACAGCCCGACCGGAGGCCGATAAGACAGCCAACCAAGCATCCATCGGCCAAGGAGCAGGAAGAGGCTGGCAACTGGCGCAATAGTCACAAAAGCCACACGCGACAGGGCAGGCAAACCCGTTCAGGACCGTAATATTCATTGGCTCGTGGTTCCGCCACGTGACCAGCGGTCCAGAGCCAATTGGTCTAAGTGAGCTAAGGGGCGGGGTGAGGAAGTGAGGAAGACTGGGGTGTCGCGGTGGACCGGGGATCCTAGGAAGGGAACGAGGGGAGGGGCGAAGAGGGAGGGAGGGAGGGAGGCGGGGCGGGAGGAGGACTTCCCTGGAGGAGGCGGAGGGCCATGGCAGGGATTCGACGGAGACGACGGCGGCGAGCCCGCGCGCGGCTTTGAATGAGCCGCTGAGAAAAGCCGAGGACGAGCGCACGCGCGCGTGCCTGCGTGCGCGCGCGGCCCGCCGCAGCTCGGAGCCTCCGCCGGGCTGGCGGGGAGGGGGAGGGGCAGGTGAGTGTTCTAACCGCGCGCGCCCGCGACTGGGGGGGGGGGGTCCCCCTCTCCTCAGTTCTGCGGTCTTCCCCCTCCCTCTCCTTTCCCCACCATCCCCGCACGCCCCCTCCCCCAGCTGTCCTTTTTCTCGGTCCTTCCCGCTCCTTTATTCCTTTTCGCCCCCTATCCCCTTTACCATCGCTAGCATGGGGACTGGTTCCGGGTCAGGCAGACCACCCCCCCCCCCCCCTTCCTCTTCACCCCAGGGTGAGGGTGGCTATGCCCTGGTTCTCTTCGGAGAGGTGCTAGAATCCTAGCTCCTGTACGCAGCCCTGGGGGTGGAGGGAGGATCGTTCTTTAGGGGACACTTCACTTTGCTCCCCACCTCCCCCATAACAAAACACATCCTCTTAAAAACGTGGGGCTGCTTTTCCTAACAGCACCCAGTGTCCCAGGACTAGCTCTCTCTGTGTCCTCCGCCGGCTGGCCTGGCCCCTGACAGCTGTTTCTAGTTGTGCGTCCCCGTATTCCCTTAGCCGGGCATTTCCCCTCATGGTGCGTGCATGGGCATTGATTGGCGTGTGTGGACCTGAAATGTCACTTTGTCTAGGTTCCCTACTTATTAAAGTAGCTACGGTGACTCCCCAGGCTCTCTCCCTGCTCTCAGTTAAGGTGGGTTGTTGGGATTTAAGGGTTAACGCAAATGGAACTCCTGGGAGTAAAGGTGTTACTAGATGTTAGGATTATGTTTTGCAAATAATCACTTTGGTAAAGCTCAAAGGGCTCTTTGACTTTTGATTAAAGAACTTTAATCTTGCCGTCTCAGCCCCACAAAGATCCCCGAGGTAGCATGTAATTAGTGGCTTGACTCCCTGTGTGAGTCGTGGCAACCAACGTGGTCAGGACTAGAACACAGGTCTCCAGAATCTACTTCCGGGAGATTAATAGATTCAGTAATTCTCTAAATTTTTTAATTTAAAGCAACCTACTTGATTTTTTAAAATATTTTTTTTCAGTTATCATGGTTTTTTCCCCCCCTTTTCTCTCCTCACTGTTCTCTGGAAAGAAATAAAAATAATAACAGAGAAAGAGAGAAATACAGAACTCTTGTATCATAAAATCAAAGTCCTGCAAGAAATTCTCATGTTCACCATGCCCAAAACTGAGTGTCAAATTCTAGTAGGCTGTCATCCTTATTTGTAGGTAACCTATTTAATTTAACGATATTCTACTCCCTTTTCTCCAGGAAGTTGTATTAACGATTTTTTGACACAAAATGAGGGGGCATGTATGAGTGCCACAAAAATCAGGATGGCTATGTTGTGCATGATCACATAATTTATTTAATTTGCATAAAGATTAAAAAACCACAATATTAGAAACACAGGGCACAGTGTGTAATTTGTTTTCTAATACAAGTGGATTCTACTTAATGCTTCTTTAACTCTGAATTATGGGTTGGTAAACGAAGATAGAAAATATTCTTTGAAGTGACATTGACTGCTTAATTCTAGTTATTTTATGTACTTGCATTGATTTCTGTAGGCTTATCTAGCTAGGCAAAAGATAAATTTGAACCTTCAACTTGTAACGCCATTTTTTGTTGTTTTGACTTTCTCAGTATAACATTCCTATGGGTTTCTTAAAAGTAGAAATGTTAATGATTTACTAGGTTATTTATTACAATAAGCCCTTCAGAAATTTTTGTAACTTTTTTTATAACTTGTTTTTTTTGTCTAATTTTATAACTGGATTTCAAAATTTTCAGTAAAACAGTGAGCATGATTTTAAAGACGTGCTAATTTGAATGAAATTTAATAGTTGAATAGATTGTATCTGGCATTCACATGTCTGAATAACATGCTGGATTTGGTGTGTATTAGAGCTATCACTTGGAAAAGAAAAGAGTGCCCTCTTTAATCATTGTATAGGACTTTTTCAAGGAAGCATATGCTTTTGATGGGTTTCAGTTTGCTTTAAATGTTGGATTTTTCATAGAAATTACATAACAAGTATTCCAGAAGAGTGTAATAGAGTACCCACTAAATAACATCTTGAGTTGTTCTTATATTTCTGTGATCCTGACAGGTATGCTTATTGTGTGGCACATTTAAAGGAGATAGTTAGAAAATAACACTGTCCATTTATGTTAGCTTTCTACAAATACCAAAGCATCTTTTGAGGGTTTTAAAATCCTGTTGATTACTTAGCACAGTTCTGCTATTTCTACTGTAGGCAGGATCTCTGTGTACATAAAAGTAGAACAAAATTTTGTTTCAGCTTAACTGAGAACATTTTATCAGTGTCTACTATATGCTTAGTACCTGTTTGTATATATGTTATTGATTCTGGAATTATGACATGATTTTTCCCCTTTTTGCTGAGTCCTAAATTTTAGAGTTAGTGCTAAAAGTTTTGGAGCATAATGTTATATCATAGTGTATTTTAAAGAAAATAAAATTCAGTACCTTTAATGCTAGTAGAGAGGTATGAGTGGGGAGTACAAACCTTAAGTTTCTTTATAAGATGACTTTTGCTGAAGTATTCAAAAAACATATGATGCTTTTGTTATATTGCAAAATTCAGTATATAAATATATCAGAAATAGGGACTTGATCTGTGATGGCCTCTTCTATAGCCTTCTCATTGGCTTAGAGAATTCTTGTACATGGAAGGAAACTACCTTAGCCAATACAAATCAGCAACTTTGATGGCTGACTTTTATTTGGAGAGATGCCTTAGAGCAGTAAGAGGCTAAGTGAATTGCTATGGGTCACTTAGGCAAGACTTGAACTAAGTTGGCCTTTCTTCCAGACCAGCTCTATCTACTCTGCCAAATACATTACCACCGAATTCAGTAGCAATATCTTTAATAATAAAGATGAAATTATCATGGAATGAGGAAATTCTTGATAGTTAAAAGGTCCTTTTATTACTTGTATTTTTCCATCTGTAACAATTGCCATTTCCAAGTTGGTTTCAATAGGTAAACACGATTAGCTCTATGTCCAGTTCACTCTGTAGTTCCAGTTATTCAGAAGTTCATCAAATATGTTTTGAGTATGAAATAATAATAGAAAGGAAGCAGTGAAAAGGCATAGTTGAAAGAACACTGGATTTGAAGTGAGGAGTGACTTTTTTCTTAATCTAATTCCATATCTAATACTCATGCGACCTGGGCAAGTAATTTACTGTCTTTGTCTTTTATTTAATATCTTTGTCTTTTAACTTCATAGGGTTGTTTTAAAGCAAGGCTTTTTGATTTTTAAAGTACAGAAGAAAAGAGTTGTATTTTTATTTACAGATATAAGATCTATGGAGAGGTAGGGGGTACTTTTCATTTGTAGGGATTACCAGGTGATTTTGTAGTTTGGAGGTCATAGGAGCATAGATTTAGAGGTGAAAGGTACCTTACTGTTCATCAAGTCTAATCCTCTCATTTTACAGTTGAGGGAACTGAGGTTCAGTGAGTTGCCTTGGGCTGTACAGGTCATACATGGCAGAGCTGGGTATTTGAACATAGGTCCTCTCTCCAAATCAAGTGCTCTTTCTGAAATGTAATGTAACTTGACTCTCTTATGGCCTCTTCTATAGCCTTCTCAAAAATCAAAAACAACTCCCTCACCCCCTTTAATTCTTGCTACCCAAGCACCCATTGTTCTTAATTGTCTATCTTTCCAAAGGTACTCCACTCTGGATGTAGCCCTCTCCCCCATTCAGAATTCCAGTTCCTAGTCAGCAGCTGCCTTCTGCTAGCTTTCATCAGGCAAGCAATCCCATTAAAATAATGGATTTAAGATATGAATGACTTTTTTAAAATTTTTATTTTTTAAAGCAATTGGGGTTAAGTAACTTGCCCAAGGTTACATGGCTAGTTATTTATGTGTGGGTGCTAAGTAACTGAGGCTGGAAACAATCCTGGGGTCCTCACTGCACCACCTAGCTGCCCAGATATGAATGACTCTTAAGCTGTTTTTGTACTTTCATTTTTTCCTTTTTTTTTAAACAGAGACTTTTTTTTCCAGTTCCAAATTCTCTCCTTACCCTTCTCACTCAATGAGAAGGCAAAAGAAATAAAATCTGTTACAAATAGTCATACAAAACAGATTTCTGCATTAGTCATGTTGCTCCCCCCTCCCCTCCAAAAAAAAAAATAAAGGAAGAAAAAGGAAAAAAAATATGCTTCTATTTACCCTCTTGAGTCCTTTGGTTCTTTTTCTGGAGTTTGATAACATATTTCATCATGAGTGCTTTAGAATTGTAGTGGGCCACTGCACTGATCAGAATTACTCAGTTTTTCTAATTTGATTATTGCTATTATTACTGTGTAAATTGTTCTCCTGTTTCTGCCCAATTCACTTTGCTTCAAGTTCATATAGGTCTTCCTAGATTTTTCTGAACCATTTGCTTCATCATTTTTCTTTTTTTTTGGAGGGCAACTGGGGTTAAGTAAGTTGCCCAGGGTCACACAGCTAGGTTTTTTGTGTGTGCAGTGTGTGTGTGTGCAGTGTGTCTGAGGCTGGATCCGAACTCAGGTCCTTCTGACTCCAGGGCCAGCGCTCTACTCACTGTGCCACCTAGCCGCCCCCATTATTTTTCTTACAACACAATAGTATTCCCTTATATTTATATATCACAACTTCTTTTAGCAATTCTCCAGTTGGTGGACATTTCTCACTTTCCAGTATTTTGCCACAACAAAAAGAGCTTTGATATGAGAGTGTATCTCCTTTTCTTTTTTTGGAGTATAGCCTAAGTAGCAATATTGCTGGGTCAAAGGCTATTTACAGTTTAAATAGCCTTTTTGGAAATAGTACCAAATTGCTTTCCAGAATAGCTGGACTAGATTACAGCTCCAACAACAATATATTAACATGATTGGTTTCTCACATCCCCTACAGCATTTGTGATTTTCCATTTTAGTCATCTTAGCCAGCCTTGTGGCTATGAGGTGGTACCTTGGAATTGCTTTAATTTGTGTTTTCCTAATAGAAACTAGGGCAACTAGGTGGTACAGTGCCATACAGCCCCAGAATTAGGAAGACTCTTCTTTCTGAGTTCAAATTTGGCCTCAGACGCTTACTAACTATGTGACCCTGGGCAAGTCACTTAACCCTGTCTACCTCATCTCTAAAATGGGGTGGAGAAAGAAATGGCAAACCACTTCAGGATTTGCCAGGAAAACCCCAAATGGCGTCACAAAGAATTAGACATTACTAAATAGTGAATAGAAATTTAGAGCATGTTTTTTTATGTGACTAGCTATAGTTTTAAGTTCTCTGAAAACTGCCTGTTTGACTTATTTATCATTTGGGGAATGGCTCCTATTGTAAGTTTGACTCAGTTCTTTATTTATCTTAGAATTATGCATTTATAAGAGAAATTTGCTGCAAAGACCCCCCCCCCCCATTTTTCTATTTTTCTTCTAATTTTAGCTGCATTGGTTTTGTTAATGAAAAGCTTTTTAATTTTTATAAAAATTACTCATTTTATCTCCTTGTTGTGCCTAGTTTTCCCTATCTCCCCCCACCCCCACCTCTAGAAAGTGAGCGGACTGCCAGGTCAGCTCTGCCCTCCCCCACTGGGTCTCCATCCTTTCCAGTCAGCTTACCTGCATAGAAGTGGGCAGGCTCCTGGGTCAGACGAGGGAGTTCCAAGGTGTGTACTGACCAATCACTGCTTACATAAGTCCCCCTTTATAAGCTGAGGTTCTGCCCCAGATCCGGGCTGTTGCAGGCTGCTGCTACTACTGCTGTACTTGAGACTTGTGGTGGTAACTGCTCAGCCCGCCATGTGGCTTGATCAGCCAATATGGTGTTTTAATAAAAGGTCCATTCTAAAATTATTACTTGGGTCTTGCTTGCATTAATCAAGGTACAGCACTCTGAATCTCTTCATCTCTTATTTGGTCATAAACTTTTCACCTAGCCATAGATCTGACAGGTAATTTCCTTCTTGCTCTACTAATTTACTTATTTTATCACCTTTTATGTCTAAATCATGCACTCATTTTTTTTTAAAGCAATTGGGGTTAAGTAACTTGCTCAAGGTTACACGGCCAGTCATTATTTATGTGTGGGTGCTCATTTTCTGAGGCCGGATCCGATCCCAGGTCGTCCCAACTCCAGGGCATGCACTGTTACTCACTGCGCCACCTAGCGGCCCCATTCATGCACTCATTTTGAGCTTATGTTTGTATATGGTATCAGATGTTGATCTGTTCCTAGTTTCTACCAGACTACTTTCTAGTTTTCCCAGTTTTTGTCACATAGTGAATTCTTGCCTTAATGGGTTGATTAAACACTGGGTTACGGAAACTCATTTGCTTCTGTATATTATGTACCGAATTTATTCCACTCAGAAGTCTATTTCTTATCTAGTACCAGTCAATCAATAAAGATTTATTCTGCACTTCCTATGTACCAGGCACTCTACTAAGCCCTGGGGATACAAAAAGAGGCAAATGACAGTCCTTACCCTCCAGGAGCTAACAATCTAATAGGGGAAACAAGATGCAAACAAATACCTACAAAGTAAAGCTTTACACACACACACACACACACACACACACACACACACACACAATAAACCGGAAATAACAGAGAAAGCATTGGAATTAAGAAAAGTTAGGGAAGGCTTCGAGTAGAAGGTGAAGAGGCAATAGGAAACCACTGGAGGTTTTACTGAGTAGGAGAGTGTGACATGAATGCTTTTGGAAAACCTCTTGAATTGCTGAGTGGAGGATGGATGGGAGTTTGGAGACACTTAAGAAAGGCAGACCCACTAACAGATTATTGCAATAGTCCAGGTGAGGTAATGAGAACTTACACTGGAGTGGTGACAGTGTCAGAGGAGAAAGATGTTGTGAAGGTGAAATATATAGGCCTTGGCATAAGATTGGAAATGGGGAAGAAATGAGAGATAGATGAAGATTCCAGGATGATTCCTAGGTTGCTAGCCTGAGGGACTGGAAGGATGTGTTGCCCTCTCCAGTAATAGGGAAGATGGGGGGGGGAGGGTTTAGGGGGGAAAATGAATTCTGTTTTGGACATATTGTGATGTCTATTGGACATCTAGTTCAAGATGTCTGAAAGGAAGTTGGAGATGTAATATTGGAGATCAGTTGAAAGTTTGGGGCAGGATATATAGATTCTGAGAATTGCCAGCATAGAGATATTAATTTAATCCATCAAAGCTGATGAGATCATGAAGTGAAGTGGTAAAGAAGGGGAAGAGAAGAGAGCTTAGGACTGAACCCTGAGGAACACCTAGATTAGAGGACCTAACCTAGATGAAGATCCAGAAAAGGAGACATAGAGGGAGTGGTCAGATGGATAGGAGAAGAACCAGGAGAGAACTTTGTCATGAAAACCTAGAGAGAAGACAGTGTCAAGAGAGTGATCAACAGTGTCACAGACTGCAGAGAGGTCAAGAAGGAAGATTTAGGAAAGGCCATTGGATTTGGCAACTACGAGGTCATTAGTAACTCTGGATAGTGTACTTTCAGTGGAATTATAAGGTCAGAAGGCAGATTATAAGAAGAGTATGAGAACAAAAAGTGGAAACACCCATTGTAAATGGCCTTTTTGAGCAGTTTATTTACAAGGGACAGAAGAAAGTTACAGGATTCATGATAGGTATGGAAAGGTCAAGTGAGGTTTTTTCCAGGATAGGGTAGACATTGGCATATTTGTAGGTAGTAGGAAATGAACCAGGAGAGAGGAAGGGAAGGAGGAAGGGAGGGGGGAGAGAGAGAGAGAGAGAAAGAGAGAGAGAGAGAGAGAGAGAGAGAGAGAGAGAGAGAGAGAGAGAGAGTGGGGGCAGTCTGTCGGAGGAGATTGGTTGAATGGCATTGCTTAAACAAGTAGAGAGATCCCTTAGTAAGAAACTAAGTAAGGATACTTCATCATGTGAGACAAGAGTGAAGGAGAAGGGAGGTAGTGGCAGAAGGCATTTTAGTGATAGGAGAAGGAGTTTGTGGCGCATGTCCCAATTTTTTTCTGTAAAATATGATGGAAGGTTCTTACTTTGGAGTGGGGGTAGGAGGGACTATGAGACTTTATTAGAGATGAAGAGATTTGGAAGAGCTGCTCTAGCTATTGAGATAGTAAGCTAATAAGGGAAGTATGGGAGGATTGCTTAGCATCATTAAGGGTCCAGGAACATTGTTGAATTCAAAATTTTAACTTATCAGTTTCCATTTTATAGGTAAATTATCCCATTCACATTCTAATTTTTTTTTCCCATTTTCCTCACTATCATCACCCTATTCCTATCATTTTTCACTTCTCTACTTCTACCCTCTATCTTTGCCTCCTATTTCTTAACCTAACCCTCTCCAGCTATCCCTCCTTTATTGTCTCCCTCCACCCTATCCTCTCTTCCCCTTATTTCTTTCTGAATTTAGAAGATTTTTATACCCTTCTAAATATATATAAATAGAGAGGGTTATGTTCCCTCTCCATCCCATTCATCTACACACCCTTCAGCACCCTCCCCCCAATCCTATTCCCTATTCCTCCCTTGCCCTCTTATTTCTTTCTGAATTTAGAAGATTTTTATACCCTGCTAGATATATATCATTGTTCCTTCTTTAACCCATTTCCAATGAGAATAGGGTTCCAGAAATATCCGCCCTCTTCCTCCATCTAATTTCTCTGTATCAGTTCTTTCCCTCTTCATGTCATTTGTATGAGATAATTACTATTTTTACCTTTTCCTATATCATTTTGTTTTTTAGAATCACATCATACTCAACTCTTCCCCGTTCTTTCTTTCGAACTCCCCAATTACTAATGACAGTTTTAGATATATTGTTTGCATTTTTGGGTATAAAAAAGTTAACAGTTTACCCTTATTGAGTCCCTTGTAAATTAATCTTTGATGTTTATATTATATTTCTCTTGGATCATGTGTGTCAAATTTTCTATTAAGTTCTAGGTTTTTACAATAAAATCCTGAAAGTTTGTTAATTCATCAAATGTCTTTTTTTTTTTTTGTTCAGGATTATACTTAACTTTGCTGAGCGTAATATTTTTGGCCATAACCACAGTTCTTTTGCTCTTCAATATATAGTGTTCTTAGACCTGCTATCTTTTAGTGTATCCACTACTAGGTCTTGTGTAATTCTAACTGTGGCTCTGCCATATCTGAATTGTTTTTTTCTTGTTGCTCATAATATTTTCTCCTTAACCTGGGGTTTTTGAAATTTGACTATGATATTTCCCTTAGGTTTTCCTCATAGGCTCTCTTTTGGGTGGTGATCAGTGGATTTTTTGTATTTCTACTTTTTCTTGTCCTAACACTTCAGGACAATTTTCTTTAATTATTTCTTGTATTATTGTATCAAGATTTTTTTTTTTTCATCGTAGCTTTCAGGTAGTCTGATTATTCTTAGGTTTTCTTGATCTGTTCTCAAGATCAGTTGTTTCTCTTATGTTTCCCATTCTCTTCTATTTTTTCATTCTTTATATTTTGTTTTATTATTTCTTGGTCTCTTATAACTTCCTTGGACTTCCCCTTGCCCAATTCCAATTTTCAAGGAGTTGTATTCTTAAGATTCTGGATCTCCTTTTCTAGTTGGTTGACTTTCTTTTCATAATCTTCTTGTTTTTCTTGGATTGCTCTTTTTAAAAACATATTTTCCTCAGTTGCTCTTCTTTGATTTTTGAAATCTTTTGAGTTCTGTGAATTCTTTTTAGGTAAGTGACCATTTGGTGTTACTCTTTGGGGTAGGAGAGGCTTTTTAAAACAAAATTATTTTTCACAGCTTGTTATTATAATCATCTCTAATTCTGGGATGTGAGGCATGGTACCTCTGGTCTCAAGTCCTTCTTGCTGTTATTTTTTGAGCTTTGTCCTGGGCCCAGCCTCTGCACCCCTTTTCCTCTCCAGGCCACAGCAAGGGTTCCCCAGCATACTATGCTGGAAATGCTCTTGCTCCCTGAGAACCCTCCAGTGGCAATGACCTTCAGTTCTCACCTCTGGGGCCTGCAACCAAGACCAAGAACTTAGCTCCCTGTAAGTGTCCACAGCTGTCATCATCCCTGCCCCCACTGTTTCTGACTCACTGGGCACGTGCTGGTTCCTTCTTGCCCAGGACCCTATCTCAGCAGCACAGCAGGGCCTGGAGTCCCTTGTCAACAGAGGCTCTCTCAATTTTCACCTGCTCAGACACCCAACTCCCCACACCATCTGGGAGGTGAAAATTCCTATGACTGAGGTCCCAACCAAGCTGCTCACCACTTGCTGCTGCAATGGAGTTAGCTTGGAGGTGTTTATACTTCACTCATGCTGAACCTCCAGGCTGGGATCTTTCTTTAGATCTTCTCCAGCTATCCGGGAGGAACCCTGTTGTACCCCAACTCTTGTTTATTTTTGCTGCTCTACGTTCACCCTCAGGTGCTATTGTCTTATTTGTGGAGAAAATCTGGAGATCTTGGAATTTTCTGACCTATTCCACTGTCTTCCCAGAATCCTCTTGCCAATTCTAATTTTTTTTTTTAAGCAATTGGGGTTAAGTAACTTGCTCAAGGTTACACAGCTAGTCATTATTTATGTGTGGGTGCTCATTTTCTGAGTCCGGATCCGATCCCAGCTCGTCCCAACTCCAGGGCGTGCACTGTTACTCACTGCGCCACCTAGCTGCCCCAGCCAATTCTAATTTTTAAGTTTATTTTCTTCAATAAGGTTTTGTACCTCTTACAAAACTATTAATTCTCTTTTCATAACTTTCCTGCATACCTTCCAAAACTTTTGTATATTCTGTCAGAAAGATGACTGACTCTTGAACAACTTTGAGTCTATCACACACAATTTCTTGGCTGCCTTTTTTGTTCTTTATTTAAATAATAATACAAGCAAGAAATTATGAATGCTAAATTGTATCTTCTGGCAGATTATTCACCTGGCTAAGAGTTTATCTTTGAACAAACATTTTTAAGTTAAAGTATTTATGTAATTTGAACTGTTATGGCAGTTGTGCAGCAGATAGGGTGCTAGATTCACGGTCATAAAGATCTTGGTTCTGTCTTGTGGGTAAGTCTCATCTTTCTGAGCTTCAGTTTTGTAATGTTTAAAATGGAGGATATACTTACCTTCCATGCTTGCTGTGAGGCTCACATGAGGTAATTAATAAGTATTTGTTAAATACTTTATTCTAGACAATAGACAAAAAAAGTTGAAGTAATTCGCTCTCAAAGAGTTTATGCTTTAGGGTAGGTAAAGTATTTTGCAAGCCTTAAAGAACAATATAAATATTAGCTTTAAGTCATGTAGAGTTGATTTTATTATACCTACAAAGGCAACAGGAAACATTTTTTTTTTTTTCGGCTGAAGACTTTATTTTTTTATTTTTTTTTTTAAATAATAGTATTTATATATATATTTGAAACATTTAATGTTATGACCTTGAATTTCAGATCCATTTCCTTCCTCCCTTGTCACCCATTCCTTCTTGGGATATAAGTAATTCAGTATATGTTGTACATGTCTAGCTATGCAAAACATTATCATAGTAGATATATTGTACAAGGCTGCTTATAATTCCCTCCCACTCATCCCACCCCCCACCTGGTCCATTCCCTACACGATCCTGTCCCTCTTCTATAGTGGGTACTTCCAACCTCCCCTCACCCCAAGGATGCCCTCCCATCCATCATCCCTCCTCTCATCCCCCTTCCCCCTATCCTGCTGCAGGTTGAGATATCCCATTTAGTATGTATGTCATTTTCTCCCTGAACCAAATTCAATGTGAATGTGGTTTTGCCTTTTTAGCCTTCCTTATTCTCCCCCTCCTTTGCACCCACTTCCCCTACATGAGATAGTTTACCCTACCATGTCTCTCCCCATCTCCTCTTGCCACTTTCCTCTCTCACCTCATAATTTCATCCCTTGAGTACTCTCCCTTCCCAACAAAATCAACCTATGCCCTCTATCCATATATAACTGTAGCCATATACACACACATTCACATATGTATTCGTATGACCACACCCCCTTCTTCCATTATTTTCATAGTGAGAAAGATATCATCAGTCACAGATATTGCTTTTCCATATAGGAATGTAAATAGTTCAACTTTGATAAGTTCCTTTTGATTTCTTTTCCCTGATTACCTTCTCAGGCATCTCTTACTTCTTGCGTCTGGATGTCAAATTTTCTATTCAACTCTGGTTTTTTCCTCAAGAATGCTTGAAAGTCCTCTATTCCACTGAATGACCATATTTTCCCCTGAAACAAAATACTCAGTTTTGCTGGGTAGGTGACCCTTGGGTTCATTCCCAGCTCTTTTGCCCTCTGGAATATCATATTCCATGCCCTTAGATCCCTCATGTAGAAGCTGCCAGGTCCTGGGCTATTCTGACTGTGTTTCCACAATATTGAAATTGTTTCTTCCTGGCCGCTTGTAGTATTTTCTCCTTGATCTGGGGATTCTGGAACCTGGCTATAATATTCCTGGGAGTTTTCTTTTTGGGATCTTTTTCAGGAGATGATCGGTGGATTCTTTCAACCTCTATTTTGCCCTCTGGATCTAAAACATCAGGGCAATTTTCCTTGAGAATTTCTTGAAGGGTGATTTCTAGGTTCTTTCTTTGATCATGGCTTTCAGGTAGTCCAATAATTTTTAAATTGTCTCTCCTGGATCTATTTTCCAGGTCAGTGGTTTTTCCCATGAGATATTTCACATTGCCTTCTAATCTTTCGTTTGTTGGATCTGCTTAACAGCATCTTGATTTCTCATAAAGTCACTAGCTTCCATTGCTCCAGTCTAACTCTGAAGGAATGAATCTCCTCAGTGAACTTTTGAGATTCTTTTTCCATCTGGCAAATTCGACTTTTTAAGGCATTCTTACCTCAATGCCCTTTTAGGCCTCCTTTGCCATTTGAGCTAGTCTATTTTTTAAGGTGTTGTTTTCCTCAGTCAGGCTGTTGACCCTCATTTCATACTTTTCCTTCATCCTTCTCATTTCTCTTTCTAATTTTTCCTCCACTTCTCTTATTTGATTTTTAAAGTCCTTCTTAAGGTCCTCTATGGCCTGCAACCCGCTCATGTTTTCCCCTGGGGCTCTTGGAGCAGGACTTCTGACCTCACAGTCCTTTTCCCGCTCTATGCCCCCAAAATAGGAGTCTAGGGTTGCATTTTTCTGTTTCCTTTGCCTTGGTATGTTGCCACTTAATTGCTTGACTTTTGGGCTTGTTGCCACACTATGGCTTTAAGGCCAGATAGAGGAATTTTCGTCCCGAACGTGTGGTGGGCAACTTCCGTTTCTGGCAAGCTGTAAACCCACCCACAACTTCCATCCTAGATCACAATCCAGATCCAGGGAGGTTAAAGCAAGAGCGATTACCCCCCAAGACTGATCGCTGGATCTCCCCACGATTTGTAGGCTGGGAGCCGGAAATGCCTCTGAAAACTACAAAATGGCGTGTCTCCTCAGCAGCCTCTAGCCCCCAGGGGAGGGAGCTGACGCATTCTCCAAATACAGGTCCCAAAGTCCATAGGA